>CM029551.1:35956227-36358727 GCA_017141385.1 Sogatella furcifera
TCGTCATTGCATCTCCTATCTCCTTCTTATTTTTTTTCTTCTCATGGTTTTCTTCTCTCATCTTCATCTCTCTCTCTCTCTCTCTCCTTCTTTTTCTTCTTCTTTTTCTTCTCTCATCTTCATCATTTTCTTCTCTCTTCGTTTTATTCTTCTTGTTTTTCTCCTCTCTTCTTCTCTCATCTTCATGTTCATCATTTTCTTCTCTCTTCGTTTTATTCTTTTTCTTCCTTCTTTCATCTTCTTCTTCTCTTCTTCTCTTCTTCTTTTCTCATCTTCTTCTTTTTTTTTCTCTCTCATCTTCTCTTCTTCTTCTTCTTTTTCTCTCTTCTTCTTTTCTCTCATCTTCTCTTCTTCTTCTTCTTCTCTTCTTCTTCTTTCTTCTCTTTTCACAATCTCTCTTCTTCTTCTTCTCTTCTTCTTTTCTCTTCTTCTTTTCTTCTTCTTCTCTTTTTCTCTTCTCTTTCCTCATCTTCTTGCCACATCTCTGTCTCCTTCTTTTTCTCTCCTTATTTTTTTCTCTCTTCTTTTTTCTTTTCTATCGTAATTCTTCTTCTGTTTCCTTCTTCCCCTCTCAATTCCTTATGTTTTCTCTCTATCTCTCTCTCTCTCTCTCTTCTTCTTCTTCCTTCTTCTCTCAACTAGAATGAATGGCCAGTCTGACATTGCAGTGATGAATTTCGAGTTTTAATAAGGAAATGTGCATCGCACTCTGGTCGGTCCTTTTCAATTGTGTTATTTATTGTGCTATAATTTCATTAGATTTGACTTCATGGGTTCAATTTATTGCATTTTGAGAGTTTTTATTTAATTCGATGATCCATATTACATCTAAAATGATAGAATAATAGAACTCTAAAACCTAGAATAGAATAGAATGACTTCTTCATTTTAATGACGTGGCGAAGTTTGGACAGCAATGTCCACTCTACCAGTTAACCACGAGAATCTTAAAATAATAAAACCCAGAATCCTCTTTGCTTAAATTCAGCTCAATTATACGCGTGAGTACTTCTATAAGGTGTACAATTTGCAACGTCAAATGGTTCAGTTCTCTTATAAATTTATAAATATTTGGCTTATTATTTTGATAGAACTATTACTTAATGAACTGGAAATCATATCAATCAATTTATATCCTGGAAGAATTATTGCAGTGTACCAACTGCTGGATAATTATAATAAAAATTAATTCGAATCTCTATTTATTGCTACATAAAATTTTTTGAACAATTTCGTTAAATGGATCTCGGCTGCTGCTATTTAGGACATTGGTCAATATTTGCAGTTGCAGAAGTCCTTTGTCTATTCATTTAGCAATGAATGGAGATTCGAATTAATTATCATTATTATTTATATGCTCTTTTGACTCGCTCAACCCATTCATGAATACTTTTCATCCAGTCAACAGAAATCGGCTTCCTAGTGATCTGTCTTTCATTAACAATTATCATTAAAAATAGAAGTATAATTTTAATTTTGATGTGAAAATAATTTAAAGTTTTATTGTATTTTGGTTTAAAACTGCAGAGTACTTCAGGATTTACAGAGCTCTTTAATTAGATCTTGATTTTTAATCTCATTGTTTAGTTTATGCGGTGTTAGCGGTTCGTAAATATAATATTGTAAGTTTAATTAGTTTAGAATTTATTTTTGTTGCAGCCGAAATTTCATGAAAAATATGAATGAATTACGAGTTACAGAGTCTCGAATTATCGAAGTTCCATTTTTATTCTCGAATATTTGCAGTGTGATCATTTCAATCTGTCTACCTGCCTGTCAGGTCCACAGTTGACTGTGATCACGTGTACCTTTACTTTCTTTTAAAAGGTCCCTTTTAAAGGGTATTTTGTTGTAAAAATATATCTTTCCGTACCAGCTTGTATCCACCCGCTCCACGTGTTCTGAATAACGTGTCAACTTCAGTCGGTAAACTGATTGAGCAATTTTAAAATTTTTCAAAAAAAGTCATAAAAATGTTCGTCTATTCAGATTTAGGTTAGTTAGGCGTGACTAGGGGAACGTTAGTAGTGAAATTTAGATCGATGAATCTGTAAAGAAGAAGAAGAGAGTAAGAAGAAGAAGAAGAAGAAGAAGAAGAAGAAGAAGAAGAAGGAGAAGAAGAAGAAGAAGAAGAAGAGAAGAAGAAGAAGAAGAAGAGGAAGAAGAAGGAAGGAGGAGAAGGAAGAGAAAAGAAAATAATGAATATGAAGATGAGAGAAGCAATTGTTATTTTTTTCAAAAAAGTAATAAAAATGTTCATCCATTCAGATTACTGTTTTTTGGCGTGACTAGGGAAATTTAGATCAATGAATCTGTGAAGAAGAAGAAGAAGAAGATGAGATAAGAAGAAGAAGAAGGAGGAGGAGGAGGAGAAGAAGAAGAAGAAGAAGAAGAAGAAGAGAAGAAGAAGAAGAAGAAGAAGGAGGAGAAGAAGAAGAAGAAGAAGGAGAAGAAGAAGAAGAAGGAAAGGAGAAGAAGAAGAAGAAGGAGGAGAAGAAGAGAGAGAAGAAGAAAGGAGGAGGAAGAAGAAGAAGGAAGAAGGAAGAATAGAAGAAAGGGAAGGAGGAGAAAAATAGAAGAAAGGGGAGAAGGAGAAGGTTGAAAAGTAGGAGGAGGAGTATTAGGAGGATGAGAAAAGAGGAGCAGAATATAAGAAGAAAAAGGAGGAGAAGAGGAAGAAGAAGAAGAAGAAGAAGACAATGGAAGAGGAGAAGAAGAAAAAGAATAAGAAAAAGTAGAAGAAGAAGAAGAATTAATGGATGAAGAAGGAGAAAAAATGTATCGACAAAAGAAGATGAAGGAATATTTGGCCCAACAATGTTAAGAAAATTACAAAATTGCAGCTACGTTAAGTGATCTTGACGAATTGTGAGCAATTATTTCTGTAAATGACAGCCAAAACACGATTTTAGGCCGATTTTTTGCGTTATTTACAGTGTTGTTATCTTGGATCCGATAAAAGTAGGGGAAAATATCAAAGGCAGCATTTGGAGATCGAATGTATAGTTATACTAATGATGAACAATAGAGAATTGATTTAGTCTGTCCAAGCAAAGAAGACCCTCTGGCAAGATGGGGAGATGACTCCAGCTCGGTCAATATTGGTTTGAAAATTATTGATTTGGTCTCAAATTGTAGATCAGAATGTTTCCTATACAAATCAATAGTTTTTGAACCAATATTAACCGAGCTGGAGTCATCTCCCCATCTTGCCAGAGGGTCTTCTTAGCTTGGACAGACTATAGAATATATTCAAGGGATACATAGGTATACAGATTAATACAGAAATGGATCTACAATGGATGGGCAAAGAGTACATAGTACTACAGTATAGTCTAGCCGGGCAGAAAAATACATTCTAGCAAAATGGAAAATGACTCCAGCTCGGTCAATTTTGGCTCAAAAATTAGTAATTTGGTTTTGAATTGTAGATCAGAATGTTTTCTACTATTTGAAACCAAATTTATAATTGTTTCCTATACAAATCAATAGTTTTTGAACCAATATTGATCGAACTGGAACCATTTCCGCATCTTGCCAGAATGTCTTCTTTGATCAACCAGACTATAAATGACTCTCAATATAGGTGAATCGAGTCACGCTGAACTTCGTGACTTGTTTGTCGTGCAGATGCTACTCCCGTGATCGCTCTTTTTGATGGGGGGTATAAGGGGGTAAGTTGTATCTCCATCATTCGGCACTGGCGGCTCGTGCCCACGAAACAGGTGAAGTGGCCGTATCTTTTACTGTACAGCACTTCATCTGTTTCGTGGGTACGAGCCGCCAGTGATATTCGGTTGTCGATCTTTGTAATCGATCTGTAAATAGTTTGTAGAAGAATGCAATAAGTTTTTGGATGTTTACTGTTGTATAGTCTGCTCGATCAAAGAGTAAATTCTGGCAGGATGGGAAAATGACTCCAGCTCGGACATTATTAGTTCAAAAATTATCAATTTGGTCTTAAATTGTAGGAAAAATTTTGCTCTAGAACTTGAGAAACATTTGAGACAAAATTGTTTATCAGGATGTTTTCTGCTATTCGAGAATAAATTTATAATTCTTGAACCAATATTCTTCTTCTTATTATTATTTTTCTTTTTTTCCTCTTCTTCTTCTTTTTATTCTTCTTCTACTCCTTCTTCATCATCTTCTTCTTCTTCTTCTACTTTTCTTCTTCTTCTTCTCCTTCTTCTTTTTCTTCCTCCTGTTCCTCCTCCTGCTCCTCCTCTTCTCCTTCTTCTTCTTGTGTGGGGAGGGGGTTAAGGGGGGCTGGTCCCCATTCCAGTATTCGGTTGCCCAATATTGACCGAACTTGAGACAGGTCGCCGACTGTCCTGAAAGCGCTGAGAATATTGATAGCAGTCTTTCGCCAACCGCCTTAATTTTTAGCAACAGCTATAGTCTATAGTCTGTCCAAGCAAAGAAGACCCTCTGACTAGATGGTAAAATGACTGAAGCTTGGTCAATATTGTTTAAAAAAATATTGATTTGGTCTCAAATTGTAGATCAGAATGTATCATACAATTGAGACCAGATCAATTTTTTTTGAACCAATATTGACCGAGCTGGAGTCATTTTCTCATCTTGCCAGAGGGTCTTCTTTGCTTGGACAGACTATACCAACACCCAAGTGAAGAGATCCAGAGATTATAGCTTTGAGTATGGATATAAGTCAATGATTATATTCATAGTTAATGATTATAGTTTGCTTGACCAAAGAAGGCATTTTGGTAAGAATGAAAAACTCACACACGCGTAATGACAAGCGTCACGTGGCATCACGTCTGTTCATTCATGCAACTCGCTCACAGTTCTCTTTCTTACTCAAGTGGTATAGTCTGTCGAAGCAAAGAAGACCCTCTGGCAAGATGGGAAAATGACTCAAGCTCGGTAGATATTGGTTCAAAAATTATCTATTTGATCTCAAATTGTAGGAAACAATTTTATAAACAATTTAAGAACAAATTCATAATTTATGATTGAATATTGACCAAGCTGGAGTCATTTTCCCATCTTGCCAGAGGCTCTTCTTTGCTTGGACAGACTATAGCAAGCAACGAAACAATGACCTCACTAAAATCTGCTAGTAGCGTAGTGTAGTAAAGGCTACGTGCTTCTTTGAATGCTAGTAGACATCTCCACTTCACCACATCTCATCAACCCTTTCAACTTTCCGCCACGTTTTCCCATCTTTCTTTCTCTTTTGTCCACTGCCGGATCGTACCCACGGAACAGGTGAAGTGCCCGTATGTTTTACTGTATAGCACTTCACCTGTTTTGTGGGCACGAGCCGCCAGTGCTTTTGTCCCTTTTTCTTTCTTTTCGCCGTCTGTGATTTTCAGTTCATGTTGAATAGCTTCTCCTTTGGCCTTTGGATTGGCTTCCTAGTATGAAAACATGGCCATTTTTGTTTTCTGGATGAAATTTTAAAAAAACTCAATTCATTTCATGGTTATTTTCTCTCAGTTAATCTTCATCTTAAGTAATTGAATTACTTGAATCTGGATAGATATATCATGCAATGTGTATAGGTCAATCAGTATTTGGTAGATTCGTCTTTCACTTTATAATACAGTAGTTGTTTTCAATTCCATTCGTTATACCATTCTAATATTACGACAAATTAACCCGTACAGTTTATAGCTTCATGCAATTTTAGCTGTGAATTGTATAACATTTTGCAATAAGTAATTGGAAGAAATCGAGATTAATATACTGTGTATATTCTTGTACAATATAGAGTTTTAGTAGGCAGGTTTTCCCTGATTTGTGTGATGAATATATTATTTCATTAAATCTTATCATTTTGATGAACTGTATAGTGAATCAGTATTTCTTTTGTATTTTCTATGACAATAGACAAACTTGAAATTTTCATCAAATCTTATTATTTTGATTTACTAATTAACATACTCTATAACTGCAGGATCACGTATCTAATATACTGTCACAATCACTACTTCAAGTCATTCCTCAATATTTTCTCAAACAATAGGCAATCATAAACTTTTCATCAAATCTTTTTTTTTATTTTATTTACCAATTCCACAATCACCACATCTGACAATTGCTTGGTATTTTCTCAATAGACAATCATGGGGTGGTTGCCCATCTAGATGAGGAATAGAAGTGTGCTATACAGACTAGGGCTTTAGTAGTTTGAAGGGGTTCTCAGTGGAGTTTGCCAGACTAGGGATGATGACTAATACTGTCTCGGGGAGGGAGAGAGAGAGAGTGAGAGTAAGAGAGTTAGAAAGTGGGTGAGTGAGAGATTTTTGTATACTCTGTCCAAGCAAAGAAGACATTCTGGCAAGATGGGAGAACGACTCCAGCTCGTTCATACTTGGTTCAAAAATTGAAAATTTAGTCTCAAATTGTGGGAAACATTTTGATCTACTATTTGAAACCAAATTGATAATTTTTGAATCGATATTGACCGAGCTGGAGTCATTCACCCGCCTTGCCAGAATTAAATGTCTTCTTTGCTTGTACAGACTGAAGTGGTGTGCGAGTAAGGAAGAGCGTATTATAGTATAGTCTGGTCAAGCAAAGAAGAGCCTCTGGCAAGATGAGAAAATGACTCCAGCTCGGTCAATATTGGTTGAAAAATTATTGATTTAGTCTCAATTGTAGGAAACACTCTGATCTAAAATCGGAGAACAAATCAATAATTTTTGAACCGATATTGATCGAGCTGGAGTCATTTTCTCATGTTGGCAGAGGCTCTTCTTTGCTTGGACAGACTATATAAGTAGGGTAGTTGATGGAGTTTTGTACTGAGGGGTTGCTGTGAGAAGAAGACAGAGAAATGTATGTTTGTGTGTACTAGAGGAGAATAATATGTTGAAAAGAATCTCAGAGGGGTGGACTTGAAAGAAGGAAACGAAGAAGAGGAAGAATGTGGGACGGATAGGAAGAGGTGGGAGAAAAGTTGAAAGTGGAAGAAAATGTGGAAATGTTGAGGAGAATCTCAGAGGGGTTGGCTTGAGAGAAGGAGAACGAGACGAGGAAGATAGTGGGACGGATAGGAAGAGGTGGGAGAAAAGTTGAAAGTGGAAGAAAATGTGGAAATGTTGAGGAGAATCTCAGAGGGGTGGACTTGTGAGAAGGAGAACGAGACGAGGAAGATAGTGGGACGGATAGGAAGAGGTGGGAGAAAAGTTGAAAGTGGAAGAAAATGTGGAAATGTTGAGGAGAATCTCAGAGGGGTTGGCTTGAGAGAAGGAGAACGAGACGAGGAAGATAGTGGGGTGGATACGAAGAGATGGAAGGAAAGTTTGTGTGGGGATTACAGATTGGAGAAATAAGAAAGTAGAGGGATGTATCATATCTGTGTCTGTCAATGTGATAAATGTTTAAGACAGATTTGAATTTTTCTTATTGCAACAAATTAATTTTCTTTTGTCTGTGATTTAATCCTATTGTAATTGTATTTTAATCTCTTAAATGAATAAATAAATATCGTATGTTTTTATAATGCGGAATGAAGTAATTCGGTATATGATTAAATTCTAAAAATTTTAAAAGTTATAGTATGTCCAAGCAAAGAAGAGCCTCTGGCAAGATGGGAAAATGACTCCAGCTCTGATTCAAAAATTATTGATTGGGTCTCAATTGCAGGAAACATTCTGATCTACAATTTGAGACCAAATCAATAATTTTTAAACGAATATTGACCAAGCTGGAGTCATTTTCCGATCTTGCCAGAGGCTCTTCTTTGCTTGGACAGACTATACCTATTCGATTCTGTTCTATCTCCTTGTCAGTAATGTGTTCAAGACCCAAGTGTTCACTTGTATTGACCGAGGTACTGAATTTCTCCTCATGTAAACGATAAGAATTTTCAGTAGAATAATCTTGATTTCAATTGTTGGCTTTTAACAGATGTATGGAGTGCTTAGATACGGAAGATAACCGTTGTATGGATCATTCATTTGGATTTGATCAATTTGGATGATATCATAATGAAATGAAAGGGCTATGATTGTATGCAATGTACCGTACAAATTCTACTTTTCAATTATATTTTTTTATGGAATTTATGTTCACTGTGATTGGATCAGGCGTCTACCAATAGCGGTACTTAAACTTTTTCTTCTTCTTCTTCTTCTTCTTCTTCTTCTTCTTCTTCTTTTTTTTCTTTCTTTTTCTTCTCTTCTTTTTTCTTCTTCTTCTTCTTCTTCTCTTCTTCTTCTTCTTCTTCTTCTTCTTCTTCTTCTTCTTCTTCTTCTTCTTCTTCTTCTTCTTCTTCTTCTTCTTTTTTCTTCTTTTTCTTTTTCTTTTCTTTTTTCTTTTTCTTTTCTTTTTCTTTTTTTCTTTTTCTTTTCTTTTTCTTTTTCTTCTTTCTTTCTTTTCTTTTTCTTTTCTTTTTCTTTTTCTTTCTTTCTTTTCTTTTCTTCTTCTTCTTCTTTTCTTTCTTCTTCTTCTTCTTCTTCTTCTTCTTCTTCTTCTTCTTATCTTCTTCTTCTTCTTCTTCTTTATTCCTCTTTAGCGCTAAAAATCGATTGCTATAGTCTGGCCAAGCAAAGAAGAGCCTCTGGCAAGATGGGAAAATCACTCTAGCTCGGTCAATATTGGTTCAAAAATTATTGATTTGGTCTCAAATTGTAGATCAGAATGTTTCCTGCAATTGAGACCAAATCAATAATAATTTTTGAACCAATATTGACCGAGCTGGAGTCATTTTCCCATCTTGCCAGAGGCTCTTCTTTGCTTGGCCGGACTATAGCTGTTTGTTCATAATTAGTACTAAAGTAACTGGAGCAATAACTTTAACAAACTATTTTCGAATAAGTACTGTAGTATAAAATGAAATGTGATTATAATTCGCGCAAGCCGTAAAGAAACGCCATTACAATTATTGTGACTTCGTCTTCTCAACCTGTACTAGCTGTAACCAGCCTTTAACCGGCATTATTCTGTGTCGTAGGTTGCTTATTGGACTGTGGAAATATGCAACGCATGATTGAATGGCAGAAAACTGTTTCCTGTTGGATATGGTTTGTTGTCAGACATATTTGAACTCTAAACGACACTCGTGGGTTCCCTGATGGTGAATGAAAACCTAATGGTTAGTCAACCTTCTCTGTTACAAAACTAAAAAAGACTATAAAAATGAACTATAAAAAGACTGATAAACTAGAAAAGTATCTATAGAGAGCCCTAGTTGGTACTGTTATTGAATAAAAGTATTATAGTACAAATACTAGTATCATCGAATTAATATAAAATGAAAAGACAAGACGTTTTCAAACCACTTATCCAATCAGTAACCCTATCTATATCTATAAAAGCGAAATGGCACTGACTGACTGATTCATTCATTCATTCATCACCAGAACTAAAAATCCACTGAACCGAATGCGTTCAAATTTGGCAGGCATGTTCAGTTGGACGTTTAGACGCGTGCTAAGAAAGGATTTTAAAAACTTTTCAAGGATACGCCAAATATTTTAGTTTTTCTAGAGTTTTTCGGCGTTTTCCTCATTTTTTTGAGAACCAATCGGTAGAAAATGTTGATATTTGGTGGGCAGGTTCAAATGAGGTCTAGAAATTTTGTGTTAAAATATTTTTGCAATCCGTTCAAGATTACGCCAGTAATCAGGTTTTCAAAATTGTAGATGTGTTGCGGGTTGCATATCTTCCGCCTTGATACGACCAATCCTAACTGTGAATTGAATGGTTCAGCGAGATTATAGATGAACTAATTTGGAAGATATTGAATCAAGTATCAAACTATGTCCGATATAGTTCCTAAAGTTACGCTCAATATCAGCGTTTTACTATTTAGAATTTTCCTTGATTTTTCGAGAATAAATTGGTAGAAAATGTAAAAATTTGTAAACTGTATATTGTAATTGTAAACGGTAAATTGCTTGACTCACTGACACTGCTGATACTGTG
The DNA here is from genome assembly GCA_017141385.1 of Sogatella furcifera. Lineage (NCBI taxonomy): Eukaryota > Metazoa > Arthropoda > Insecta > Hemiptera > Delphacidae > Sogatella > Sogatella furcifera. The sequence continues at coordinate 35,966,131 of CM029551.1, forward strand.
AGAGGCTAGGCGGAGAAGGAAAGCGAAGAGAGCCACTGATAAATCAGTAGTATTCCTATATAACCCAGTTGAAACTTTAATTCAATAACTTTTTGGGTAGTTGTGGAGGTGATATTGTAGTAGTTATCCATATTAAATGAAAATTGATATTTACTGATAAATCAGTGGTTTGACAACGTCTTGTCTTTCCATTTAATATGGATAACTACCACAACATCACCTTCACAACTACTCAAAAAGTTATTGAATTAAAGCTTCAACCGGTTTAAATAGGAAATAGGGTAGGTCAACAGAGATCATAACCTATTATAGTTGGTGCACACCTTATCATTCTGTAATTGGTGTTACGATAAACTAGGCATAGTATAGGCCACGAAAAAATTTTTTTTTTAATAGATTCCATATTGATAATCAAATTTACAACATGAAATATCTGTAGCCTATTGTTAATTTTTCACTAATAAACACCTCTGGAAGAATTGTTTTTCTTTCAGAGAAATTATTATCATAGTATGTGGAAAATACAACGTATTTCCCAAGGCGAAAGTTGCATCAAATAGTGTATTGATTAACGGACTGCGGGAATGTTTTCAAATTTAAATATTTCCTCGTTTTTCGTAACTGAACCTCTGAAAAATTATCCAGCTTGCGTAGGAAATTTTTGATGGGGAAGTAAGGTCTGTCCAAGCAAAGAAGACATTCTGACAAGATGGGAAAATGACTCCAGCTCGGTTAATATTGGTTCGAAAAATATGAATTTGGTCTCAAATTGTAGATCAGAATGTTTTCTACAATTTGAGACAGAATTTGTAATTTTTGAACCAATATTGATTGAGGTGGAGTGATTTTCCCATCTTGTCAGAGGGTCTTCTTTGCTTGGACAGACTATAAACACAGCTTGTGTGTGACAAGGCGAGTTGGTTGGTGTTGTGTGTCCTGGAATGACTTGCTGGCCTGAGAAACAAAGGAGGTAAGTGCTTGAAAGAGTGCAGGGTGTTGGATAGGATCGATTTCAAGTTGGTTCTGGCTTCTGCTCTTTCTTCTCAACGTTTACTTTTTGTCATTTTGTCAACAGAAATTTTGCGCTTCGTTGTGAAAAACAACGTGCTACTTCCTGTGTGTAACACTTTTGTTTTTTCTATAGCTGACGTTGAAAAATTGGGCGGTTTCGTCTGTCTCTTGTACGTGTTGTAACCTACTAACAAACAGCTGATCGTGTACACCTGATGTAACAGCCGTTGCGAAGCATTGTCTCTTTCAATTATTTCAAGAACACATCTAAGCATGTGTTTTTTCCATGCCAAGTGTTAATGGAAAGGATATACTTATCCTTCCCCAAGAATGGACATTTTTATGTCCAAACTTCGCCTTTTCATTTAGATATTTTAATTCACAACACAACAAGTAAGATTGCAAGAAAAAGCATATTGTTTGGATAATTTTTCTATGATTTTTGCATTCATATGTTGAATTAAATTATTGAATTATATAATAACCTGTAAAAATTGTAGTGTAAAATATCAAAATTAGTGAAAACTTGTAAAAATGATAGATTTAATAACAACTCTTGTAATCTAGAAACTAAGCATAAATATTTTGTTGCTATCTAAATGAATAAAGAAATCTAATCTAATCTAATCCAAGCATAGTTAGTGGTGTGTATAGTCTGTCCAAGCAAAGAAGACCCTCTGTCAAGATGGGAGAATGACTCAAGATTGGTCAATATTGGATAAAAAATTATCAATTTGATCTCAAATTGTAGGAAACAATTTGATCTACTATTAAGACCACATTTATAATTCTTGAACAAATATTGACCCAGCTGGAGTAATTTTCTCATCTTGCCAGAGGGTCTTCTTTGCTTGTATAGACTGTACATAGTTTGATTGCCTTTTAAAATGATACATATCAACAAGCTATAGTCTGTCCAAGCGAAGAAGACCCTCTGGCAAGATGGGTAAATGACTCCAGCTTGGTCAATATTTGTTCAAGAATTATAAGTGTGGTCAAATCAATAGTAAATCAAATTGTTTCCTACAGTTTGAGATCAAATTTTTAATCTTTGAATACATATTGACCAAGCTGGAGTCATTTCCCATCTTGCCAGAGGGTCTTCTTTGCTTGGACAGACTAAACACTTGTAGCAAATTATTACAAGTATTAAATTGAACAATGGAATAAGAAGGTGCATTGATGATAAAACAGTAAGGAATATATCTTCTAAAGCTGAAGGCATAAAGTTTGTTGATTTCGTTTGTCTCTGCTGTTGAAAAGCATCTATCGTCTCTCTTGATTTCAAAAACATAATCTAGGCATACCTTAATGACAAATCTAATTGTCAACATGAGCTGTTGTAACGCACAAGGAGCAGACGAAGCCGCCTAACTTTTTGGCGAATATTATCTTGATCCATTTACGTGATCATAATGTTGGATTCTAGAAGTGGAATACATTTTATTAAAGTTCATCTCAAATTGCAGGAAATAATTTGATCTACTATTAAGACCACATTTATAATTCTTAAACAAATTATTGAATAATTATTGACCCAGCTGATCAAAAGGGCTACTTTTATTTTATCACTGTTTATTTATTTTATATAATAATTACAGTACCCATTTCAATTATATTTTATTAACTATTCAAAGTCGAAACATGTAAAGCATCAATAAAAAATAATTTAAAAGGATACTGTGATTATTATTTTTAAAATAAAAAAACAGTGTATTGAAGTTGCATTCTTCAAAACTACTCAAACGCCTCCTGATTGGTTGAACTATGTCCCCCACTACTCAATGCTTGCTATTGGTTCTCGATAGTTTCTTTGTACTGTTAGTTCCTCACACTGCTACAGATGGCAGCACTCTGGGTCGCCATTCTACTTCTGTTTGGAAGCTCTCTGATTGGCCGAATTTGGGACCTCCCCTTTTTTGTCATACTGCTTCCTATTGGTGCTCGCAGTTCAGGTGTTTACACCTCGTTCCGACTTGGAATTCGTTGAATTATGGTTGTATACTTCAATATGTTTTACTTATTACTTCTGGTGTCTTTCTGATGACTGTTGGATTGTTAGTCAAGCCTAACACCTAGCCTGTGTTAGTCAAGTTTTATCAAAATAGGTTTGCAAAATTATTGTGTTGGAAAGATAATGATGGTAGTACAGTGACTTTATTCATGTGATAATTTTAAATATGAATAACATATTCTAATTTTATACTACGTTCTGTAATATGATCTTTTATTGAAAGTATCATATTCGAAATAGAATTGCAACATTACATCTCGAAAGTTGATAATTGAACTTTACATCGACTCAATTTAAATGATAATTTAAAATATCAATATTATAATTATTTACGGTCTTGAGCCGTGGTACTATATTTCATTTAAATTGTTAGAATATCATAGTAACACGCTGACATGAAATTTATGTCAATAGGCCTATTTAATATTGAATTACATACAGTAACAGTTTGATTATCACAGTTATCAGATACTACTTTTTATTCACGGTTCAATTTTATTTCAATAAGATATAGTCTGTTCAAGCAAAGAAGAGCCTCTGGCAAGATAGGAGAATGACTCAAGCTCGGTCAATTTTGGTTCAAAAATTATCGATTTGATCTCAAATTGAAGGAAACAATTCGATCTACGACTGAGACCACAGTTATAAGTCTTGAACAAATATTAACCAAGCTGGAGTAATTTTCCTATCTTGCCAGAGGCTCTTCTTTGCTTGAACAGACTATACTCAAGTTGATGCAAATATTCATTAAACGAAGCAATTGAATTTGAAGGTTTTGAGAAATATCCATGATGTATCACTGGCGGCTCGTACCCACGAAATAGGTGAAGTGCCCGTATCTTTTACTGTACAGCACTTCACCTGCTCCGTGGGCACGAGCCGCCAGTGCGATATATCAGATGAAACAATTGAAAACAAACTGTTTCAATAATTATGGAAGATTCATTCATCCAATTGTTTCATTTAATACATCTATTTTCTTGGATAAAATTGAAGAGCTGACACCCATTTTTACTAAGTTGTTTAAATTGAAAATGCTAGTTCTCCAATCACAAAAACATTTATGACATATGACCAAGAACTGAAAACGGTCCAAGACAAACAAAGGATAAATCTTGAATAATAATCACAATAATTATTCAAGTGGATTACCACAACTTCAAAGACAGAGAATAATTGAAGTCGTGTCAGAAAAAATACCGAAACTTTGAATGTGGGTGGCTGCAACATCCGATGTGAGAAAGCAAGATGTAATTTGATGAGAGAGAATTGAAAAGTGACTTCAATCTGTCCAAGCGAAGAAGACATTCTGGCAAGATGGGGAAATGTCTCCAGTTCGGTCAATATTGGTTCAAAAATTATAAATTTTGTTTAAAAATGTAGGAAACATTCTGATCTACAATTTGAGACCAAATTAAAATTTTTGAACCAATATTGGCCGTGCTGGAGTCGTTTTCCCATCTTGCCAGAATGTCTTCTTTGCTTGGACAGACTATCCAACTCTTTTTACGGCTCCATATAAGTCTCAGATGTTGAAATTGTCGGGTAGTTTCGTTTCAAATTACTCGATTTTTTACTGCATGTCACGCTAGATGCTGTGGGAGTTGATGGATTAGGATGTATGCCGAGTGTACTGTCAAGTGGATTTGAAAACTTTTTTTATTTCACTTGAATTTTTTAACCAAGAGAAAGGGATTGTAATTATTTCTTCTACAATTTCCGTACAAATCTTTTCTTACTTTCCAAATATTAGTTGTTGTTCTGTGCTTTTTTGAAGAATTGTTAGTTTTTTTAATGGGTTGGCTTTGAATGATATATTTCTTCTACAATTCCTGCACAAATCTTTTCTTCCCTTATTACTTTTCAAATCTTAGTTGTTGTTCTGTGCTTTTTTGGAGAATTGTGAGTTTTCTATGGTTTGGCTTTGAATGAATCAGATAGATTTCGAATGGATAATTCAAGAACTGTGAGGTTTTCTTGATTTGATGGTAGATAATTCAGTTAGTGGCGAATAAAGTTTTATAAATTGATAGATAAATGCATGAATTAGTTTAATTGTTATTTTGATTGCATCGACTCCTTTTCATGCTGCAATCTTCTCCGTAGTTGTAATTCTTAGCTTGGAAATTGTGTACAGAGATCAATTTTTGGACAATTTTGTTGCAATCATGTGATACTAACGACATTGTTCACTACAATTTATTGGTTTTAGGCCGGTGTTACACGATAATAGTTCTATTTTGATAGTTGATCATAATGGAAAGAGATGAAAATATGATTTCGAATTTTCATCTCTTTCCATAATGATTAGATGTGATCATAGAACTATTATCGTGTAATATTACCAGCCTTATTACAGGATTACTCAAATCTATATGATAGTTAAGTTAAAGGATATAAATCTCTACTTGAACCAGTTACAATTGTGATAAAAAATTGTTGTTTCGCCTGTCTTGCTTCTTCAAATTATTTCTTGCAGTTTTGTAGGATGAATGACATTGGACAAGATTTGAAATTTCGCTTGAAATCGAACATTTGCTCGTATTTCGAGCATGTTATAAATTTTGACAACTAGATGCAAGTGTTGTACTGGCGGCTCGTGTCTACGAAACAGATGAAGTGCCCGTATCTTTTACAGTACAGCACTTCACCTGTTTCGTGGGCACGAGCCGCCAGCGACCTGTGTTGTACATTTTGAGCGTGTTATTATTTTTGACAACTAGATACATGTGTTGTACATTTGATAGGCATTCATCGCAACACTTGGCCACTCTGAAAAGGTCAGAAGTGAGTGCTACAGCTTGCGCTAGCTAAGAAGACACCTGTCACCAAACAATTTACATTGTAACGGCGTGTCTTCTCAGCTTGCGCGAACTTTACTATTGCCGTACAATCCGCTCTTCCATTTTCATTCTAATTTTGATATCGGTTGCAAACTTGATCACGTCTCGCGTTACGTCATTTAGAACTCGCTTCACGCGTCATGTCACGTGGCAGCTAGCGGACGTTACTTACATCTCACTTGATGAATAATGGATGTTTGTAGATTCGGTGTTGTACGAACGTCTGTAGTGAGGCTTCTGAGAGGCTTATCGTTGTGTAGCAGTGATAATAGCATGGACCACAACACGAAATACTAATGCCCGGTTTTTCCAAGCACACTCAAACTTGAGGGACCCTCAAATTTTAAGGGACACTCAAATATTTGAGGGGTCCTTAAATTTTGACGAATCGTCAATTAACAGCTGACATTTCCTATACTTTTAACATAGGAGAGTTGAGGGGCCCCTCAAATTTTGACGAATGCTCAGATAACCAGCTGACATTTTTTTTAAATTTATAAAAGTAATACTGTTATTTTGTTTACATCTACTCATCGGTACGTTGTGAGGTTATGAATTTTCCAAATTAGCAAATATTAACGTATATTCATTTATTGTTCAAGGGAGAATCGAAATATACCGGAATATATCGAAATATTCGTGTCATAATTTATTTTGTCATCATTCATTAAAAAAAAAAAATAGAAAATATCATGCAAACACTCGAATTTCAGGTTATCGCTATGAACTGATGATAATATTATCTTGTTCACATCATGAGTACCGTATGTAACCAATGAGAATGTAGATACGCTTCAGAAATTTTTAATAAAATGTCAGCTGGTTATCTGAGCATTCTACAAAATTTGAGGGTCCCTCAACTTCCCTATATCAAAAGTATAGAAAATATCAGCTGTTAATTGATGATTCGTCGAAATTATGCCGTTTTCCAAGCACACTCAAAGTTGGGGACCCTCAAATTTTGTTGAACAGCTGACATTTCCTATGATAAGTATAGGAAATGTAGTAAACTGTAGTAAACTTGAGGGTCCCTCAAAATTGAGTGTGCTTGGAAAAACCGGGCATCAGTGTACGTAGTTGTATTGTATTTTGTGGTCTAACTTTTTATTGTATGGTATAAGTACTGTATTATATTTGTTCTATGGTATAACTTGTTGAGTAGAATAAAGAACTTTAAAACAGGGCTGTTTAAAATAATTGAAAAATAAATAAAAATCAAACACCCTTTTTTTTTGAAAACTTTAAAAATTATAAAACACACAAAGGGTGTGTTTTATACAAGGGTATGTTTTATTGTTTGATTACAAACAATCAAAGGGTGTTTGATTTTTATTTATTTTTCAATCACTTGTTGAGTAGTTATGATGGTGATATTGTGGTAGTTATCCATATTGAATTAAAAGACAAGATATTGTCAAACTACATATTTATTATTTAGGTCGATGAATCGTAGCATAGACACGTCTTAGCATTGGTAATGCGTATGAGTACACAATTTTTTTTGTCGGGATTGTGTCGTATAGTTGCCATGGTTTGTCAACGCAACAGTAGCCACCCTGATGGGGATGGAATGGGATGGCGTTGTTTACTTTGTCTCAAGTTATTGTGAATTGGGTATAGATGATGTTATTGAAATCCGAAGAGGCGATCGTGCTTTAAATCAGGTCATCAGCTGGTATAGTATGTCCAAGCAAAAAGGCCCTCTGGCAAGATGTGAGAATGACTCAAGCTCGGTCAATATTGGTTCAAAAATTATCAATTTGGTCTCAAACTGTAGAAGACATTTTGTTTTACAATTTGAGACCAAACTTATATTTTTTGAACCATTATTGATCGAGCTGGAGTCATTTCCCTATCTTGCCAGAATGTCTTCTTTACTTGGACAGACTATAGTAGGTAACATCCAAGGTTCTTATAATATAGTAATATTATACTAACCTTGAGTAACATTAGCTAGGAAACCGTCCAAATTTTGGTGACAGTTATTCCCTATTATGAAACTTCGTACAGATTTGTATGTATGAAACCAATTCCTCATTAACACGTATTCAGGATATTTTACTCGAAATTTCAAATGAATAAATTGATAGTAAAAGTGTGTAATATTTCATCTTTTACTTTCTTTTGATCAGTACTGAACTTCAATATTATTCCTTTCTATTATAGGCCTACTTCACCTCTATAAATTGTCTCCCAAGTCACCTAAGCCCTAAATGTAAATCATCTAGTTCCAAATTGAATCGAAACCTAAGCCCTCGATAAAATGCTACATCACGTTACAAAAAGTAAACACTCTCTAATGAGGAGTACTCAGGTGTTGAATGAAGCAACGCAGGACTGAATGAGAGGAAGGTGTTTCCTGTGTTGAATTGTTTGTTGGCAGACATTTACGTCATACACAGGGACATGTGGGTTGTCTGGTGTTGTTCGCGCTAGCTGAGAAGACACGTGTTGGAATGTGTTTTATATTGTGACGGCGTGTCTTCTTAGCTTGCGTGGACTGTAAGTTGAACGAAACTGTTTCTGAATGGACGCTAAGTAGTTGATTAACGTCGAAATGTTTAGTATAGCTATAGAGTTTAGTTGAGTAAATGAAATAAATGTTGAAATAAAATGTTGAAATGTTAAATAAATGTTGAAATGTTGAAATAAATGTTGGTATTCTTGGTAGAATTATTATTATATTCTATTATATCATCCTATCAATAAACTTTCCAGGATGTGTTGTCCATCATCCAAATAATATTATTATTACATTTGGGAAAAGACGTTATGTACTTTGTTGTCTGTGTTTTAACCCTTTATTGTAATTAATCGACTGAATAAATGAATGAATGATTGAATATGTACTCTGTTAATAAAAATATTCTTATGGCTTTTAATAGTGGGGAGACCCTTACGGGTAGTTCCACCTCGCCAATGTGTACTTGGCCAGAACCGGTCACCCATCCAAGTGCAGTCCACAGCGTTCGTGACTTAACTTACTCTGTTAATGTGTAGTTTCTATGCGCTAGAATATAATTAGGTAAAATTTACAAAACAAATCAAATTTGATGAGAGTTCTCTGGGTGGTATCATTGAGTTTCTTTGAGAGAATCCGTTCTAGAGAGTCGTTTTTAGTCAGAAGACTGATTGATCTTTTCTTGTTGTACTGTCAGTAACTTTGTGAAATTTGGTGTCATTCCTCCTTTTTTCTGATGTTTCTTCAGCTATTAGCTTTTTAATTCGACTTCAAAACGAACACTTTACATTTTTGCTGAATTTAGTTCGAGAAAATTTTTGAAGTTATTCTTCAACCGATTTGGAAAAGAAATAACCAGTTGATACTGGAACCCGTCGATTCAACTAGTTAGTTGATACTGGAACCCGTCGATTCAACTAGTTAGTTGATACTAGAACCCGTCGATTCAACTAGTTTGTTGATACTAGAACCCGTCGATTCAACTAGTTTGTTGATACTAGTACCCGTCGATTCAACTAGTTCGTTCAACGCTCATCTATCCCTAACTAAAACCAGTTGAACTTTTAGAACCAGTTGACCTTTCAGAGCCAGTTGTACTTTTAGAACCAGTTGAGTCAACTAGGTTGATTGATTTAACGCCCACCTACAGCCCCCTGAGGCCTACCACTTCCTCTTGAAGCTCTGGAGGAGTGTCTTTATGAATAGTTGGTCGTCTATAGCTTATTAGTCTAGGGGATAGACGGGACTGGAACAGTGGATTAGATCAGTAGTGTACTAGAGTTGCTTAGGAATGTTGGACGATTGTTGAAAGTTGCTTCTTCAGTCAGTTATTCTAAAAATAGAATAATAGTTGGTAATTCTTCTCAGAGAAAGATTTTGGGTTCAATTAGTTTCTGACCTATGTAAGCATCAATTTGACGAAAGTTCTTGAAGATAATTGTGAAATTCAGAAAATAATCGTCAGTAGGAATGGATTTTTGTAGATTTCATAATAAATTAGTGGTTTGACAATTTGACAATATCCTGTATTTTCATTTAATAGGAATGGAAAGTTTTTCAGTTTTAGTTAACTTTAGATTTATGAGTTATGTTATTGATGATTTATGTTATGAGTTATGATTTATGAGACTTTTGAGTTATGTTTCATGTATTTTGTTTGAGTTATAAGTTGTTTTAGTTGATTCTAGTTATATCTGGGATGAATTGTGATAGAAAACAAGTTACAAAGCACGGTATTTATGCTAGACCAGGTAAGTGTTGAATTGTTGATCTCAGTCTCAAGCTGTGTGTTTAAATTTCAATTTTGTTTCAAGAAGATACAAAAGTTGCTCAGATTTGATACATGATACGATATAAAATAATACGTTTCAATACATGACTTGAATCATAGCTTCCTTTAAAAGAGGCTAATATGTTAAAGGAGGCTATGCTTGAATAAATGTCTTGAAATCAGACATTGATACAGACTTTTCAGTTGAATTATTTAATTTGATATAGTTTGTATCATCTTATTTAAACGTCTTGTAATTCCTATTGAATGTATCTTCTTTAAAGGAGTTGAAACAGTTGACAATCAGCTTCCTGGAAATACAATATGTGAATGAATTTGATAACTCCTGTTGAGATTTCGAATGACATTATTGATGAACAAGTTTGAAAACTTGTGTTGAAATTTCGAAAAACTGAACTTGTGTTGCGGTTTAAAAATGTTCAAAAAGGATATGAGAGACGGTTTGCTCTTGTTTGAATTTCAGTTTCTTCATTCGCTAGAATTGTGTATTTGTTGTTTGAATTCAGTTATTAGAGTGAAATGAGTTCAAAAGTGAATTGTTCTTGCTTCTAGTAGGCTAGAAATATTTAATGAAATAGACTTTAGATATTCAATTCTAGTAGAACTATCTGTGCTTTTTTACAATAATTTACAATTGCTTTTTTACAATAAAAGTCTATTTTTGTGACTAACGAGCAACTTTTTCTGGTCTAAACTACTTCTATAGTCTGTCCAAGCAAAGAAGACCCTCTGGCAAGATGGGAAAATGACTCCAGCTCGGTCAATACTTGTTCAAGAACTATGAATGTGGTCTTAATAGTAGATCAAATAGTTTCCTACAATTTTACCTCAAATTTACAATTTTTGAAACAATATTGACCGAGTCATTAAGTATAAAAATAAAATTTCTTGCTGTTATTCGGGTTCGTAACCAGCCAAACTAACATTTTATCCAAACTAAAATTTTTCATACAACAACTCTATCCATTGTCAAACTTATCAGAGAGATAATAATTTCTGAATTATTGTTGTGTGGTTTATTTGTTTTGGTAGTTTGGAATAAGCATAACATTTCAGCCTGTATGATGTGGGTTTATTGCAGTTTGATAGTCGGCTGTGATAATAACATTGGCCGGTTGCCAAGTGCTTTGAAATGTCTTTGGACGGCGTTTCGGGGTTGGTAGGAGTAGGGTGAATTAGGAAGAAGAAAGAAGAATGCAGGAGAAGGAAGAGAATGAAGAGGAAGGGATGAGAAGAACGGAAGAGAGAGAGAGATAAATGGAGAGAAGATGAAATGAGATGAATCGAGGAAGATACCAAGTAAGAAGAAGAAGAAGAAGAAGAAGAGGAAATAAGAAGAAGAAGAAGATAAGAGAAGAAGAAGAAGAAGAAAAAGAAGAAGATAAGAAAAAAGAAGAAGAAAAGAAGAAGAAGAAGAAGAGAAAAGAAGCGAAGAAGAAAAGAGAAAGATGAAGATGAAAAAGAAGAAGAAGAAGAAGAAGAAGAAGAAGATAAAAGGAGAAAGAAGAAGAAGAAGGTGAAAAAGAAGACGAAGAAGAAGAAGAGAAGAAGATGAAAAAAGGGAGGAGAGAAGAAGAAGAAGAAGAAGAAGAAGAAGAAGATGAAAAAGAGAGAAGAAGAAGAAGAAGAAGAAGAAGAAGAAGAAGAAGAAGAAAAGGTGAAGAGGAAGAGGAAGAAGAAGAAGATGAAAAAGATGAAAAAAGAAGACGAAGAAGGAAAGAGATGAAGCAGAAAAAGAGAAGAAGAATATTAAAAAAGAAGACGAAGAAGAAAAGGGAGAAGAGGAAGAATAAGAAGAAGAAAAGGAGAAGAGGAAGAAGACGAAGAGAAGAAGAAGAAGAAGAAGAAGTAGAAAGAAGAAGAACAAGAAGAAGAAGTAGAAGGAAGAAGAACAAGAAGAAGAAAAAAGAAGAAGGAGAGGAAGAAGATAATGAAGACAAAGATGTAGAAAAATAAATTGGAGATAAAGAAAAAAATAAAATTATAACGACGAAAATAAGACTAGCCAGACAATGAACATTTTTGTTATTTTCTTCACTTCACAGTTGACTAAATGCTTTCTTAGGCAAAACTAGGCTATATCAGATCAGAAGAAGGATCTACCCCTTTTACGAGAAGAGGGGATGAGGTGGGGGCGGTCATGAAATGAAAGGATTCACGTAGTCTGTCCAAGCAAAGAAGACATCCTGGCAAGATGAGGAATCGGCTCCAGCTCCGTCAATATTGGTCAAAAATTATCAATTTGGTTTCAAATTGTAGAGCAGAATGTTTTCTAAAATTTGATACCAAATTTATAATTTTTAAACCAATATTGACCGAGCTGGAGTTATTCACCCATCTTGCCAGAATGTCTTCTCTGCTGGACCAGACTGAATCACTGCTGGAGTCTAGACTAGTTGGCACTCGGCCAGGATGTAAAAATGTCGCAAATCCGATGCTGGTTCAACTGATGTTTAGTGGATAATTTCTAAGGGGAGCGTAGAAGAAGGCTGGAATTAGTAGGGTAGGATATAGATACTTTGAGAGTATTAGTGGTTGGAAATTAGATTTAAATATCTGAGAAAGTTGTTCTTCTATTGTTCTTGTTGAATTTGTTTTTAGTAGTGATTTTGCGATTTTTGATCGCCATTTCTGAGATTTGGGTAAGATTTACACAATCGCCGCCATTTAACTTACTCTTTAGAATCCGGCTCTCTTCAACTTCCATTAATAAAAAATACAATTTTATAATTCCTTATCCAGTTATAACCCTTATTGTTGAAAAATAGCGTTTTCTAGCTTATTTTTCCGATTATCTCAATAACCGTCAAAGTTACAAACTTAGAACTGGTTTCATTGAATTCGTCAGCTAATTTTACATAGGAATTGATTATTTTAGAACCTCACTAAAGCCTCTAAACAATTAGAAAAATTAATATATTTTGAAAAATCTCTATTTTCCGCCATTGTTATCTCAGTAACAAAGCGTTTTTGGGGGTTGGTCCCATGGAACTTTTTTGTCTACTTGGTGTAAGGAATCAGCCTGAGAAGTATTGCACATTCCTCCTGAAACACCCTGTAAAAGTCTATATAATAATACGTTATTCACAAAAGTTATTAACATTCCGGTGTAAACGTGACAATAAGGTTGAGTGGTAGAAAAAATTTCCGAGTCCTAACTTTACCCAAAGAAAGTCCTAACTCTGCCTAATGAAGAATATTTCCATTTCATGCTAGTATGTACTAATGCACCCAGATAAAGAAATTGGCTATAACCTACGGATCTTCAAATTTTATAGAATTTAAATGATAACTTATATAAATTTTGTATCTCTATTCTAAATACAGCAGAACACTGATTATCCAAACTAATTGGGACAGGGATCAATTCGGATAAGCAAATCTTCGGATAATTGGACATGGAATTGTATTAATGTGTTAAACTTGGAATGAAATGTATTACATTATTGAAAAGTACAGTGTAGTAATGATTAATAGATAAATATTAAGATCATTCGGATAGTTGGCAATTCGGTTAATCGGCGTTCTATTGTACTGTAATGCATTTTGAAAAAGTGAATCTTAAATAATAAGATTTATATTAAAATTCGTATCACGTCTCAGAAAAAATCAGCTAATAATTTAGTACTGAAGTGAAGGGTATTGCAGGTCCAGTCTCCCATGAAAATTTAAGGAGATACTATATTCTATAACAAACATGTTTATTCCTGCATCCTGCTAGAACTGGTTAGAAGAAATATTATACAGTATATATACTGTCTGGAATATATACTGTCAATATATACAATGAATACTGGACAGTCAGTCATTAGCTGCTATTTATTTGTCTATTCTCTTCCATTACAGTAAGGCGAAGTTAGGACTCGCAGGTCCTCTCTTACACTTAACCTATCTCGTATTTAAAATTTTGTTCAAAGTGAAAATTTAAAGTTTTTTTTAATTGCATAGTTCCTGGTGAATGGATTACTGTAACATGAAATGGCAGTACTCAATAATTTACCTCCAACTCATAATCACCAATTCTGTATCCAAAATCAAAAGTATCAATCATCAACTCCAAATGCATGTTTATTCCTGAATCCTGATGGTAGTCCATACAATAGAATCTTTTGTCTTTTCTTGCATGTTTGAAATTCCTTTTCAATAATTTTGAGAATTTTCATTGTTCTTTTTGCAATCCAACCTGTTTTGTTAATTCATTATTTTTCCCAATCGATCGATATTTTATTTCTAGCAAAAAAGACATTCTGGCAAGATGGGAAAATTACTCCAGCTCGGTTAATATGTGCTCAAAAGTTATACATTTGGTTTCAAATTGTAGGAAACATTCTCAGCTTCAATTTGAGTCCAAATGTATCATTTTCGAACCAATATTGACCGAGCTGAAGTCATTTTCCCATCTTGCCAGAATGTCTTTTTTGCTCGACCAGACTATACACACAACGGGCCTTGATCCTTTTACTGCAGTCTCCAATATCCCATATTCCAGATTCCGTGCTCTCCCAGATCCCAGTAAACAGGTTAAAAACAGGCGTGTTGATTCCTGCATGATTTGGGCGTGCCTAACCTTACTTCACAACACTATACCTATGTATGTTTCTCTAAATATAAATGTACTCACTGTATTCTATACCTGTATAGTTCACTAAATATACTTGTACTTACTTCATACTACATATACCTATGTTGACCCTGTATTAACTATCTTCATGTATTGACTGTTCACTAATATCTGTGTATAGTGTGCTGTTTGTATTATCTATGTATATACTGTACCAGGCTTGTGATACTATATCACCTTTTCCCATGAATTAGCTCTCTGCTTCATTGCGTGATAGGTCTCGCCTTTTATAATATATATAGACTACGTATTTTTATTGGAGTCGGAAGTTAGTTTTGATTTGAAAATCGCTGGGAAACTATTCATTGTTCTGTGAGTGATTGGAAAAAATCAATATTTCTAATGTTATTATTTTTTGTATACTCTACTTAAATTAGGGGTTTCAACGTTTTTTTAATACTATTATTCAATTGATAAAATGTTATTATTCTTTGTACTCTACTTGAATTAAGGGTTTCAACGGTTTTTAAGGAGAAACTGTGACCCAATCTTTTCTGAAATGTTTGATAAATTATAGTTTGAAGAATAATAAGCATACAAGATTGAATTCTATCCAATCACTTTCTGAATATAATATTATGTACTATATAGGCATTATTTCTCTTGCTATAGTTGAAGATAGTGGAATGAAGTATCCAACCAGAATTTGTTCAACTAAGAAAGATATTTTTTGTGTGCTAATAATTGATAAAAATTAGTTCGTTGAATGTTATAATCATAGTTCATAATAAATTAGGCCTATATGATTCACATTCAACGAATAATTTGTTCAAATTTTTTCTGTTCAATAATTTGTTCAGGCTCACAAAAAATATCTTCCTTAGTTGATGAATTCTAGTTGGAATTTACACTTTTATCAGAGATTTTGTGAAACTTATCCATAATTTAGGTAAGTGAAAACAAAGGTTGTCAGATCCACAAAGTTTATTTAAATAATGATGATTCTCTGAGCATTGAAACTTGTGTATCGTATTTTAAATAAACTTAGTGGATCACTAAACCTTTGTTTTCACTTACTTAAATTCTATTTGGATACTCCATCTTCTAAGATTTGATGCTGTTATAATATTTCTTTATTGTTTCCCAAATCACACACAACTACAGTAGATGTAATAGTTTAAGTTTTTTTTGAAAGCTACAAATAGTAATTACCGATTACTTACTTTACAAGGGTGTTCGTTCTATTTCATGCAACTTGAATAACCTATCGGTATTATGATTGTAATTTTAACCATGTGTAAATTCCGTCTCACTAAGAAATTCACTGATTAAAGTTGAAAAATCCTGAGGAAAATTTTTCTCAGTACCCAAGAAGTGAACTTGCACCGATATAATGGGAGCCATTGTGAAGCGGCCATACACCGTCCTAACTCTCCCACAATTCTTTCTAATTTCTCATAGCATTGGCGAGCTCAAAAAGCCGTTGGGAAAAATTCCTTTCTAGTTGTATCTATTCTGCACTGGCGGCTCGTGCCCACGAAACAGGTGAAGTGCCCGTATCTTTTACTGTACAGCACTTCACCTGTTTCGTGGGCATGAGCCGCCAGTGTTATCCTGTCTATAGATATCTAATCTATAGATATAGGCCTATATTTTATTTCTATCTATATAAAACCATCGCCACTCCTTCAATCTGTTTGCTTACTAATTGAGAAAATTATCAAAGTTCATTATCAACGTGTTAAACTTTCTATTTTTTCAAAATCTATGTTTTTCAGGGATTTTGTTTTACATTTTTACTTCTCAACTCCTAATTATTCTTTATTTTTTCATCTTCCATTCAATGATTATTCACAAGAGCATCATTTATCATTAAAACCGTTTCATCATTCATCATTTTTATACTGTTTCAAAATCATCAATAACAGCCGTAGGCTATTATGATCACCCAGATTGTATTGCTATTTTTATTTTGGTCGTTATTGGCCTACAATTGAATATATTCAGTAATGCAGATAAGAATGTGTTTTGTTATTCGCATTATAGCTTTTGCTTGACACTATAATTTATTATGTTTTTCTTTTATAACGAAAGTGTTCTAAAAGTACGAATAGTGCTATTAAGTTCATTATCTATTGTAATGTTTTTTTATTATTATATTTCTACCATTAAGTTATTTTACAACTAGATTGTATTCATTTATTTGATTAGAATTTTTTTGATCTCCTTTATTATCATTGTCTTATCTTGTTGTATTATTAATTAATTTATTTTCTATTATGTTACAGGTAAATTTCCTGTTACTGTACCCTCAATGAACGTTTACTCAAGTAAGTAGGTTGACTTTTGCATGATTCTATCTCTGTCATAATAACAAAAATTTAAATTCTTTTAGGTTATAAATGACCTTTAATTCACTCCACTATTGCTCTATTTTAACAATTTTTCTTTTTTATTTCTGTACTAACATAATTTTTTAATGTTTTGAATTTCCAATGTAGGCTACTTCATTGTTATTCTTCAAATCAACTCCTTCTTCATTAACTCTTTGAATATTTTTACAATACAGTGAATGCTTATTTTATAATACAGTAGTTGTAATTACAGTATTTACTTCCACAGTACATTATTCACAAACAAACTGTAAATTATAAGTACTCTAAACAATGTACAGCGAATTGTAATTCACGGAATTTTCAATAATATACTGATAATAATTTCTTATTTCTTATCTTATTTGAATAAATAAGATAATTATTTAAGTTTCATGCAAGGAATGTTGGCTATGTCTAGTTTTTAGTTTATTACGGATTTTTTTTATACTACTGAGTAGTACATTACCTGTCTTCATTTTATTGGGTACCTACTCTATTATGAAGCTCAATGATTTACTTTCTATTCATTTTGTATGCTTCGAGTTGAAATCAATTTTCTATTTATTATTGCTCTTTCTCATCTCTCTTTCTCTCTCTCTCTCTCTCTCTCTCTCTCTCTCTCTCTCTCTCTCTCTCAATATCTATCTCTTCACTCCATTTCACATACTCTATAAATCCTCTATTTTTCTTATACGATCTTCCAATTTTGAGTTTTCTACCTCCTTTTATCATTCTCTCACTCTCTCTCTCTCTCTCTCTCTCTCTCTCACTCTCTCTTACACATATCATATTCTGTATTTTCTATTTCTCTTCTATTGAAATTCATTGTTGTAGACCCATAATTACCTGAAATCCGTGACGTTACTAGCTTTTTCCGCATCCCTCGGAGTTTTTGTGAGTCTGATAACTGCTCTCTCAGTCTCTCTCTCTCTCTCTTTCTCTCTCTCCCTCTCTTCCTCTAAAAAACTACATGAACACACTCTTTTTATTCCTCTCTCTCGAAAAATATAGAGAACCTTTTTGTTGATTCGTTTTTTTTTCTATTATTCTCGATTTGAATGAAAAGAGGGCGTATGTAGGATGAACCGCGTCGAATTCGAAGTCTCGTTCTGATTTCGAATGAAAGCTGCCGTGTTTTGATCGAGTTTAAAACTTCTAATTCTATAGTCTCTGGTTTTTATGATCGTATTATGCATGTAGGATCTGCTCTAAACTATTTAGGAAGCATGGAACAAAGTGGTCTGTATAGGTAATCTTTTATAGCGGTAGAAATTTAAGATTAGTAGAAAGATTCGAAACCATCGAGTGTGGTTTAGAATTGGTAGTTTCGAGAAATATTCTCAAACTTAATTTTTGGCTGTTGGATGGTTATTCTAAAACATAAATCTCATAATCTGCTCTGATATGTAGAAACCACCGGATATGAAATCATTGACAAGAGTCAAAAAGGCCAAAAATACTGTTAATCTCAAAACTTATACCAACAGTCCAAAACCAGCTTAAATATATCACATCATATTACTCGATTACTGATCAGTAACTGAAAATATGTGTGACATGACTGTGCTATTTATATTTTGAAAGGAAATAAACATTCGTATAATAATATTCACCATTTTAATTCTTTATTACTATACATTTATTAAACTTTGGTATAGATACACCAACACACTCAGACAATGAAAACGGTCAATATGACCAATAATGACCGTTAGGTAAGCCACACAACAGTCATAATGTATAAGCTCATAATGTTTATCCTAATTTATTGAAGAATAATTTATAAACATAGCACTGGCGGCTCGTGCCCACGGAACAAGTGAAGTGATGGTGTACAGTAAAAGATACGGGCACTTCACCTGTTTCGTGGGTTCGTGGGTTTCGTGGGCCAGTGAAACATACATAGGTGAGTGCAACATTCCTTACAAACTGTAGTATTTTTTCTTCCGATGCATTTAATTCAAGAGGTTTGGTCATTTTCGGTCAGTATTAGATCAAAACATTCCTAACAAGCTGTAGAATTTATTGTTTCCATGTATTTCCTTCAAGAAATGGAAGTGGGGAAATTTCAAATGCTTCACAATCATTTTTATATCCGAACACTACTTTCCAAATCTAGTCCTACAGCTACTTGTCGATCAATAGCTTCCATAATTCCATCAATTCCATAATTATTCCATTTTTCAACTCATCAAAGTCTCGTACAGTATTGCAATAATTATTGTCACCAAGCACACATTAGGAATTGGGAATAATTGCGTTTTTATTTTGATAGATTTTTATTACATTTTTATTAACAGTATCTGTTGCATTTATTAACATTTTTATTAACAGTATCTATTGTATTAATTAACATTTTTATTCCATTTTTTATTAAAAGTATCTATTGCACTGTGAGCTGCAATGCATTTTTGTATGCGTTCGAGTATAGTCTGTCCAAGCAAAGAAGACATTCTGGCAAGATGGAAAAATGACTCCAACTCGGTCAATGTTGGTTCAACAATTATAAATTTGGTGTCAAATTGTAGGAAACATTCTTATCTACAATTTGAGACCGAATTTATAGTTTTTGAACGCATATTGACCGGGCTGGAGTAAATTTTCCATCTTGCCAGAATGTCTTCTTTGCTTGGACAGACTGTAGAGTGTCCGGTCAGTTGCCGAACCCATCAATAAAATGAAAAAGCCGTCCGTCAGACCTGTCTCTCCGCTCAGCTGATTCCCTCTCCACCTACTTTCATCTCTCTCACTCTCTCTCTCTCCCTTCTCTCCTGCATTACTGACAACTCCTACTCGAATATTGCAGTCAGTCAGTGAGTGAGTCCCCAGTCAGTAGGCAAGAGTCAAGCTGGAGTGACCTCAAAACAATTCGTTGGTGCGTAGTTATGCTGAAGGGTATCCGGTTCGTTTTTGGTTCGAAAAGTGTTTGAAATTCGGTTGGTTACACGGTTGCGAGAGTGTTGAATACAGAGAGTTTAATACGAGAGTGTATGTGAAGTGTTGGAAACATTGCGTGAAAATTAGTAAGAAATTGTGTTGTTCAGTTAGTTATTGGTGTAGCCTAACTGGTGTGTTTCCAGTATTGTTATCACCAAGAGAGTAGTAAGAAATTATGTGGTAGGGTTTTCTGTGGTGAATTCAATATGTATCTTGGAGTATCTTTTGTTTCCAATATTGTTATCATCAAGAAAGTAGTAAGAAAATAGAAATTATGTGGTAGAATTTTCTGTGGTAAATTCAATATAAAGTGTATCTGTTGTGTTTCTAATAATGGTGTCATCAAGAAAAGTAGTAAGAAATTCTGTGGTCGTTTTCGGTATTGTATTTAGAGTTTCGCAGAAGAAAATATTCTCATCTTAATTATTATTGTATTGATTTTAAGATAATTGACGAAATCAGATATTGCATAATTATTGGCTGAAGTTTTGTAGTGACTCACCAAACAATAGAGAAATCTTATTTATTTGGAAATTCGTCTTCTAAATCGATCTACATCTTGGCTATATTATCCAAATCGATTTTATTGATCGCTAGATATTATGAATTAGTTACTGCACTGTTGTTATTTATTATATGTATAATATTGACTGTTTTACATAGCTTTACTTAGCTTTGCATTGCTTTACATTGATTTTACAACAGACGCCAAAAAGTTGGGCGATTCCCTAGCTAATGTAACCTACTACCAGCTGATATATATAGCATTTACTGTCTCATTCGATTTCAAAAAACATCTTCTAGGCATAGCTAAATGACATCTCTAATTGACAACATCATCTCGAATGATGTTTTGTCAATTAGAAAGTTGTCATCATGTTAAATGATGGGGTTATTAGGAAGTTATCATTTATCTATGCCTGAATGATGTTTTTTGAAATCGAATGAGACCGTAAATGCTATATATCAGCTGTTAGTAGGTTACACTACCTACAAGAGACAGACGAAACCGCCTAACCTTTTTTAAATTTTTATACTGTTTTTTTATTTATTTTTTTAAATTTTTATAAATTTTTTATACTGTCACTCCTGAATTGAATACGTTTTTGACAGGAAATTGAATAGTGAACATAAAGCTTCATATTTTGATAATGTTTATCTAAAGCAATAATTAGGCAATGCATAATAATTGTTGGCTAAAATAAATTAATACTTGAACAATAACAAAAGTGCCTCAAGTTTTAAAAAAGTTCACTGCCCTTCCAGTTGCGTGTTATTTGTAGTGAATTGGTTGTTTGTAGTATTTTGTAATCTAGCCGCGGTTAAGTTCGTGTGTGTTGTCAGATTTGAAACTACAAAGTTTACTGTAAAATTCGTGAGAGCATTATCAGATTAGGAATTGCGTGTTTCTGTCGATTGAATTTGGTGGTCTGTTTTGTGCTAGTTCTTGGTCTTTCGGTCTAGAAAGATTGGTCTTCGTGTAAGGTTATACGTTCTGTTATAGCCTACTGTAGTATTGAACTTGAATCCTCAAATTTAATACTATTTTTTAAATTTATTTATTTATCTGAAAAAATGCAAAATATATACTACTTATTTTATTTAAAAAAACGCAGACAATTAAGTCCAAAGCGTCTATTTTCCGAATTTTGAGATATTTAGAACAGAGGTTTCTGGAATATTTGCAAGTAGGCCTATCGTTTACAAAGATTCAATAATTTCACGCCATAGATTGTTGGAATTCATGATATGGGAGAGGGTTCTTTCGAAATTTTATGTTGATGAAATTTTGACGAGTCGAATTCTAAGTAAACTTCAAAACCAGCGAGATGTGGAATAGGTTGAGGTTTTTGGAAGAAATCTCCTTCATCTGAATAAAAATCTGTATCAATTTCTTGAAAATGTTGAGGTTCTTTGGAGAAATTCCCATCATCTGATTTGAAATTTGGGATCGATCTCGTGTCATCATCTTAGGCCCCACTCATACATAAGTCGAACATGCTTTATATTAAGGTTCCATAGGCCGGTATTACACGATAATATTTCTATTATCATAGTTGATCATTTGGAAAGAGATGAAAATATGATTTCAAATTTTCATCTTTTTCCTAATGATCAGATATGATTTCAAATTTTCATCTTTTTCCTAATGATAAGATATGATCATAAAACTATTATCATGTAATACCGGCCATATACACTTAATTTTGTACCCAAAATTATCAAAACTATTGAGAGGGATTAATACATCATGAGGAATATATATAGTAATGTTCTAATGTATTTGTTATCAAATAAATTTATCACCCCAAGTTGAATGCCTCTCTTGGCAGTTTAGTTTTGGGCTTTATTTCATCTGCTCTGTGCATTCCAAATATGTATTGAACATTATCAATCGATAATTTACAATCTCAATATCACGATAATAACAAGTATAGTATCAGTGCGTACTATGTTTCATTTCTTTGTTTTCAACAAGAGTGACCTTGTAGACACTGCAATACTAGCTAACGAGTACGTCAAAATAAATTAAAAATATTCACTAGCTAGTAGAAAAAAGCAAGATAACACTGCCAGAAATAGAATTCTACGTCTGACTCATTCTAAATCAATGCAAAGATTTACGGTGTATAGTCTGTCCAAGCCAAGAAGACCCTCTGGAAAGATGAGAAAATGACTCCAGCTCGGTCAATATTGGTCCAAAAGATATTGATTTGGTCTCAATTTGTAGATCAAAATATTTCCTATGATTGAGACCAAATAAATGATTTTTTAACCAATATTGACCGAGCTGAAGTCATTTTCTCATCTTGCCAGAGGGTCTTCTTTGCTTGGACAGACTATAACGCTTGTGAGAAAATATTTCTTATACAGCAAAGATTACTGTCTATTGATAGATGTAAAAAAGATGAAAATGTTTACAGTTATAGTCTGTCCAAGCAAAGTAGACCCTATGGAAAGGTGTGAGAATGACTCAAGCTCGGTCAATATTGATATAATAATTCTTAATTTGGTCTCAAATTATAGGAAACATTCTAATCCAAAATTTAAGACCAAATTTATGATTTATGTAACAATATTGACCGAGCTGAAGTCATTTTCCCATCTTGCCAGAGGCTCTTCTTTGCTTGGACAGGCTTTAGAAACTGTTTTATTTGTCAAATACAGAGAAAACAGAAGTAAGTATTCATTATTTTTATACTGTGGTCCAATAATGGCAACTCTATAAAGACCTCATACTTGAAAATAATTTGTATTTTTTGCGTGAATAAATCATGTAATGTCTGGTTGTTTCTTATTGGTTAGGAGCAATACACCAATCAGAGACAGTTCGAGGGTGACACGAACTCAAATAGAATCCTCCATTTTATTGAGAATTACACCTTCCCGCCCCTTGTAACTGTTGCATGCTTTTCATTGGCTCAAAGCTCTGTGCCCATGAGCCAATCACAAAGCAGCATGTAGTGAGTGCTCTTGTCAGTTCAGTATTTGGAAATTTTTGTCAATCATCTTATAGAGATTGAATGTGTACTGTATAAATGTAAACCGTGTTAAAACATTGATTTCTTTGGAAGTAATCATTGTTCAGCCATATTCCATTTAACACAAATTTCTATAAAAATCAGACTACAGTCCGCCATTTTCTCCTCGTAGTCGTAGCCTATACATTTTTATTTCCTCGTTCTCGCACATTTACTGTAGAAAATTGTGGACGGAATGTTGCCATCATATCAGTCTTTCATTGGTTGGTTATTCGAAGCCAATCACAAGGCGTCCTTACGTCATGATTCAGTTCCGATCTGCCATTTTCTCCTCGTAATCGTACTTTGCGGTAGAAAATGGTGGATGACATGTTGACATCATACTAGTCTCTCATTGGTTGGTTGGTTGGTTGTTTAAAGCCTATCACAAGGCATTCTTACGTCATGATTCAGTTTAGAGCTTTTCAAAGTGCCTTTCAATATAGGTCGGTATTTACGTCATATGGGAAAAAGTAACATTGAACCTGAAAGACAATTAACTTTTAACAGACAATTAACAGATGAAGATAAATATGAAACAATAATTATTGTTTTTTATTGAATTTTTTGATTGTTTTTTATACAATTATTTCGATAGTTGCGTTTCGATGATATAATCTTATTTTTTAAACATCTAGGTGTAATTCTATCCATGTAAAGATGATATTCCATTTCATTTTGGAAAACATTGACTTGATTGAACATTCTTGGGAGAGGAATAGTTCAAGCTATGTGCCCGTGTATGAAGTGCCCGTATCTTTTACTGTACATCACTTCACCTGTTTCTTGGGCAGGAGCCGCCAGTGAATTTATAAAGTCACCATTTAATGAATAAAGATGTAATACTAAGTTGAAACTTTCGATTAATCACTCGAATTCGAGTCCCAACCACGTGCAAGAGTCGTGGACTTCGTGCCGTGCTCACGAAATAGGTGAAGTGCTGTACAGTAGAAGGCACTTCACCTGTTTCGTGGGTACGAGCCGCCAGTGCTTAGGACTAGAATTCGATTGATTAATTTGATACATGTATCTTCTTGAATTGATGAGTTTGAAAGTAAATTGAGTCAAGGACACACTCAGTAAACTAACGGCCTTAGGCCCGCCACTCACGCTACGATCGGTCGCAGCGATTTGGTCTTCGAAGATCGATCGAAATTGGCTCTGAGATTTGGTCGCATCTGCGATCTCCCCACTCACGTACCGATCAATCTCTCGATCAAGAGAGCTCAAGTGGCTCTCTCTTACGGTAAAAATTGAAAGCACAGGCTGAATCATGGGGTGGGTGAGTCACGTGGAGACTGAAAATATGGTGGTGGGGGAAGAAATCTGTCAGAAGATCTGCAGATCACACCACTCACGTACCTCACGTAGATTTGTCTGCGCAGATCAAGATCCGCAGATCAGATCTCACTTGTTTCAAGTGAGATCGATCGAGAGATCGAAAGATCTGATTTTGATCTTGAGATTACCCCATTCACGTAGCGATCGGTCGTTGAACCAATTTCGATCGGTCGCCGGCGATCAAATCGTTGCGATCGATCATAGCGTGAGTGGGTGGCCTAAGGTTAGTTTATCTTATCTGGAAAATTCCAAGATGAATACGTTTCTTGGTTTCTACAGTATTAATGGTATTACTCTGTATTCACTGTGCGAGCTCCTTGCAATCGTGTGGCAAATCGTGGTGATTTGAAAGGGTTTAGGAGTATAAATAATTGAGTAGACAGACCGAGGTATTTCATCAATTATGGGAAGGAATCGGAATCCAAGTTGAGTATAGTCTGTCCAAGCAAAGAAGACATTCTAGCAAGATGGGAAAATGACTCCAGCTCGGTCAATATTTGTTCAAGAATTATAAATGTAATCTTAATAGTAGATCAAATTGTTTCCAACAATTTGAGATCAAATTTATAACTGTTGAACCAATATTCATCGACCTGGAGTCATTTTCCCATCTTGCCAGAATGTCTTCTTTGTTTGGATGGCCTATAGTTGAAACGAAATGGATCATGCGGCAGTAGACACGTTACGTGAGAAGCGCAGAAGGAAAGACGAGATGATACTTCCTAGGTGATACATTCATTTAAAAATTTACTAAAAGATACGTGTATAAAATTGAACAATTGGGTTGACAGATCTGATAGACTGTTCAATCTAGTGAAATGTATGAAGAAGAAAAATTGTGGTGTCCGAAAGGGGATATCACTCGAAGGATACGTTTAAAAAATTACACAAGGTATTGTGATTAATTATGCTAGTCATTGTGATTCAATTGTTCCATTTAAATTAGTCTCATCTCGAGTTTTCACAACTTTAAAAACAAAAATAACCACAAAAGTGTGAGAGAAAATCTTTTAAAGTTGTCGGCTTCTCAATGCTGGCTTTCTGATACGTAGTAGTGATAATTGCCAAAATTGATACAGGAATAAGTTCATTCATACGATACATTTGCAATGATCATATACATCGTCGCCATAATGGGAATTTGGTGATTCTGTATCTCAATGATTGAACATTTTGAGAGAATTTACTTTGGTTTAGGAATGTTTTAAGGCTAATTAATAAAGGAGAATGATAAAACACCAAGTTTCAAAGTGCCAATAGTTATTTGTTATTTCCTCCAATTATAAAATGAGCGTACCTCACTTTGCTACCCCATGCTGTGTATATTCTGTGTCAATGAGCTTCCTTCCTGTACAATTGCGTATCAATTTTCGACTTTTGTATCATTACTGCGTATCACAAAGCCGCCTTTAAAAAGAGGGCTCTAGAGAGAGAGAGAGAGAGAGAGAGAGTGAGCGATGTGAGTGAGAGAGATTATTTCCTAACTGCACCCCGTTGCGTGCTAGACTGTATTCTGTGATGGCATTGGCGTAAGGTCACCACCCCTTTCTTGTGTCTATTAACCTTCCCAGGAAACCCTTCCACCAGTAATTGAAGCTAATTTATCGACATCCCAACGATGCACTACACTAAATATAGCTATGTATACTAAACTACATAGTTGGACTCTGCTTTGTATCATCAGTTCCTCTCTAAATAATGGTTAGAAAATAAACTGAGCATTATTGGCTGCTAGGCTGAGTGTGAGGGATAAACTGAGATTTGTTTTGTGAGATGGGTTTTTAGGTTAAAAAGTATAAAGTAGAACGGGGACTGATTTTGTGCGTTTTATGTAGTACGCTGAATAGTACCAGTGAATAAAAAGGATACTTATATTTCTTCTCATTTATTGAGGATATTTATATTTATCCTTTTTATAATAGCAGTAGTGAGCCTATTTTCAACCAGAGTGGTCATTTGTGTGAAATACCTCATAATACCATAGAGAAAGGATAGTGAAATCATTCATAATCATAATCTTGATCAAATACGCATCTTAAGCCCTGTTTAGACAGGAGATTTTTGATACGTAGTGATGATACAGAGTTTAAAATCAATGTGCAATCGGAAGGAAGCTCCTAATTACTTAAATTACTTTCCTAATAAATTATTACTGTCACTCTAATTTCAGTATTATTTGAGTTATTTAAAACTATGAATGCAATACGTAACTGGCGTAGCAGCAAAGACAAATTCCAAGTTTATCAATTCATCTCCAAAATAATATATGATCCAGGATTTTTTCATTTCTTACATTTTATACAGCTCTTACTTTATACATTTCTTACTTTTATATCTTTTGAAATTGGCAGAAGTGAACTGGGTCAAGTCAAAATAACTACTGTTTTAAATATGTATCAAAATTTGGAAAAAGGTTTTAAATTGAAAAATAAATGAAAATCAAACACCCTTTTAAAAAACTTTAAAATTATTAAAACACAGACATGTTTCGGCACAATAAAATGTCTGTGTTTTAATAATTTTTTTAAATAATTTTTTCAATAAAGTTTTTTAAAAGGGTTTGATTTTCATTTATTTTTCAATTATTTGAAACAGCCCTAATTTTTAAAGTTCAGTTTTCAAAGGTTTTGAACTTCATTGTCTCTGTTTTTGACCAATAAGTTCATTGTATTTTCTCGAATAGATAAATGAATGAATAAGTATGGTAGAATTTACCGAGCTAACAAATCAAAAGCACTGGCGGCTCGTGCCCACGAAACAGGTGAAGTGCTGTACAGTAAATGATACGGGCACTTCACCTGTTTCGTGGCTACGAGCCGCCAGTGATTTCAAAATTATGACACTCAATGACCACTCTGGGAGTAAACAGTCTCCGTAGTAAGATGAATAAGCTGATGGAAGTTTGCTCGTATAGTCTGTCCAAGCAAAGAAGACCCTCTGGCAAGATGGGAAAATGACTCAAGCTCGGTCAATTTTTGTTCAAAAATTATGAATTTAATCTCAAATTGTAGGAAACAATTTGATCTACTTTCAAATAATTCTTGAACAAATATTGACCACGCTGGAGTCATTTTCCCATCTTGCCAGAGGGTCTTCTTTGCTTGGACACACTATACTTTCAACCTCCATTTTATTGACTTTGGAAGTTTGGAGAGTATGAAACCTCCAACCTATATTTACCTTAAATGAGTAACAATTATTGCAATTAAAAACCACAGACTTACATCCATTAAACGTAGGCTATATAAAAAAAATATTCAACCTACATTTTGCTAATGATTGACAAGAAACGGTTGTTGACATTTAGTAATAATGAGGACGTTGGCTTCAGAAGCCGTGTGTTGAACTGAATTTTTTCAACCCCGTTTTTTGAAAAATATTTATTCATACGGATTAATTATTTCGAGAAAAATTCTCTTGTCCATCACAGCGTACCGAACCGGTTTTACAAGTGGTAAGACTGCAATTAATAATTATACTCCATCTGATGTAATTTCCGACTTGGCGTGACTCGTATAAGATAGGGAATACAATGAATTTCGAGTCGGAAGTTACCGTTTGTAATCGAAGTTCTTGACCTCGGATACTTTCTGCATTACGCCATGGTGCCGCGGGCTATTTAAATTTAAAAAATTGAATAAGTTACAACTTGAGGATCGAGTGTAATTTGGTTAAATTTCTGAATTACAATTATTTGTTCCCACGCTTATGAATTTAGTTTGGAAAATTTCAAGTTTTACAGTTTAATTACTAATAAGAGTAATAAGTGTATAATTTTGTGAAATCCCTGAATTTAATTTGAGTCCTAAGTCCATCCACCACCCACCCTTCAATATCCTCTCTAAAGATACACAAGGCTATGAATGTATCAAATTAAATAATGGCATTGACAGGTCTTGTGTCTATTGGTATAATCTGACCAAGCAAAGAAGAGCCTCTGGCAAGATGAGAAAATGACTGCAGCTTGGTCAATATTGGTTAAAAAGTTATTGATTTGGTCTCAAATTGTAGATCAGAATGTTTCCTACAATTGAGACCAAATCAATAATTTTTTAACCGATATTGACCGAGCAGGAGTCATTTTCTCCTCTTGTCAGAGGCTCTTCTTTGCTTCGACAGACTATATCTCTTGTATAGGCCTATTCTGTCCAAGCAAAGAAGACATTCTGGCAAGATGGATCCAGCTCGGTTAATATTGGTTCAGGAATTATAAATTTGGTCTCAAATTGTAGGAAACATTCTAATCCACAATTTGAAACCAAATCAATAATTTTTGAAGCAATATTGACTGAACTGAAGTTATTTTCCCATCTTGCCAGAATATCTTTTGTGCTTGGATAGACTATATCAACATATCGAGTAGTATTTCTCGTGAAATGTATCAAATCTTATGGATTTTGCATCTTTTTGAATATGTTTTCCTTGAAGTGAAATTAAAGCTTGTACACACAGCTTCAAGGTACAGTAGATTTACAATACTACAAAACACGTGCACATGTCGGACACACGATACAATAGAAACACGCAATAAAGAAAAACGCACACTGGTCAGCTGATTTTTTATTTGCCTTGCTCTATACAACTACGTGTATCTTTTGTATCTTGTGTCCGACAATTGCCTGTAAATTTTAGTAACGAAAACCACCTTCCTTTAGATGACAAATCAATGATTGTTGATGATGGTATTGTCTGTCCAAGCAAAGAAGATCCTCTGGCAAGATGGGAAAATGACTCCAGCTCGTTCAATATTGGTTCAGAAATTATCAATTTGATCTCAAATTGTAGTAAATGTTATGATCTACAATTTGAGACCAAATCGATAATTTTTGAACAAATATTGACCGAGCTGGAGTCATTTTCTCATCTTGCCAGAGGGTCTTCATTGCTTGGACAGACTATAAGATGGTGTTTATGGTAGTAATAGAATCACCACTCATGTCAATAAATTAGAGTAGGTTTGGAATTCCTTACAAATTCCTCTATTTAGCGAGGAATTCTGCATGTCTGGATTGCACATTCCACAACTCCTACTCTTCAAATGCAAATCTTTGAGGAAAAGTGGAATAAGCTCGCCCACAATCGCCAGACGCAAAAAAAGTTGAAAAACGGTGAAGTTTTAGAAATTCTATACCCTATTCACGATCACTTGAGACGGAATGAACGAATTTTTTGCGTGCGGGTAAAGGGAGGTATTACTCCATACGACGGTCGGCCGCAGTCGAACAGCTGTAGTCAATCACAGTTCTTGGCTTTTCCTCAAGCTCAAACAAAAATAGCTACCTGTACATGCAAAAAGTTTCTTTATTTCGTCTCAAGTGATAGTGAATAGGGTATAGATTTAAAATTGTCTGGCAACTACTTGAATGGCAATAAATATAAAATTTTATTATTTTGTTGAAGATAAATTTGAGCAATTAATTTTATTTGAGTCAAAGCTCTTCCACGACAAATCCAAGAAAAATTATTGTAGCCTATGATTTATTGTAGAAATTCGTTGAGGATTAATTTGATCAATAAATTTTGACTTGATTTCAGTCAAAGCTTTTACTGGAGAAATTCGAGAAGAATTATTGCATGGAAAATTATGTAAACATAAAATGTTGTAAATGCACATTTGTAAATGATTTTAGTAGTCAATTAGCTATGCCTAGATGATGTTTTTGAAATTAGGAGTGACGATTGACGCTTTACATCAGCATCTATTGGTAGCTAACTTTGGTAGGCATCTATTGTAGCTGTTAGTAGGTTACATCACGTACAAGAAAGGGACAGACGAAGCTGCCTAACCTTATAGTGTCAGCTAAACGTTGAAAATTGTTGAATTACTGTTGAAAATTTCCAACTAGTAAACGTATACGTAATAGCAGAGACAATGTATTATTATAGACAATGTATTATTATAGACTGTCAACGTAGATTGAATGGTTCGCTGCTAGGTGGCGTGACTACCGCAACCAGTCGAGTGGCTGTTACGCACTCGTGTGTACGCGTGCGAAAAACTGTGCAATGTTGCCACATAATAATATATTGTCTCTGGTAATAGTATGCGTATTTATGTTGAAATTTAATTGAAATCCATGACGTTCAATCGATTTGAGCCTTCAAAAATTATTTGTTTTGAAAAATAGTGTACTAGAATCAACTTTGAAAATTATAGATGGTGTTGATGGGATGATGAAGAAGAAGATGATGAAGGTGAAAGTGGTGAAGAAGGAAGATGAAGAGGAAGAGGAGGATGAAGTAGATGATGATGATGATAATGATGGTGGTATTGAAGGGGAAGGAGAGAATGAAGGTGAAGGAGAATAAGAAGAAGAGGAAGGAAAACTACAAAATGATAATGATGGGGACTTTGTGAAGAAGAAGAAGAAGAAGAAGAAGAAGAAGAAGAAGAAGAAGAAGAAGAAGAAGAAGAAGAAGAAGAAGAAGAAGAAGAAGAAGAAGAAGAAGAAGAAGAAGAAGAAGAAGAAGAAGAAGAAGAAGAAGAAGAAGAAGAAGAAGAAGAAGAAGAAGAAGAAGTGGGAGAAGGAGAAGAAGAAAAGAAGCATCGAAATGCGTTTGGTTGGGGAATGGAGAATTAGACAAGGCGGAAAATGGCTATTTTTAATTAGATAAAACTTGTTTAGATCATCGGTTGTGCGTATAGTCTGTCCAAGCAAAGAAGACCGTCTGGCAAGATGAGAAAATGACTCCAGCACAGTCAATATTAGTTTAAAAATGAATGATTTGGTCTCAATCGTATAGGAAACATTCTGATCTACAATTTGAGACCAAATCAATATTTTTTGAAAGAATATTTACCGAGCTGGAGTCATGTTCTCATCTTGCCAGAGGGTCTTCTCTGCTTGGACAGACTATAATCTGGATGACCAAACTCTGATCGATGGTGAGTGGGAGCACTTGACAGACGGCAATTAATATAACTATACATGTTGCAGGGTCTATGAACCCTGGCCACAGCAGTATACCTGTATATAGAACGGCAGCCGGCAGCCGAAGGTGCTTGGGTCATCGTAAGAATCGCCACTGAATTATTGTCGATGAGGATTATGATGATGATGATGATGATAATGATGATGATGGTGAAGATGAGGATGAGGATGATCTAGCGTGATCTAGCTTTGATGGCATGAACTGACATGGTTGATGGATTGGTGATTGGTGGAATGATAAAAGAAGAAGAAGTAGAAGAAGAAGAAGAAGAAGAAGAAAAATAATTGAAGATGATTTTGATGAACGTGAATTTATTGACGAATGGCTGAGCAAAGCCAGTTAATTTTGGTTAGTTTAGTTATCAGTATTGCCTTGAAATGGAATCGACTTCTTCTCCTTGTTCAATAAGAATAATGGTTGATATACAGATTGTTTCAGGAGGAATGTGCAATACTTCTCAGGCTGATTCCTTACACCAAGTAGACAAAAAAGTTCCATGGGACCATCCCCCAAAAACGCTTTGTTACCGAGATAACAATGGCGGAAAATTGAGAGTTTTCAAAATATATTAATTTTTCTATTTTCTTAGAGGCTTTAGTGAGGATCTAAAATAATCAATCCTTATGTAAAATTAGCTGAGGAATTCAATGAAACCAGTTCCAAAATTGACAAAACATAGCACAAAAGTTGAATTTGTGTTTAGTAGCTTGTGTTTGTGTTTTTGCGATTTTTGATCGCCATTACTGAGATTTGGGTAAGATTTACACAATCGCCGCCATTCAACGTTTTCTTTAGAATCCGACTCTCTTCAACTTCCATTAATAAAAAATACAATTTTATGATTCCTTTTCCAGTTATAACCCTCATTGTTGAAAAAATGGCGTTTTCTAGCATATTTTTCCAATTATCTCAATAACCGTTAAAGTTACATACTTGGAACTGGTTTCATTGAATTCCTCAGCTAATTTTACATAAGGATTGATTATTTTAGATCCTCACTAAAGCCTCTAAGAAAATAGAAAAATTAATATATTTTGAAAACTCTCAATTTTTCGCCATTGTTATCTCGGTAACAAAGCGTTTTGGGGATGGTCCCATGGAACTTTTTTGTCTACTTGGTGTAAGGAATCAGCCTGAGAAGTATTGCACATTCCTCCTGAAACACCCTGTATATTAATACATTTATAGAAAATAATAAACTTATTGGCTAAAAACACAGACTAACGTCCAAAACGTCTTAATACTAAATTTTGATAAACAATAAGTTCGAAACTAGCTTAACTTTTCTGCTTCACTTTCACAAGAATTTATAGTCGAGGAGAAATACCGTATTATACAAATTTTGAATTTAGAGCAATAAGATGCCCCAAATTAATTGATTCACCAAATTTTTCAGGTAATTTCTTATAAAATATTGAATAAACTTGAAAATTTTAAGCCATGATAAACACTACGTTGTTTACACGTCGCTATATGCTTCATTCAATGTCTTATGCCACGTTTACACCGGAATGTGAATAACATTTGTTAATAACTTTTTTGAATAACGTATTATTATATAGGCTTTTATATTATATAACTTATTATACAAAAGTTATTAACATTTCAGTGTAAACGTGGCTTAAGTTGATGATGTTGAGTAACTAATTTTGTTCTATCGAATACTAGTAGAATATTAGTAGTTGACTTGGTGTCACTTTTTATTGGAAAATATCGATTTATTATTATATCACTGGTCCTTTCGGAAGTACTGTTTCCTTTCTTCTGGTGGATGATTGTACAGTACTAGAAAGCCAATTACCCGCTTAGAGCAATTAATTTGATTACATTAATTATTGTATTACATAAAGTCATGCAATGTTGTCTAGTTGCGTGATGTTGTTGCATGTAATTAATTAATTTGATGGTTCCAGAATAACATGAGTGGATTGGATTGTTGATTATTGGGATCAGACAGCATTCGTTTTAGTTAAGTCGGTTAAAGCAAAGAAGACATTTTGGCAAGATAGAAAAATGTTCCCAGCTCGATCAATAATTGTTTGAAATTTTAAATCTTATCTTAAATTGAAGAAAACAATCTGATCTACAATTTGAGACCAAATTTATGACTTTTGAACCAATATTGACCGAGATTGAGTCATTTTTCCATCTTGCCAGAATGTCTTTGCTTGGAAAGAGTGTATTTCAAGATGAAAATTTATAATTCCTCATTTTACTTTCTCAGATTTGTGTAGAGGTAGTCTGTAATCAATTGTTCTATTAGATCATCGAATACAAAAAATATGAAAATTTAAATATTAGTCAAAAGTTAAAAAAATACTATTATAGCGTAAAGTTATAAACATATTATATAGATCATTCATGGTTGCAAACTATGAAACAGACTAAATAAAACAGAATGTTCGACAATAAAATCCATTATTAGTTTGAAATTATCACGAATTTATTATCGTGCTATTGTTCAACTAGCGAAATCTAGGAACAAGGTTTGTTAATATTCAAGACAAATGAATTAGTGCGTAGTGAATCACTCACTGTATTACATTACATTACATCAATTGCCTAGAATTGAAATCTCGATAATTCATTCAGGTTCTTTGTTTGTTGTTACTCTTGTTATTTTCCCTTGTTAATTTCCCTTGTTATTTTCCCTTGTTAATTTCTTGTTAATTGCCTATTGTAAAGGTTTTTAGCTAAGTTTATTTGTGGCCCCGTGTGAAAACTGCTTTAAAGTAGGAGCCTTGCCGGGCTTGAATACAAATGAGCGATAATGTAGTGAATCAATGTTCCTGTAAGAGAGAGATTGACTCAGAGAGAGAGAGTGAGTGAAAATGAGGTAAAAAGAGAGTTAGTTAGAGTGAGGGAGTAAGAGAAAATTAGAGAGAGGGTAAGAGAAACTGAGTGAGAAAGAGAAATGCCATTAAGTTTGAGTGAGACAAATTTAAAGGAATACCAAACAAAACAGAACAAAAAGTGAAAAACAAAACGGTAGTTGGGGAAAGACTGTTTGATAAAGGAATGATTATTATAATTCAAGAAACAGTATGGAAATTTTATTAATATGAATATGAATATTTTTTATAAGTTGAATATGAATTTGAATAAAGATCCATTGTTGGGATGAGAGAGAGAGTCTAGCTGTAGTCTGTCCAAGCAAAGAAGACCTTCTGGCAAGATGGGAGAATGACTCCAGCTTGGTCGATATTTGTTTAAGAATTATTAATGTGGTCTTAATAGTAGATCAAATTGTTTCCCACAATTTGAGAGCAAATTGATAATTTGTGAACCAATATTGATCGAGCTAGAGTCATTTTTCCATCTTGACAGAGGGTCTTCTTTGCTTGGCCAGACTATATACGTTATTTACTATTGAATAGGTGGAAAGTAATCTATTCAATGTAACTTATGTCTTGGCGTAAGACGTATAATATTGTGAATACAGTGTATTCCGATTGGGAACTCACTATATTAAGGTCTAGCTATTCCGTTGTAGTGTATTCCGGAAATGTTTTGCAACGGTTGAGAATAATTTTCGTACACTGTAATGCATGCCATTTGTTAATTTGTTTCTGCTAGAGTTTTTCTCGTTTTTTTAGTTGATTGCCTTGAAATAATTGAGTCCTACATTACTCTGTGGTGATTCTTTTGTCGGTACATTTGTGTATGTGTATACATTAAATATATTCAGTACAGATTTTGATACATACTGTACATGTAGTAATGTTACAGTATCGATAAACTCGATATGAATGTCCCGGATCTAGTTGCACTTTGAACTTGTTATAGTCTGTCCAAGCAAAGAAGACATTCTGGCAGTATGGGAAAATGACTTCAGCTCGGTCAATATTGGTTCAAAATTGGTTCAGGTGTAGTTGTCCCATAGTCTGATATAAGAGCTGCAAAAATAGAAATCTCGATTTGAAATTGTTAAAACCATGGCAATATTGGAAAATGACTTCAGCTTGGTCAATATTGGTTCTGAATATCAAATGAGTGTAGTTGTCCCATAGTCTGATATAAGAGCTGCAAAAATAGAAATCTCGATTTGAAATAGTTGAAACCATTTGAACTGTGTGGAAAAAGTGTAGAATTGATTTACTGTACTTGAATTTTAGATTCATGTAATAGAATCCTGTAATTGAAGTTTCTATTTCTCTTTAACTCTATCAAATTAACATTGTTTAGTTTCAAATCTGACACAATGATTAAACATTAAACACGAGTACTAATTAATCATTAACAATTCCTCCTAATCACTTGAATACTTTTCAATTCTCTTCTACAAATACAGTAACCTATTAACAATGAACTTTGTGCTACTATGATTCATTGCAAAATCGTTACTGAGGATGTAAACAAATTATTTGCTTACATAGTTTTATGTCTCCGGTATCCAAACTAGATGCATACAATATATCTGTAGATAGCTGATGAATTTTTAAATAAATCAGATAATACCAGTGAGAATAGAATAACTATTTATAACTATAGTTATTTCCATTCTCTCTGGATAATACTAGGTTGGTTACAGAGTTTCAAGTAAGCTGGAAAGATATATATATACGAGTAATCAAACTGGATAACTATGGATTCACTGTATCTAGATAAGAATATAACTGCTATATATTTGATCAAATAATCCTATACAAATGCTAATATATTTGTTCCAATATCTCAATTTAGGACCCATATCAGATTCAACTATTTTTAGATAACAATTTTAGTGACAGTAGTGGTCTAGCCAGCGATAATAGAATATGAGATATTTCTATAGTCTATTCTCTCTGGGTCTAGCGTTTTATCTGAATATAGTTAGATGACTGCTTCTAGTAGGTATATTTCTAAAGCTTTGTGTATGCGGTTCAGTATTGTGCTAAGAAGATATAAAAGGTAAAAATAATAATTGATTTATGTTACGATAAATACGACTTTTGATTCCATTGTATCTTGTAGGAGTGTAATCTAGACAACGGTCAAGCAAAGAAGACACACTTGCAAGATGGAAAAATGACTCCAGCTAAATCAATATTGGTTTGTGAATTATAAATTTGGTTTCAAATTGTAGAGCAGAATGTTTTCCACGATTTGAGACCAAATTTTTAATTTTTGAACCAATATTGACCGAGCTAAAGTCATTTTCTCATCTTGCCAGAATGTCTCCTTCGCTCGAACAGGCTAAATCATCATTGAGGATAATGATAGTAATTATTGAAACATCTTGTATAGGATTGAGTCACATTTATCGTATCATATATCAAATTCCGATACTTTTGTATCTTCTTAGGTTCAAAGATTTAATAAATACAGACAATATCATTGTCTCTAGATAAGAAAAACTCCAGTCTTAACTATTTTCAGATAAAATTTCAGTAGCAGAGGGAGTCTTGTGTGTCTAAATTAGTGTGCTATGACAAAAGTTCAGCAACTGAGTTCATGCAATGTTGTAGTGATGGTGTCAAAGAACATGTGCGTGCGTGTGAGGGTGTTTTTTGTGAGTAGTAGTTGAGTGATTTTGGCGCCAAACTGTTGAAAAATTTGTTGGCTAGCATGATGTGCGCGGGTGGATTGAGATTTCGCAAAAAGAAAAAGTGCCTTGTCAGCGGGGGTGGCAGCTGTTACGGGCATGCCGCTAAAGAAAGAGGTAGGTGATCTTTTTTTGAATTTTCAAATTTCTGTCTTAATTTTAAGAGTGGATGGTAGTGGACGGCAAACTGCCGAACAGCAAAATCAAGCCCCATAAGAACAATGTCATTTTTATCAATCTCTTGGAACAGACAGAGCCTCTATTTATGGACAGAATTTCATGTTTTTTATGTCATTGTAAAGAGAATTCAATTCCCTAGGGGCATGACGTTTTACTTTTTTGACTTAAAGTTTATTTTAATAATTATTGTATGATTAATTAACTAAAAAAGTATTGAACTCTAATTATTGGACTAAACTAAAAATCGAAAAAGTAAAAAGTGACGCCCCTGGAGAATTGAATTCTCTTTCTAATGACATAAAGAACATGAAATTCTGTCCATAAATAAAGGCTCTATCTGTTCCAAGAGATTGATAAAAATTACCTTGTTCTTATGGGGCTTGGTTTTACCGTTCGGCAGTTTGCCGACTACTACTGCCCACTCTTGAGCAGATTTATGATACGGAGTAGTGATACCAAAGTCCAAAATTGATACGCAATGATACAGGAAGGAAGCTCATTGACAAAATGCAGTACAAATAACAAAGTCCAAAATTTATAAGTAATTCAACTTGTAAAATACATAAACCAACTTTAAATGCTCTCGAAAATAACATTCTGGATCAGTTTTTTTCCAATATGGCGGCGATCCATGAACATTGCTTATGTTTTGTGTCAACGAACTTCCTTCCTGTATCAATTTTGGTAAGAGTATAGTCTGTCGAAACAAAGAAGACCCTCTGGAAAGTTGGGAGAATGGCTCAAGCTCGGTCAATATTGGTTCAGAAATTATCAATTTGATTTCAAATTGTTTAAAAAACTTTGATCTACTGTTAAGATCACATTTATAATTATTGAACAAATATTGAACGAGCTGGAGTCATTTCCTCATCTTGCCAGAGGGTCTTCTTTGCTTGGACAGACTATAATCTGCAGTGTCAAGAGGGCTTTAGCCTGTAATACTGTACTCCCCAATTTTCAATTGAATAATTATTGAAATTCGTTGTAATTGATTAATTCGCCGATTTTTCAATTGAATCAATAATTAAAATTCGTTGTTAATTTTTTGTTCAAAATTTGATTTATTAATACAGCAAATACAGTAGACTACATCCGATGGATTTGATTACACTTTTATTGTGCCCGCTATCACATTACAAATAAATAATTACGAATTTGACAAAAGTTAGAAATTCGAGAAATTTAATTAAATTCAACTGTAATTGGAAATTGCTGACTATTGCTGAAATTTATTGAACGAGGAAATTTTTAATTGAAAGTTGAAACCCTCTTTCTATTATTGCGAAATTATATTCTGATTTGATAAAAATTATTGCTGAACTTTTTTCCAATGAGACATTGTCTAGCGGATGTTGTTAAACCTCTCAAACTGCTTAAATTAGAAAGAAATTCGATTTGGAAAATTTGATACTCCATCACCCTCTCTTCAAGCTCTTACTCGCTTCTCATTGGCTCAAAAATGTTCGCCAATCATAAGGCACTTGCTTTGTTCCCCTTCCAGCTCCTACTAGCTTCTCTTCGGCTCAGAGCTCTAAGCCAATCGTAAGGAACTTGCTTTATCCCCCCTTCCAGCTCTTACTCGCTGTTCATTGGTTCAAAGCTCTAAGCCAGTCATGAATCATGAGACATTTGCTTTATCCCCTCTCCCAGTTCTTTCTTGCTTCTCATTGGCTGAAAGCTCTTAGCCAATCGTAAGCCATCAACCAGTTACAGAGTTATAACCATGACTTTTCCGAAAACATTTTTCAATAGTTATCTTATTGGATTAAATTTAATGTCGATTCAGAACTTGAACCGTATTGTTTCATGAAATTTGTCGGTAAAAATTTCTAAATATTGTTTTCCAAATTACATTAGGTGTTTCAAAATCCACTGGCGGCTCGTGCCCACGAAAAAGATGAAGTGCTCGTATCTTTTACTGTACAGCACTTCACCTATTTTGTGGGCACGAGCCGCCAGCGCTGCAGTCCGCCATTTTGTAGTCGAGTATTGTGGTTATTTGGATGAAATGGAGGACAACTTGTTGCTCTCATGCTGGCTTCTCATTGGTTGGCTGCTGTCTGCCAATCGCAGAGCGTCATCGCATACTTGTTGTTCTTTGAAGAAAATGGAGGACGACTTGTTGCTTCCGTACTGGCTTCTCATTGGTTGGTTGCTTATAGCCAATCGCAAAGCATAGTAGGTTAAATCGAGTAATGGTTGAAGAGACTAATGTGAAGAAACCATCTAACTTTTCGGCGTAAGCTAAACCTTGAATCACTGGCGGTTCGTACCCTCAAAACAGGTGAAGTGCACGTATCTTTTACTGTACAGCACTTCACCTACTTCGTGAACACGAGCCGCCAGTGCGTTGAATATCTAATTGACATCTTTGATCATCTCTTCAATTAGTGAAAGAGAAAGAGGAAGGATATTATTGTCTTATTTAAGAGATGTTTAGTTTCCTTTTCTACTGTATTTTATTTCCTTGTTCCTCCTTTCTATCCAAATTCAAACCGATTTTCAGGTGAAATCTGTGTCCAGCATTTCGTTTGTAATACTGCATTTGGAGATGTTGAAGATAATTTCAAGCCCAATTGACACTTTTGATTTACGAGTATCTTTTTATATAATTCGTATTCCCTTCTTTCCACTGTATTGTATTTCCTCCTTTCTAATTTCTTTCTTATTTCAACTACAAACCGAGTCTTCTAGTAAAATCTGTCACTGCGATTTTTGCAGTATCGTGCAGCCCGGTCGAGCAAAGAAGACATTCTGGCAAGATGGGAAAATGACTCCAACTCGGTCAATATTGGTTCAAAAATTATACATTTGGGCTCAAATTGTAGAGTAGAATGTTTTCTACTATTTGAGACCAAACTTATAACTTTTGAACCAATATTGATCGAGCCAGAGTCATTGCTCCATCTTGCCAAAATGTCTTCTTTGCTCAACCAGACTATATTATCAGCTGAAGATGCCAGTCGTGAAAGCGAGACAAAATGATGATTTCCTTTTTGAAACAGCAGCGGAAGCGCGCTAAAATCTTGGAACACAATTGGAATTCTCCAAGTTTACTGAGGTAATTGTGCGTTGCGTTCAGTCATTCAGCTCTTTCTATAGTCTGTCCAAGCAAAGAAGACATTCTGGCTAGATGGGAAAATGACTCCAGCTCAGTCAATATTGGTTCAATGGTTATTAATTTAGTCTCAAATCGTAGAAAACATTCTGCTCTACAATTTGAGACCAAATTTATAATTTTCGAACCAGTATTGATGGAGCTGGAGTTGTTTTTCCATCTTGCCGGAATGTCTTCTTTGCTTGGACAGACTAAAAGAACAAATTGCTTTCTGATGGAGTGCAGTGAAAGTTGTGATGCCATTTTTTGTGCAAATCACGGTAAAGTGATAAATAGTGAAAGATTTACAGATTTAATGAAAGAAAATTCTGATAAAGTGATAATTAATGATGAGAGAAGGAATTGGGAGAAGAAAGATGAGAAAGGAATTGGGAGAAGGAAGACGACAGGAGATATTGGTGGATGGGGAATTGGGAAAGAGAAAGTAGTAATAAAGGAGATATTGATGAGAGGATGGTAGAGAATAAGGATGATGAAGAAAAGAGAAAGAGGTAAAGGTGGATTGAAAATGAGAGAAGGATAGAGGTGGAAGAAAAGTAAGAGTGGGAGGAGGATAAGAAAATTGATGAAAAAGTATAGGAGAAAAGAATAAGTTAGGATAGATTAGAAGATGAAAAGGAATGAGATAACGGGAAAAAAGGAAAAATAAGAAAGAGAATGGAAGAGAAGAAGATGTAATCAAAAAGAGAAATGAAGAAGATGGATAAGGAGGACGAAGAGGAGGATGAGCGTGGGATAGAGAAGGAATTGAAGGAGAAAGTAGTAAATAAAGGAATAAGAAAAAAATGATTAGGGAAAGAATGAGGAAATGGAGGGTGAAATATTAGGAAAGTGGTTGAAGATAGGAACTACATAGAAGTAGTAGAAATAATGCGGAAGAGTAAGAACAAGATAAGAAGAGCGAGAGGAGGAAACGAAAATATAAAATGAAGAAATAGGGAAAAAATGAGTAGAAGAAGAATGTAAAGAATATGGTGAAGGAGAACAAGTAGAAGAGAAAACAAAATATGAACGGAAAAGTTGAAAGAAGAACATGTAGATTGTATATGTATAGTCTGTCCAGACAAAGAAGACCCTCTGTCAAGATGAGAGAATGACTCAAGCTCAGTGAATATTGGTTCAAAAATTATCAATTTAATCTTGAATTGTAGAAAACATTCTTATCTACAATTTGAGACCAAAATTATCATTTTTCAACCAATATTGGTCATGCTGGAGTCATTTTCCCATCTTGCCAGAATGTCTTCTTTGCTTGGACAGACTTCAGGAGTAGAAAAGCAGGATAATGGACTGGAGGAATCGGATGAAATGAGAAAATTGAGAAGGTGGAATAGAATGAAGAAAATTATGTAAAGAATAATGCAGCTAGAGTAGAATAGTGAGTCATTGGGAACTTGTCCACCAGCTTTGTGCGAAAAACGTAGGAAGAACAACATTATTAACAACAATTTTCGGAGTGTGCTTTCATTGAATGCTATGGTAGTGGAGCTTGAAAAGATAGAGAAATGATGCAGGAAGTATATAGTTCGCGCAAGCTGAGAAGACACCCCGTTACAGTTTAAAGTGTATTGTATCGGCAGGTATTCTCAGTTTACGTGAGATGTAGTAGCGAAAGTGAAAGAATTCACTTAGGGGACACTGGACAGTGAATCATTAGAGAGAAAGGAGTTATTGAAGATGATGGAAGTGTAGTGCTTTAGTGGGGTTCCGAACCACCGGTTAGTGATTTTCAAGCTCGTAGATGATAATCAGAGGAGGAATGACTATAGTTAGTCCAAGCAAAGAAGACCCTCTGACAAGATGGGAAAATTACTCCAGCTCAGTCAATATTGGTTCAAAAGCTATTGATTTGGTCTCAAATCGTAGATCAGAATGTTTCCCACAATTTGTGATCAAATTAATGATTTTTTAATAAATATTGACCGAGCTGGAGTCATTTTCTCATCTTGCCAGAGGCTCTTCTTTGCTTGGGCAGACTATAGATCCACGGTTCACAGAGGCGTAGTCTCAAAACTTACTTTGGGCTAGCTCTCCTTTTAATCAAATCATTTACCCCTCCCCTACGCACAAAATTGAACCTATTATGACGAAAATATAGCAAAAATATACAGTATTTAAAACTTATATTTTAGATTGATCATGACCGATTATAATATCATGACCGATGACGGGATTATTAAAAAAAACTCTATTTCACAAGTCGGCTCATGTGGATTCCAAACCATTGAGAAATGTAAATGAAGCATGTATCGTCTCTTTTGATTTCATAACATCATTTAGCATTGGCGGCTCGTGCCCACGAAATAGGTGAAGTGATGTGCAGTAAAAGATACGTGCACTTCACCTGTTTCGTGGGTACGAGCCGCCAGTGTCATTCAGCTACAGCTGTTGGAGCCCACAAGGAACAGCCCAAACCGCCCAACTATTTTTGGCGTCAGCTATATAATTATTTACCCAATTGTTACCAACATTGAAATTTTTATTCTATTATCATCCAATATGACACATACATTATTATTCATGAGTAATACATACCATTTTACTGTGGTCATACAGCTTGAAAATTAAATTAAAATAATTCTACCAGTGTGTGGCGGATGACCTATCTTGTGTATCAATCGTGTATCTTCTTGAATGTATCATCTTTAAAGCACTGGCGGCTCGTACCCACGAAAAAGGTGAAGTGCCCGTATGTTTTACTGTACAGCATTTCACCTGTTTCGTGGGCACGAGCCGCCAGTGTTTTAAAGATGATTGAACCGTGGACATAGCTTGAAAATGAAAGTTAGTTAATCAATGTGTATCTTCTTGAATGTATCAACTTGAACCGTGGACACACAGACACAGCTTGAAAATAATAGTTAGTTGAGCAGTGTGTGTCTAGTGACCACCTACGGATGTAAAGTCTGTCCAAGCGAAGAAGACATTCTGGCAAGATGGGAAAATGACTCCAGCTCGCTCAAAATTAGTTCTAAAATTAGAAATTTCTTTTTCGTAGAAAACAGTTTGATCTACAAATTGAGACCAAATTTGTAATTTTTGAACTAATATTGACCGAGCTGGAGTCATTTTCCCGTCATGCCAGAATGCCTTCTGTGCTTGGACAGATTAAACGAAAGTGAGCGTACACTTTGCCATTTATGGTGTTGCATTGGCACTTGCCATATTTATGATC
This sequence comes from Sogatella furcifera, assembly GCA_017141385.1. Lineage (NCBI taxonomy): Eukaryota > Metazoa > Arthropoda > Insecta > Hemiptera > Delphacidae > Sogatella > Sogatella furcifera. The sequence continues at coordinate 36,009,917 of CM029551.1, forward strand.
GATTGGTTTCACAGTGCGTTAGTTCCAGTTTCACTTTCTCTGGTTAGGGCGCGACCACATGAGGTCGGTTTTTTAGTCAAGTCGACATGACAAGTAGGCTAGATGCTCCCGACGTCTTCGTTTTTTAATTCTAAGGTTGTTATCAAAGAAGTGTTTAAATTTAAGTCTGATATTATGGTGCTCTAAAGTTAGCCTACGTTTACATATATAAACATGAGTGAGCACTTTATTTAAAACAGAGGTTTTTGCTCCGAGTATAGATTATAGAGGCTGCACTCGTGTTTGATGATTTTCTTGTGATTTATTTATTTAGTAATTCATTAGTGGGGGGACTCGAAGGGTACAACCAAAGACAATGTACTATTATATACTATATACTATATACTATTTACTAATATACTATTAATAGTACATTGTCTTTGGTACAACTTACCAGCCTACAACCAACAACCAACTTAACCATTTCTTGTGATGACCAGAGTACTAGAAAAAATGTTGAACGCATGAAAATAGTCCAATGGGAACTGGAACAGTAGAGTCTCTTTCGAAGTTTGTTATATCAACAAATAAAATCTATTTTAGATCTGTTTTCTACGAGAAATAACAGATCTGTGTTGTTATAGTCGGTCCAAGCAAAGAAGACCCTCTAGCAAGATGGTAGAATGACTCAAGCTCGGTCAATATTGGTTCAAGAATTATCAATTTGATCTCAAATTGTAGGAAACAATTTGAACTACTTCTAAGTCCACATTTATAATTTTTGACCTAATATTGACCAATCTCGAGTCATTTTCCCGTCTTGCCAGAGGCTCTTCTTTGCTCGGACAGACTATACATGAAAAAATTAATGTCTTATATTAATTTTCAATTCATCACTTCAATTTTCGACCTCTTATGTAAAGGAATCATTGAGTTTTGTGGTTCTCTTCCAAAATTTATTATTATCATTCATTTTTCTAATTTTTATGTTTCAGGTGAGTTGACACGTGACCACTCGCAATGGACAGTTTCACCGTTACTAAGTAAGTTTATTTCGGTGAAAATTAAGAATTATTCATTTCATATCAAATTGGTCATTTAACAGAAAAATAAATTGAATATGAAATTAAATGAAAAGACAAGATCGAACCACAGATTTAATGACAATCGAGATACCGGTTGCTGTTCACTTTAAGTTATAGTGAAACCAGATATTGATAATGGTTCAACAACCGGAACCGGTATCTCGATTATCAAAGTTTATGGTTTGACAATATCTTGTATTTTCATTGAAAATGGATAACTACCACAATATCACCTTCACAACTACTCAACAAGTAATTTAATATGAGGTTATATGAATAGTTGACGAAAATAATATTGATGGAAGAATTATTAGACATTGCAGTAACTGCAGTACCAACTGCTGGATAATTATATTAATAATTAATTCGAATCTCCATTTATTGCTATATAAATAGACAAAGGAGATTCTATATATAGCAAAAAATGTAGATTCGAATTAATTATTAAGAAAATAATATTCTCAAATTGAATAAATAAAAAAGTTAAATCAAATAATAAAATTTGTTGATTGAATATTGATGTAGTGGAGTTTTTCCATGATGAAAGAACTAAGGTGTTGTCTAGAATCCACTTCAATTCTAATACAATTGAAAATTATACGAGTAAATTAAACAGAAACATGTTTTCATGTGTACTCGCATAAATAAGTGGATTTGAGACAACATCTTAGTTCATTCATTAAATCAAATAATATTCATCCATTTACAGACAATAATAAGTTATTGGTTAAAAACACAGACTTATGTCCAAAACGCCTTCTGTTTATGTCCAAACTGTATAGTTTGTCCAAGCAAAGAAGACACTGGCAAGATGAGAAAATGACTTCAGCTTTGTCAATATTGGTTCAAAAAATATTGATTCGGTCTCTAATTGTAGATCAAAATGTTTCATACAATGTGAGACCAAATCAATAATTTTTGAAACCAATATTGACCGAGCTGGAGTCATTTTCTCATCTTGCCAGAGGGTCTTGTTTGCTTGGACAGACTATACAGTAGTGCAATGAAATTTCCCATTTTAATGTAAACTAGAATCATCTATTATGCTCATATTTTGTTTTTCTCCCGATTATTGTTTGTCTGAAGAGAGTCACAAAGCAATCATTGCAATGATCTCTTTTGTGAAGTGTGAGCTCTCAGCTATTGGCTGCATACTGCATAGTACAGCTTATTCTCGAAGTGATGTAACTTCTGCATTGGAGTAGCTCGTATAAGATGGTAATGCAACGCATTTCGACTCGGAAGTGAAATATATTCAAGTATGGACTCTATGGAAGTAACGTCTGACTCGTAAAACATTGTATTCCCTATTCAATTCGTGTCAAGTCAAGTTGGAAGTTACATCAATTAGAGTAAAACTAGTGGCACCGCAACGGATATTGGGCCAAGCGCCGTACAAAAGGCCAATTTAATTTGAGAGCTTGTCAACTGCTGCCTGCTAGCGCTCTTGAGTCTAGATAAGGCTATACTCTGTTCAAGCAGAGAAGGCATTCTGATGAGAAGGGATAGTTACTCAAGGTCAGTCAATATTGGTTCAAAAGTTTCAAATTTTTTTGAAATTGTAGATCAGAATGTTTTCTACAATTTGAGATTGAATTTATTATTTTTGAACCAATTTTTAACGAGCTGGAGTGATATTACTATCTTGCCAGAATGTCTTCTTTGCTTCAACAGACCGTACTATATTGGAATTGGAGGGCTCTCTCTATTGAGTAAGTTGGTTGAATTGGGTTGTTGAAAGTGTATTGTAGAAGTTAGTTTTTTGGGAGGAGTTTTTTTGTAGCGTGGTTGTGAAAAATAGATGAACTATTGTCAATTTAAATATAGAGTAATAATAATAATAATAATAATAATAATAATATACAGTAAAACCTCTTTAGGTAAGAACCTCTATAAATTTCAAAATTCCATTAAATTCTGAAAAATAGATGAATTATTGTCAATTTCAAGATACAGTGGAACCTCTCAAGTAAGAACCTTTATACTTTTCAGAATTCCATTGAATGGTTGAATCACTTTCAAAACAGCTGAACTTTAAAACTTAGAGCTATTAAAATAATTGAAAAATAAATGAAAATCAAATACCTTTTTAGAAACTTTAAAATTATTAAAACACAGGCATGTTTCGGGACATTAGCCCATTATTGGTGTAAATAGGAGTTATAACATACGCTTTCAATTGCAATCATATGATATTATTTAGACTTATATCTTAATCTTGTTTACTTATTTCATTATTGTTTTATCCATATTGATAATGGGCTAATGTCCCGAAACATGTCTGTGTTTTAATAATTTTAAATTTTTTAAAAAGGGTATTTGATTTTAATTTATTTTTCAACAAAAAACAGCTATTTAATACGTATTATCAATATTAGTTTAATAAAAAAAGGGGAATCTACTGTACTTTCATTTGCGCGAATAGTTTGTGCTTTATTTTGTTTTTCAGTTGTTGAGATATTTTCGAAGTCTCTCAGCGGTCTCTAGCGGATGTGATTAAAACTGATGTACATCTTCCGTGTCTGATGATTGCCTGGAATGTTAAAGTTTGGTCGACTAGAGAAGACATTCTGGCAAGATGGGAAAATGACTCCAGTTTAGTCAATATTGATTTGACAATTATTAATTTGGTCTTAAATTGTAGAAATCATTCTGCTTCAAAATTTGATACCGAATTTGAAATTTTTGAACGAATATTGGCCGAGCTAGAGTAATTTTCCCATCTTGTCAGAATGTCTTCTTTGCTTGACCAGTCTGTAGCAGAGGAAGGGAAACCTCCCATAAAAGAATGTTAGGTTAGGATGTGGTCATGTTCGTGGTGGTGGTAATGAGTGGGAAGATGAGGAAGAGGAGGAAGAGGAGGAAGGAGGAAGGAAGAAGGAGGAGGAAAAGGAATAAAGAAAGAGGGAGAAAGGAAATTAAAAAAAGAAGACTGCATTCCCCGTGTGCGAACACCGTATCAATTCAGGTCGTTTCTTCTAAGAGTATATCTATATATTTACCCCGTTTACCTGTATTTAGAGTATTTGGTATATCTGTATATTTTAAGTATCATGAACCTATAGTAATAGTTGATTGGTTATTTTGGTATGATGATACATTTTGTTGATACTTGGTGTGCTATATATTTAGCCAGTATACCCGTTGTTAAGCCATTCAGAATACTTGTATATTTACCCAGTAGTCAGTTTTACCCATTGTTAAGCCATTCAGAATACCTTTATATTCACCAGAATTCCTATATTTGGTAGTTGTATAGATATTGTTTTACAGAAGAGAAAGTGAGATACAGTAGGCTATATTTGTATGGTATGGTAGATGTGTAGGTTGGATATGCCTATAGAGAATGTATAATATACTGTATATGGACCGTAGACCAACTGTAGATATGTGTGACTGATGCCTGACCTCAGATATACATGATGATTTCTACTTGATATTGTATGATAACTGGATTTGATGACATTCATCTTGTGAACTACAGCTTGTCTTATACCATTTCGCTTTTATATATAGAGATGACTGTAGCTGAAGACAGACATGAGATTTAGTATTTTAAACACTGGGCCAGTCAGTTAAGAATGTACTCTACGTGAATTTCCTACTGGTGTTTAGGAAGTTTATGTATGGTTGAATAGGGTACAGTAATTTGATTCTATTTGGCATTGGTATAAAGACGTTCTGAGTCTGTGTTTTTAACCAATAATATTAATAGTTTCTGTAAAATGAATAAATGAATATCTGTGACGGATACAAAGTAAAGTTTAGTATAGTATACTATAGTATTTAGTAAGTAAAGTATAACTAAAAAGTACAGTGGAGAGAAATGTAATTAGAAAAGTATTACAGTTAGAAAAGAGGACGTAATATTGAGACTTGATGAAGAAGGTATATTCGTAGTCTGTCCAAGCGAAGAAGACATTCTGGCAAAATGGGAAAATGACTACAGCTCGGTCAATATTGGTTTAAAAATCATAAATTTGGTTTCAAATTGTTTGAAACATTCTGATCTACAATTTCAGATCAAATTTATATTTTTCGAATCAATATTGATCGAGCTTGAGTAATCTTTCGTATCTTGACAGAATGTCTTCTTCGCTTGGACAAACTAAAGCAGTAAGCTCAGATACAACTTGGTAAGCACACGAGGAGCTATGATGGTAAAGTGAAGGGGAGGGGGTAAATATTGAGAGCTGAGTCAAGAGTGTAAACATGAAACGTGCCGAGCCAGCTGTCGGAATACAAATAATATACTCACCCAAGAAAACCCTTTCTAGAACTTATTCTCAGGCTAACATGTTGCTGCCGCCTGCCAGGAGAGGATGATGTACCCATCAAATACGAGGAAACATGTTTTGTGGTGGAAATGGGAGTTGCAGTGAATGAGAAGATAGATAGATAGATAAATTGCCTTTATTAAGGGCGGAGTTAGGACTCTTGGTCCTCTCTACCACACAACCCTAGAAAAGAGAGAGATAGATACAGGCATTTTAATTCCAATGACATTGAGACAATATTCTCTCATAAAAGTTTCATACTTTACTCATAAAATTTCTACTAAAGAAGAGTAATAAAGCAATTTGATTTGAAAATAGAAAAATAACACATCCTCCTCGGTGATATTTTCAAGAGTTGAACGTTCTATCGGCTCGGAAAAGGTGATGTGTGTGAATTGAGACGGCCTGTTGTACACAAATCGATAAACTGAGCCCCCCCCCCTCACAACCCCCTGCAGCCCCAGAAAGCACGTGTTTGGTTGATGGGGGGTTGGGAGGGTGTTAAGGAGGATGGATTCGGACCACCCCAAATCTGCCACGGATTGGGGTGAGATCGTCGTCATATAGGGCACAATATCATTGAAAAAAGGGGGAATCCCCCAGTTTTGGGGAACGAAGGTGGTTGAACCCGAGGTCTGTCCAAGCAAAGAAGACCCTCTGGCAAGATGAGAAAATGACTCCAGATCGGTCAATATTTTCTCTAAAAATATAAATGTGGTCTCAAATTTAAGCTAAAATTCTTATCTACAATTTGAGACCAAATAAATATTTTTGAACTAATATTGACCGAGCTGGAGTCATTTTTTCATCTTGCCAGAGGGTATTCTTTGCTTGGACTGACTATATTGTTGTCTGGTTTTGTTTTATTGGTTTAATTTTGTTGTTTCGTAATGGTTATTAATCACTGTTGATTGGTGGTGGGGGGATGATTGATGAGTGTGATATAGGTGGAGTCCGTTATTTATTATTTTCATAACATGAAATGGAATGAAAATATTCTTTATAAGGCGGAGTTAGGACTAGGAAGTCCTTTCTACCACTCAACCTTAATATTGTACAGTAATGAAAAATTATATATTATTTTGATCGTATTACAGTTTTCATCGTGTTATGTTAACACTATCATATTGGTGCAACAAAGCTTATCTGTTATGAAGTTGGCAATAAGAATGAATTTAAAATTAATTTAAATGAATGATAAGCTTCGGATACAGCTGACGCCAAAATTTGAGTGATTTAATATCCTTCTTTTGCACTCGAACAGCTGATCTTGTCTATCAGAGTTGCCATTTAGCTCAGCCAAAATGAAGTTTTTGAAATCAAAGAAACAATAGATGCTTTACATCAGCTGTTAATAGATTACATCACGTACAAGAGACAGACGAAACCGCCGGACTTTTTGTCGTCACAATCAACCGACAACTCGAAAAGATGAAATGTAATAAGAAATAATTGATATTTCATTTTGTATAAATGTTTCAGGTGAATAAACTCAGTGTAAATTCCCAGTTTATCGAAAATCACCTTCAACTTTTTAGAAGAAACACTTATGAAAAGTACAAAAACTTCAAAACTAAATTAACTTTGATCGTGGTGAATGGAATTTCATCGACTAAAATGCAATTTCCGACAGAAAATTGAATAGAATTTTGAGGAAAAACTTTGTCCTTAAATATGGAAATAAAATATGAAAAGAAAATTTCTTTCTCCACGGTGATTATTATGCGATTGCAAGTGTGGAGGTAGGAGTTGAGTTTGGATTTAGATGAAAAGTAATGACTGAGCAAAAAAGAAAGGTAATCTCGTCGGTATTTGGTGATTAATTTTTGTGTCACCTAGTAGAAAAAGGAAGGAAATTCGGTAGAGTGGGAGAAATTGGTGAATAAAAGTTGATGATGAAGTTTTGAGGAGGAAAAGAGAAGGCATGGTGGAAAAGGAGGGAAGGAGGTGAGGAGGAAAAGGGATAGAAGATGAAGAGGAAAAAGGGAAAGAAGATGAAAAGAAAGAGAAAAAAGGGATGAGGAGGAGAATAATGATGAGAGAAAATTATAAACAATGAGGGAGAAAAAGCAGGTGGTGGACAGAGAAAGCATCAGAAATTTTAAACGAATTTTCTCTCAGTTTCAGCATTTCCTTTTGAGCACTCGGAAATAAATATTCCATCATGTCTTTTCTCTTGTTCAGCACGATTTTAGTTGACGGGCCAAAGATCGCCCAAACGGAAAATTGGCCTGACTAGCAAAAAAAAAAAAACCACCAGACGAAAGTAAAATCCGATTTCAGTTGGTGTTGATCATTACTAACTCGACTGAAAACTGTGTAACGTTGAGGTGACTTTCAATTTAATTCAGGTAAATGTTGTTAGAATTTGACTTGAGAACCACGTTTTCCAAGATTTAGCCGTCTGGAAGAATCAACCAACAGTTTTCAATAAACTTTGCGGTATCTAAAATATGTTATGTTAATCTCAGTTTACCAGAGATTGAAACCGGTATCTCGATTTTTTAATAAATCAGTGGTTTGACAACGTCTTGTCTTTCCATTTAATGTTATGTTGTCAATTTTCCACATTTTTAAAAGTCCTGTGAAATTATAACAGCAGATTAAACTATAAACGTACAGCACATTTTCGTTGTACTTTTCATTTCTTGTGTCTAACTTTCTCCTGTTATAACTTACATGAATTGTAATTATTTAAACCAGTTCAAGCTCCTTATACCATTTTTCCAATACAAATTAGAAATTACTATTTGATGATATTCATTTGACCTACAGTCTGTCCAAGCAAAGAAGACATTCTGGGAAGATGGGGAAAATGACTCCAGCTCGGTTACTAATGGTTCGAAAATGATAAATTTCGTCTCGAATTGTAGGAAACATTCTGATCTACAATATGAGACCAAATTTAATAGATTTTAACCAATATTGAACGAGCTAGATTCATTTTCCCATTTTGCCAGAATGTCTGCTCTGCTTTGACAGACTATAGTTTGAACTTGAAAATCAACTTCCGAATCTTTTTTTGTGTATTGCGTGATAGATTCAAGTGTTTCAATTCTACACAATGGAGCTGATTCAGAAACGCAATTGACAATGCTTTTGTCAATTTGAAGTAATGAACGAGTTTCAGCTGTAATAATTGGAATCGTCCTTGGCCTTACTAACGGTGACCTTCAATTTATTGGCCATGACCTTCAAACTAGAATGGCAATCAGAATTTTGGTGAGGAAATGGAGTAAATTTGATGTATTTTTTTACGAATGGGAGGGATATTTCGTGCTAAATAGGGAATATAGGAAATAATTTCAGAAATACCTACTGTAATTATTGACACTTATCTAAAGAATCATAGTATGATAATCACCTATCCCCTAAACAAATAATTTTTCTATCATATTTCCATATTTCGGCATTCTTTGAGAAAGACTGTTTTTCTTCTGAATAGATGTTGTAAAACACAATTCTATTTCTAAATTATTGAAAATTTTAAGAGTATTCAACCTTAGTTTAGGTATTTTTTAAGTGGAATTGATAAAGAAAAAAGAATAATAATAAAACTTAGGCAAAGAAGAAGAAGAAGACGAAGAAGAAGAAGAAGAAGAAGAAGAAGAAGAAAATAATAATAATAATAATAATAATAATTAAGAATAAGAAATAAAAGAAGAAGAAGAAGAAAGAAGAAGAAGAAGAAGAAGAAGAAGAAGAAGAAGAAGAAGAAAAATAAGTAGGAAAAAGAAGAAGTAGGAAGAAGATGGAGAAGGAGAAGAAGATAGTAGCGAAGAATAGCTAAAAACTTCAAAAGAAGGCGCCGGCTTTTTCCATTATACTAGCATCTGCTGAACAAATTGACCTATATTCTAGTCCAAGCCCATCATAGTTGCTGGCACAAGCTGAGAAGACACGCTTTCGGAATACATTTTGCATTATAATAGAGTATCTTCTCAGCTAATCTGATTCATATCTGGATTGGAACATTCTTACAGCATCACTAACAAGCTTAGGCAGATAAACGAACATTTGACTTTAGTCTGACTTAGCAAAGAAGACATTCTGGCATCATGGGGAAATGACTCCAGCTCGCTCAATATTATTTTAAAACTCATAAATCTGGTCTCAAATTGTAAACATCATTCTGATCTAGAATTTGAGACTAAGTTTATAATTTTTGGACCAATATTGACCGAGCTGGATTCATTTTCCCATCTTGCCAGAATGTCTTCTTTGTTTGGACAGTTTATACTTTGGTTTTGAGTTGATTCTTGCTTCTTGCAACACAGATTGACGAAAGTTGGAAAGTGAGATTGAAAAGCACCAGATTCAAATTCCGAAGTTTGTTTGAGAAATGATGACATAGTGGGCCAGCTTAAAATGTTGAAGTTGGAGTTTGAAGTTTAAAGTAGCTATCTCCCGAAATAGAGTATTTACGTTACTGGTAATCGTGATGAAAGACGAGTTTCAAGTCACTTGACGATCGCAAATTTTGTTGAAAAATGCTGTGCGAGTTTAATTAATTGACAAATCAAGAGGCTATTTGAATTCAACACTAATTTTGGTTCTGGTTCTACTATACTATAGTCCATTCACGATGGCTTGAGACGAGATGAACAAAAGCTCTGCTTGTGTATGTGTGCGACTAGAGTGGCTTCATTTTAGCCACGACATGAATGAGTCACAGCAATGCCAAAATCCCGAATTTTGTTGTAGGCAATTCAGTAACTTCAAGTCATATTTTTTATAGATACACATTGAGAAATTGCTTGTTTCGGTTGTCTCTCGACTGCATGAAGCTAAAATGAACAAACAATTATAGTAAACGTTTTTTTGTCAATGCGTTGGTTACAGTCCTGACATCAAAATTCGGGATTTCGGCATTTTTGTGACTTGTTTATGTCGTGGCTAAAACGAAGCCACTCCAGTCGCACACAAACACATGCAGAGCTTTTGTTTATCTCGTCTCAGGCCATCGTGAATGGACTATATACACTCTTGGAACAAGAATTAATCACACGAATTGTATTTCTAGTCAATTCAACGTGGATCGAGTAGAATTAAATTTTCAATCTGAAGCGATTTTAATTATCAATTTATTCTTCTTCAACCAGTGTTTCTGATACTGATAGAAGAAGATAAAGGACATGATATAAATCCTAATGTATGATCGTTCATTTTTTCTATAAAATGAATAATCTAAGCTGTTGAAAATAGCTATCAGTGCTAATTTGGTACACCGAAATGTGTCGAATGCATAATATGAGTCTTATATCGTAATGTATGAGCATATCGCAATCTATATAATCATAATATTCAAGGTTTTTGTCAAAGCTCACGTTCTGGAATGATATCACGTTTCGAATTTATTTTTCAGTCATTAATGACACCCAACTCGTGATGGAGCTGAACCGCGCTCTAGGGTGCCAGTCACGCACTACATTATTATCATGTAATAATACAGAATATTTTTCAACAGATTTTATAGTCTGTCCAAGCAAAGAAGACATTCTGGCAGGATGGGAAAATGACTCCAGCTCGGTCATTATTGGTTCAAAAATTATCAATTTAGTCTCAAATTGTAGATCAGAATGTTCACTACAATTTGAGACTAAATTTATTATTTTTTAACAAATATTGAGCGAACTGGAGTCGTTTCTCCAAGTTGTCAGAATGTCTTCTTTGGCTTGAAAGACTATAGCTGGAAGCTGTTCAGTGTTCATTATCCAGCTAAAATATAAAAGCTAGATTTAGATATCAGAGACAATTAAATCTATGCCACTTTCCACTTTGAATGGTTTTTCACGGGTTGCTTTTCTGTTTTCAATGAACATTGAATGGCGTTTCAAGTTGGGGAAAAAGAACTTTGTTTTTTAGTCTCTTATATTTCATTATCATAATTGAATCCAAGAATATCATTGAATCTCTATCAATTGCTGTCATACGACATCTCAATTGTATAGAATCGCCTGACTGATTTGCTGGAGCCAAAAAGTTGGACGATTTCTACTGCTCCCTTTGTTCTCCAACAGCTGAAGTTGTCAATTGGAGTTGTCATTCAGCTATAGTCTGTCCAAGCAAAGAAGACCCTCTAGCAAGATGAGAAAATGACTCCAGCTCGGTCAATATTGGTTCAAAAATTATTGATTTGTGTGTCAATCGTAGGAAACATTCTGATCTTTAATTTGAAACCGAATCAATATTTTTTGAACCAGTATTGACCGAGCTGGAGTCATTTTCTCATCTTGCCAGAGGGTCTTCTTTGCTTGTACAGACTTATGCGTAGATGACTTTTTTGGAATTAGAAGAGACAATAGATGCTTTGTATCAGCTGTTGATAGGCTACAAGAGACAGACGAAGCCGCCTAATTAGCAACAGTTATACCTTGCATTGCAAGACGAGTTACTCGTATCGGGAGAAGTCATTTACTGCAATTAATTTAATAGATTCATTAATATAGTACTATAATGTGTGGTATAAGTAGTATAAGTGCAATAGTAAGAACTGTATTCAAATGGGTACAGTATAGTCTGTCCAAGCAAAGAAGACCGTCTGGCAAGATGGGAGAATGACTCAAGCTCGGTCAATATTGGTCCAAAAATTATCAATTCTATCTCAAATTGTAGGAAACAATTTGATCTACTATTAAGAACACATTTATAATTCATGAACAAGTATTGACCAAGCTGGAGTTATTTTTCCATCTTGCCAGAGGCTCTTCTTTGCTTGGACAGACTATAACTGAATGTTATAGCCGAAGTGATAAATGAATCATTTAACTTTTATGAATACTTTTCAATAATAACAGGTAGGGCATTGAACTTCCAAGGTTGAGTGAAAGGAGAGCTAACTCAATGTTAGAAGAGTGTCATTTTTCACCTTGAATTGAACTACTCTTAGAATAATAATCATTTTGAGTTAATGAACTTTGCCAGCGGAATATTTCACAAATTTTCAAATAATAACCTTTTTTGGCAGAGTTGTCAAAATGAGAAAAGTTTTAGTTTTTCAATAAACAGCTCATTCGACAGAATAATATGATATTCAATGAAGTTAACTCTGTTCTCTGCTTCATAAACTTCAATATTTGATACCTAGTAATTTTCACGAGGGAAAGTCAAGTGGTTTTTTTTACAAATTTTGCGTTGTTTTTGTGATATTGTAGTCAATATCCATAACGATTGCTCAGTCTTTTCCAAGTATTACCCTATCTCAGTTTCTAATAAAACCTAATAGGACTTCATGAAAACCTTTATAATAGGATTATTTTTCAGTATCACGCCTAGATCATGCAGCTTGATGGACATTTTTGAAGTAAAATCTGTCCAAGCAAAGAAGACAGTTTGGCGAGATGTGAAATTGACAACTTCAATATTGATTCAAAAATTATAAATTTGGTCTCAAATTGTAGGAAACATTCTGATCTACAGTTTGAAACAAGGTTGATAATTTTTGAAGCAATATTGACCGAGCTGGAGTCATTTTCACATCTTGCCAGAATGTCTTCTTTGCTTGGACAGATTATACCGATAAGTGCATTGTCGAACATTAATTAATGTACGTTCATCAACGTGTACGTTATCGATGATCATATTATACAAACTGTATGAATAACGATAAACTTGTATGGTACTCCACAGTTATGTTTTATGGATATGTTCTCACATTATTTGTGTACTCAAAGTAGGCTGAAAATTCATGATACTCAAGTATCTGCAACCAGTTAACAGTGATTGCAATTGAGTCATACTTGATGGAGCAATGAAAAAATTAATACTGTAAATATCATAGAAAATGGGTCAAGCGCATTATTTACCGTTGATCAAAGATTTATAGCAAATTTCTCAGCTGTTGAGAAGATCCGCATAAAAGCGATTTGTTATGTAGTCTGTCCAAGCAAAGAAGACATTCTGGCAAGATGGGAAAATTACTTCAGCACGATCAAAATTGTTAAAAAAATCATAAATGTGGTCTCGAATTGTAGGAAAAAATCTTATCTACAGTTTGAGACCAAATTTGTAATATTAAAACCAATATTGACCGAGTTGGAGTCATTTTTTTATCTTGTCAGAATGTCTTCTTTGCTTGGACAGACTATACCAGCAGAAGTGACGGTTGATGAATGACAGTTATTAGTTGCTGAGCTCTGTTAGGACAGGTGAAAGCGGTCCTCGATAGGTAAACGGGTTTGCTGAGGCCTCTCTTCACTGGATTCGCTGTTGAAGACCGCTCTTCGACTGTCCTGACAGAGCTGAGAGTTGATAACAGACATTCGTCAAACGCCACTTTCGTTGGAGGCTACTATACAAACGAACGTTATCTGTGATATTTTGCATTAATATTAAACATATGGAAATATTTCCATTTAAATATTTTGCATTATGGAATCTATTATCAAACTTGCAATGTTACAAGTTACGGTAAACGAGCAGGTTACATCAGAGCAAACGAGCAGTACCGAATGCGAATTTTGAATTGAAATTGTAGGCAGGATTCGCATTCGTTACTGCTCGTTCACTCTGGTGGCTTGAATAAATTGGATTTTGAAAATAATGAGGACTTGATCATGAAACTTATAGATGAGCTATTTGCTTGTGTATTACTGACACCGAAAAGTTGAGCGGTTTCATCTGTGCGCTCCAACAGCTGATGTTGTCATTTAGCCATGCGTAGATGATGTTTTTGAGATCACATGAGATAATAATGGATGCTTTACATTATCTGTTAGTATAGTCTGTCCAAGCAAAGAAGATCCTCCGACAAGATGAGAAAATGACTCCAGCTCGGTTAATATTAGTTTAAAAATTATTGATTTGGTCTCAAATTATAGATCAGAATTTTTTCTACAATTTGAGACCAAATAAATAATTTTTGAACCAATATTGACCGAGCTGGAGTCATTTTCTCATCTTGACAGAGGTTCTTGGACAGACTATAGGTTTCATCACGTACAAGAGACAGATGAAACCGCCTAACTTTTCGAATGGTTCTTCATGTACAAATTGTTGGGTTTAGTTTGTAGTAAAACAAATTTATACAATGAGGAATGAATTCAGATTTTGATACTTTTTGTTTGTTTGTAGTTGGTATTGTGGTAATTATTCATATTAATTTGTAGACTCAGGAGTTTACGAGATTGATAATGTTTCAAGGCTGAGGCCGCACTGCCGGTGGGTAGAGCCTGGAGGGTGGAGGGTAGTTGGTAAATCTATAGAAAATTCACACCATCCACAGTAATACATCGTATAAATGGTATGACGTCATACTGTTTTTTGATGTTATGTTGTCCATATTTAAGAATTTCAAGATGGCGGCTGAACACATACAAAGAATATATAGTACTTTATATTCACTGACACATACCATTCATACGATGTATTACTGTGGATGGTGTGTATGTTCTATAGATTTACCATATACCCTCCACCCTCCAGGTTCCACCCACCGGCAGTGCGGCCTCAGCCTAACAGCCGAAATCAGTATCTCGAGCTTTTGATAAAGCTGTGGTTTGATCTCGAATTTACTGCTATTCTCAAACGAATATTCACAAACTTATACCGCTATATACTGCTATTCTCAAACTTAACGATTCTAATGTTCCTCGCGATTTGCATGTCTATTTTGGATAATCGCAATTCACATTTCCACTCCTGTGAAAATCCATATTCACATTCCATCACTACAGCTAAAATGTACATTCACAATCACATTTTACTAAAGTAATTCCAAAATCGTCGTGATTCCCATCTTCACTGTAAATCGTCGTATCGACCATACTGTAACTAATTCAACCAATGTTCTTTAGAGGACTTTTCTCTTGTAAAACTAGACCATGAAGCCTTTTGCTGGAGACAGCCTATTCGGCAGCGATAAGCCTTTTAAAGCCTGGAAGCCTAAATCGCCTAATAGCCGATGCCAATTGTAGTGACAACCACTGGCGGCTCGTACGCACGAAACAGGTGAAGTGCCCGTATCTTTTACTGTACAGCACTTCACGTGTTTCGTGGGCACGAGCCGCCAGTGGTGACAACTTGATCTGATCTAGTTCTGAGTTTGCGGTACGGACAACGTTACAACGTTATAGTCTGGTGGAGCAAAGAAGACATTCTGACAAGATGTGGAAATTACTCTAGCTCGGTCAATATTGGTTCAAAAATTGGAAATTTGGTCTCGAATTGTAGGAAACTTTCAGCTCTATAATTTGAGATAAAATTGGTAATTTTTGAACCAGTATTGATGGAGCTGGAGTCATTTTTCCATCTTTCCAGAATGTCTTCTTTGTTCGATGAGAACGGAACAGTGAACGGTCCAAGTAAGAGAAGTAAGGCAGCTGTAGTTGGTGCAAGCTGAGAAGATACGCCAGGACAACGTAGAGTGGATTGCTGAGAGTGTCTTCTCAGCTTGCATGAACTGTACTGTAGTAAAGGCCTACTGACCGCAACTGAGACGTCAAGATGACATTCATTCATTCAACATGTAGTTACACTACTTTGGTGACACTTGGTGACACATTTGGTGGCACTTGCCTTGATGATACATATTCCAGTGTAGTCCAATGAAATAAGATTCCAGTTAAATGAAATAAGATTAAATATGTTACAAAAATGATACAATACGTTTCAAAATTTTTGTTGTAGCTGACACCACGAAGTAAGGCTGTTTCGTCTGTCTCTTGTACATGATGTAACCTACTAGAGTAAACCCATAAAGGAAGAACATAAGTCTTTCTATAATTCTTAACTATTATTTCTCTATGGTAAAACGCATGGAAATACTCCAATGAAAACTGGGATAACAGAGTTTCCTCTTTCCCTCACCCAAGGCCCTCGCGTGGGGTGTGCGGAGTGTGCGACCGCACAGGGCGCCGCGGCAACCAAAGCAAAACAGGAATTAAAAAAAATTAAATTGGGCTATTTGAATATCTTGTTCACTGACAGGAATTTGAAAGAACAATTGAAAGAAAAATTTTCCACCAACAAGTAATTATTTTCTCTGCATTAACTGATTCATCTTAATGAATTGATCAATTGAAAAACCGCGATGAATGTAAGCTGAGAAACGCCCGGCTCTAAATTCGCTGCTAGAGCTGACCAGACTTTTCACACTTTACACACACTTTTTAAGTCATTTTCAAGTGAATTTCCCTATTTATTGGTAAAGTATACACATACAGTAGTAGTAGTAGCCCTAATAACAGAGTAGATATCTATAATATAGTTATGTGAATAGAGTTGTGGTGGCTAGAGCAGCGGATTTAGCGCCGGGCAGCTCTAGCCGCGCGGCTCTAGCTGCCGCTTGGGAATCGTACATTTAAATTTAATTCTATTGGTGGTTGACCACCTCACACTACTCAATGTAAGCTGAGAACCGCCCCTCCCAAATTCAATCCGATTGGTGGCTGACAACTTCCCCCACTCTGTCGACCAATCACAAGCCAGTACAAGTCCACGCCCACAACGCCCTCTCATTGGCTGATGCCATTCCGTCATCATGGCCTAGCATAGGCGGAGCTTGAAGGCGTGTCTAATAGGAGTCGAAGCGAATCACCCTATTGCTACTGCCATCTGCTGGCTGAATTCGGAACTAACTTATTTCGAATGTTTTTTTCAAGAAAGTTGAGGAGGGCGGTGAAAATGGCTACAATCTTCAATTTCGTTGTTATTAAGTTTCCAATTATTGTTAGGACAAGTATATTTCCAGGGAAACTCGAAATTTATGATGATTCCCAATATTTTTCCTGTGAAGAATTTATAATTTTCTCCCTTATGTGCTTTCAAGCAAATTAATCAATTAATAATTGAAAACTGGATAATCAATAAGTCGCTAAAACATTTTCCGTTTATTAATTCTGTACCTAGTACAGTATTTTCATTTCCAACTTCTCTCTACCAGAAATATCCAAGCATCATTTTTGAGTGCTCTCAACAATTTATAAAGTACGGTACAATGTTACAGTTTTGCACAATTTAGGTAGCCTATATTCTTATTCTTTATTCATTTTTTACGCTCTTGCTTATCACGTATCACATGTCTGAATACATGAGAATACATAAAAATACAAAACAATACATTAGAATAAGAAAGTCCCGATAATCCTTTTTCTGCCACACAACAAGCAAACATTGTCATTTGCAATTATAAATGAGTGAACTGTAAAAATGGAAGGAAGCTTGAATCATGTTTGGCTTAGAATATATTCCGTATTATATTATATATGCATCCGTCTGATATGGCGGGGGGGGGGGGGCTGCAGAAATCTCGCACAGGGCGCCGAAACACCACGCTAGGCCCTGCCCCCACCTCACCATTAAAAGTTGCCATGTCGTCAGGTGTATTATGTGAAAATATAAATTAATTTTTATTTATAACCAGCTGAATTGGCAACGTTGCATAAAGTCCCACTAAACTACTCTTAACAGCTGATGTAAAGCATTTATTGTCTATTTTGATTTCAAAACATCATCTAGGTAACTTATAGCAAAATGACAACTCTAGTCTACAACATCAGCTGTTGGAGCGCTGAAACAACTCCATCTGTCCATATAGTCAACTGTTTCTTTCTTTTAACTTGTTTTGTGCAGCTTTGTGTGCTACTTTCCTTATATAAGTGCATTTCTGCGTTGAATGAATGACCCAGAGACTGAACAATGACCTTACAGTCATTCAACTTGTCTGCAACTTTACTACGCCTCAAGTTGTTTCATCATTGCAACTTGCTGCAACATGAAAGTCAGTCCAAGCAAAGAAGACCCTCTGGCAAGATGGGAAAATGACTCCAGCTTTGTCAATATTTGTTCAAGAATTATAAATGTGGTCTTAATAGTAGATCAAATTGTTTTCTACATTTTGAGGTCGAATTGATAATTTTTGAACCAATATTGACCAAGCTTGTGTTATTTTCCGATTTTGCCAGAGGGTCTTCTTTGCTTGGACAGACTATATCAACTTTACGTTACTTTCTAGTGAATAAATGGTGACTTCGTGAATAGTTCACTAGAGAATGAATGATCATTCCGTGAATTATTGTTCTTTAGTGAATGAATGACTTGTTGGTTCAATTGGCGAGATGTATCATCTTATGGGGAAGATTTTGAATAGTCTAATGAATAATTAATTATTCATATTCATTTATTTGACAAAATACATTACTGAATGGATAAGACACAGACAATAACTGTCCAAAACGTCTTATTTCCAGATTTTTTAAATACTCCAAATTAAGGATCCATAATTATTATTGATTATGTCTAGATAGGTGAGTCCAAGGATCAATATATTTTCGGCTGATACATGCAAAAGATACACGAAACTATGAATTTTTCAACTGTATAGACTGGTCGAGCAAAGAAGACATTCTGGCAAGATGGGAAAATGACTCCAGATCGAACTAAATTGGTACAAAAATCATAAAAATTTGGTCTCAGATTGTAGAAAACAATCTGCTCTACAATTTGAGACTAAATTTATAATTTTTGAACAAATATTGATCGAGCTGGAGACACTTTTCTAACTTACCAGAATGTCTTCTTTGTTCGACCAGTTATTTATTTATTCCTTGAAAAAGCATTACAATTATTCACAATGTAGAAATATAACAGCAATATTAATCAATAACAAATACAAATAAACATAAGGAACTACTTCCCCAAAAGAGCAAGCTCGAGCTTGGGGAAGGAAACTATACAAGTAAATAATTCATCAAGTTCGTGGAATAATCTAATTCAAATAAATGTATTGTATCATTATTGTGAAAAGTCTTTTATCATATAGATAGAGTTGTATTCACATCAATTTTGATTGTATTGTATCAATATTGAAAAGTCTTTCATCATATAGATAGAGTTGTATTCACATCAATTTTGAAAAAACTTGTATCATATCATCTTGAAAACAAATTGAATCATGTTGCATGCTCTGTCGACTAAAAGTTGAAACAATGTTGAAAGCATACGGTACAAGTTAGTCACAGTAACTTCCAAATACAACTTGAATCAAGTTCTTAGCTGCCATTCCCTTAATGGACTTGTCATTAGATGCTTCAGACATCTGGATGCGACTCCTTATTTTATATACATTTATAGTGACACATATTTTACACTTACTATACATGGTATGTGGAGAATTTGGCCGAGGCAAACTAGGCAAGGATGCCTTTTTGTCACTGGCGGCTCGTACCCACGAAACAGGTGAAGTGCCCGTATCTTTTACTGTACAGCACTTCACCTATTTCGTGGGCACGAGCCGCCAGTGCTTTTTGTATTCATAGTTCGTGTAAGCTGAGAAGACCCGTAGTTACAATACACTTTATATTGTAATTGCGTGTCTTTTCAGCTTGTGCGAACTGTACCAAGTCCGTTCTGAATTGGTAAACTTTGCCTTAAATGTCGAAGTTGTGGGACAACACTGTGTGATAAGTTGATTATGATTGTATTGTTTTGTAGTGTAGTTATGTCCTCTCCATATACAATTGATCTAAAATAATTTATGCTAATTCTATTGACACATCTTTTACGGTGAGACAATGTAAAAATAATCACTGTATTTAGGATAATCATTTATTGTTGATGATGGATTCAGTTAAATAACCATTCAAAGTAGTAAATTATGTTGATTGAGATGTTTCCACCAATTGAAATTCATTAAGCGTGTTTTCAATTTATTTCAAGATGATACATTCGAGGAGATATGCGAGGTGATACATGTATCAAATGGAACTATTGAATTGGATGGTCTTGTATCTTTATTGATACGAATGTTGTTTTCAATTGTTTCATTGGATAAAAGTATTATCTTGTGTGTATCCTTGAAAGGAAAAGAACAACTTTTTAAAGCAATGTTGATTATATTCACTAGTATATTTTTGCAAAGGGATGAACTTTTCCAGTCCCAATAAGTTAGTAAGCTCCACAAAAAACCGAGAAATTTTTCTTTCTCTGTGGTTGAACACTCGATATGATTCTTTTTTTGAGTGTTAAAAAAGTAAGAATATCGAATTTCAGAACCTCACTCTATCTAAAGTCTTTTATGTTTGTGGGTATAGTATTTCCTTATCTGGGCATAGTTCCTGCATGTGGACTGTATCTCCTTGTTTCTAAATAGCAAACTTGGCTTAACAAGAACCAAATTATATTTATATTGTAAGTACTGTAACAGAGACCATATTGTTTTAACTGTGGGAACGAAAATGTTTCAGGCCTGTAGCTGGTGGTTGAGTTTGTTTACAGTGACCCCAAATTTGACGATTTCCCCGTACTCATGTTATAGTCTGTCCAAGTAAAGAAGACGATCTGGCAAGATGGGAAAATGACTCCAGCTCGGTTAATATTGGTTCAAAAATTAAAAATTTGATCTCAAATTGTAGATCTGATTGTTTCATACAGTTTGAGACCAAATCAATATTTTTGAACCAATATTGACCGAACTGGAGTCGTTTTTCCATCTTGCCTGAATGTTTTTATTGCTTGGACAGATTGTAGATTGAATGCTTTTAATTTTTTCCTTTCGCTTCAGTCTACTTCAAGCAAACTTTAAAAGTTTTTTATTTTCTTCTTCTTTTGTGGCGCTGTAGATCTATCCTTATCAGTGTGATGCCTCGGAATTGAAAGATCGGCAGTGTTGAGCCATGATTCTGTCACTGGGGGCGTCTCGAGTTGACTGAAAATTATTCGAAAAGAATGTTCAGAGCTCCGACAAAGCACACTGCAGTGCGTGTGGTCCCTCCCCGGGGAACGCCCATAACATCCTTTTTCTCTTCCTGTCTTCATTTTCTCTTTTCTTTGCTTTCTCGTCTCTTCCTTTCTCCTTTCTTCTATTCTCATTGGATGTTCTTGTACTTTCTTCTTCTATCATATTCCTCCTATTTTTCTTCCCGTCTTCATCTTTTTTCTTCGTCTTTCTTTTTTCATCTTTTTTCTTCTTCGTCTTTCATCTTTTCATCCCGTCTTTTCTTCTCACATCTTCCTTGCTCCTTTTTCTCATCTTGTTTGATTGTTCTCGTACTTCCTCCTTGTTCTATTCCCTTTCCTTTTTCCCTTTCCTCATCTTCACGTCTATTCTCACTCGTCTCTTCCTTTTTCCTTTCTACTCTTCTTATCTGCATTTTCTTGTATACCTCCTCTTTGTTCAATTTCTGCTATTATCTTCCCGTCTTCATCTTTTGTCTTTCCTTTCTCCTTTCTACTCATCTTCTTTTATTTTTCTTGAACTTCCTTTTTGTTCTATTACTCCTCCTTTTCATCTCGTCTTCCATCTTCTCGGCTTTTCTTTCTCGCCTCTTTCTTTCTCTTATCTTCTCATCTTATTTGATGGTTCTTGTACTTCTTCCTTGGTCTATTCCTCCTTCTTGACTTTCCGTCTTCATCTTCTTGTCTTTCCTTTCTCCTTTCTTCTTATCGTGTTTGCATGTTCTTCTACTTCCCCCTTTGTTCAATTCGTCCTCCTTTTCTTCCCGTCTTCATCTCCTCGTTTCTTCCTTTCTCCTTTCGGCTCATTTTGTTTTGTTTTTCTTGAAATTCTTCTCCTTTTCTTACAGTCTTTATCTTCTCGTCTTTCATTTCTCCTTTCTCGTCTTAATAGTTATCTTTTTCGAGCCAATAGTTATTTCCCTCTGATTTTCGGCGTTTTCAAATAAATTACTTTCTTGCTAATTGTTGCTAATGTCTAGTGACAAGGAGCTTCCTTACTGTACGATTGCGTATCAATTTTGCAATTTTGTATCACTAACTGCGTATCAAAAATCCGCCGTGTAAAAGACGAAGATAACCCAAAGTTGACAAGAGATTTGGAGGAAAATAGTAAGACAATGAAGATGAGGAAACAAGAAAGAAGAAGAAAATGAAGAAGCAGATGATGATGATGATGAGGATGAAGAAGAAGAAGAAGAAGAAGGAAATTGAGAAGATGAAGAAAAAGAAGAACAAGCATTAGCATTAGTCAAGAAGATCCTTGAATGTATTTTAGAGGATGCGCTCTGCCTACCTAATATTAGTGGCTAACGCAAATTACTGTTCTCTAATCTCTAATGCTAAAGAAGAAGGGCCCTGATTTTTTCATTCATTTCGAATTTTTCCTTCTTTTTTGTACATAATTATTTTGGACTGCTACCTTGAGCAGAGGCGTTGCCACAGTCTGTCCACGCAAAGAAGACCCTCTGGCAAGATGAGAAAATGACTCCAGCTCGGTCAATATTGGTTCGAAAATTATTGATTTGTGCTCAAATTGTTGGAAACAATTCGATCTACTAGTAAGACCACATTTATAATTCTTGAACAAATATTGACCAAGCTGGAGTCATTTTCCCATCTTGCCAGAGGGTCTTCTTTGCTGTAACTGACTGTAGACGAGAGTATAGCAGAAGCCAACGGAAATGGCGGTTGGCGAATCACTTCTATTGATACTCAACTCAGTTAGGACAGTCGGCGAGCGGTCTGTGAGATCATATTGAGTCGAGAGCTATCTAAGCTAATCTGGTCCTTCTCGCAGGTCGCTTTCAGACTGTCCTGACAGAGCTGAGTATTGATATCAGACATTTGCCAACTGCCAACTTTCTTGGAGTATGCTATGTCCTTCATGAATAAAAAAAGAGAGAGAGAGTGTGTGAGAGAGTGAAAGAGAGAGAATAACTCCGGAAGGAAGATATGAAGCGGATGTATGTGGTGATGAATTTGGCAAAAAAGAATTGAAAAAACAAAACAAAGGAAGCTGTTGGAAAATGGACTGACCTCAATGGTGACTTCAATATTAATAATATTGTTAAATTAGAAAGCAATCATAAATAACTTGAGTTGTACTTAAAGTGAAGTAAAATTACAAACATGTGTAATGTACAACTTTGTTCTTTAAAGATAGAGCTGATTGAGAATTAGTTTCCAATTCTGGTTTATTTTGTAAGGGCATCTGGATTGAGTATGAGTAATGAATATTATTGTCTGTGTTTATTATTTATTGTGATTTGTTGAATGAATATATAAATAAATATCATTGAATATTATATAATGAATATTATTGACACTATTCCATCTTCTTACAATTTTCAAAGCTCATAGAAATTCAATTACGAGTATAACAATAGGAAATCATATAATATTAAGATAGCTGCATAATAGTGAATGAATTTTAATATACAGTATTGTGCAATTTAAAAAGGTAAATTAATGGGGAAACTTATTGTCAATCCCTTGAATATTGGAAAATGTTTGTCAAATTATTATTATTCAACAAAAAAAGGATACATTATCGCGAAAATTGAAGCAATATTATCCAAACAATAAATTATCAGCAATATTTCTCCAATGTGGATAAGGTTTATCTTAATGAATTGGGGAAGCACGAAATTATCCATTCTTAGGATATTAAGGATATTGACCATGTCAAGACCAAGAAGAAGAGAAAAAGAAGTTTGAAGATTGGAGAATGAAAGAAGAAAGAATGAATAAGAATGGAAGTAGAATGTCTTCCTCCATTTTATTATTTCTGAGTAACCTCCGGTAGGCGGAGCATTTAGTTTCAGGCTGTAATAAGCCACGCCCATCGACCAATAGCAAGCGTCCTACGTAGCGCGGCTCGTCCAATCGGAAGCCCTCTCTCGCTGGCAGCTATTTTCAACGTTAGGTTCATAGTTTGTTCTCTACGACGTGTATCGATATTGAGTTTCGTATTGGAATAATACCAATGGCGGCTCGCCCCACGAAACAGGTGAAGTGACCGTATCTTTTACTGTACAGCACTTCACCTGTTTTGTGGGCACGAGTCGCCAATGAATAATACCAATATAATTAATTTCCTTTCTATTCTAATGATTCATAAACAATAAGTTATTGAATATGTCAGTGAAATGATTGAGGGAAAAATATCGGTGTTTTGTATTTTGATACCCATCCCTACATTTGACCCATTAGTTTTGTATTTGTAATGTTCGTATTAGGCCTATATTTTTATATACTTTACACAACGGATAATGGAATTCACGGTAGGGATCGTAACCATGATGCCCAGTGGATATGATAGAATTAGGTTGAATCACGAGCCCACAAAAATAACACCGTGATGTGGATATCTGAACTCATATTATATAATATTATCATAATATTTTAATGTTCATAATCAGCCTCTAGATTTGATTTAACATTTTTTGTGGGTTGATAAAACGTCACAACTGGTTGTTTCACTTGATCATGAGGCCTGTACTCTACATATAGTAATGTATGTGTATAGTATGTCCAAACAAAGAAGACATTCCGGCAAGATAGGAAAATGACTTCAGCTCGGTCAATATTAGTATAAATTTGGTCTCAAATTGTAGAGCAGATTGTTTCCTAAAATTTGAGACGAAATAATTGATTTTTGTACTAATATTGGTTGAGTTGGAGTCATTTTCCCATCTTGCCAGAATGTCTTCTTCGCTTAGACAGACTATACCATCTATTATCTATTTAATTTGTTAAATTATTCGTTTACTAATTGTCTTTTTTTCTTTTGTGTTGCAGAAGCACTGCTGCAGAGCCGTCCACTGCCCCACATACCCGATCTGCCCGACAGCGATCCACCGCCTTCGACTGGGGGCGGCGGAAGCGGCGGACAGCCGCCTCCCGGGAGTGGCGGAGGGGAGTGCGGATCCGGCTCGCTGGCGCCCAACCGATGGACGTCGAAGGAGAACCTGCTCGCCGCACAGGAGGACGACGATCCGCAACTGTTTGTCGCGCTGTACGACTTTCAGGCCGGGGGAGAGAACCAGCTCAGTCTCAAAAAAGGTTAGCAAGTGCTCTGGTTCTGTGTATAGTCTGTCCAAGCAAAGAAGACCCTCTGGCAAGATGGGAAAATGACTCCAGCTTGGTCAATATTTGTTTAAGAATTATGAATGTGGTCTTAACAGTAGATCAAATTGTTTCCTACTATTTGAGATCAAATTGACAATTTTTGAACCAATATTGACCGAGCTGGAGTCATTTTCTCATCTTGCCAGAGGCTCTTCTTTGCTTGGCCAGACTATATTTATTTATTCAATTATTGATACAATTGGCAGAGACCCAGCCGACTTACATCAACTTCTTTAAAAACTGTAAAAGTATAATAATTTGATGAATGTTCTTGTCTCATGTAATAATTTTATAAAGAGTCACGAAATGGTGAGAAATGCTTTCGTTTTGTGCATGAAAGTGTGATAAAAAATCTTAGAAAAGTGAGGAATTTTCTCGATTTTTGTAAAATTTTTGAAAGGTGAGATTAAAAATAGGTTTTATGTAAAAATAGTATTGAAAGAGTCTCGAAAATTGTGATAAATGCTCTCTTTGTATGGAGAAAGTTGGTGAAAAGTCTCAGTAAAGTGAGGAATGTTCTCGATCTATGTAAAAAAGTATGTAAAACGTATCTAAAAAGTTGGAAATTTCATTGTTTTGAGTAAAAATTTATGCATTCTCGAAAAGGTGAGACATGCTCTTGTTTTATGTAAAAGTCTAAAAAAGATGAGACATTTTCATTTTATCTGAAAAAGTATGTAAGTCTCAAAAGGGTAGATATGTTCTCATTTTATGTAAGTCTTCAAAACGTTGTGAGAAATGATCTCGCTTTATCTCAAAAGTACTGTAACCAAGTCCTATATAAAAGCCACAAAGCCACTATAAAAAAGCCTATATAAAACCTATAAAACCTATAAAACCTATATAAACCCTATATAAAAGCCTGTAAAAGCCACAAAAACTTATAAACGTTATCGTTTTATGTATAAATAATATGTAGCTGTTTGACTTTATTTATTTTTTTAGTATCCAATCTGATTTAGTACGTAGAGGTTTCAAACTCTAGTTGCCGGAAAAATAAAAGCTATGTGAAATTTATCGAGCTTTTGCCAAGTTACATTATTTGTTTTTTAATCTTAATCGCATGTCCCATGACGCAACACCTTTCCAGACAGCACTTTTGATAGAATTCCCTTTGGGGTCGGTTTCAAAAATAATTGTCAAGAAAGGGTCAAGTTGAACTTTCACTGCGTGACTTTCATTTGAAGGTCGAAAGGGCGAGTGAAACTTTCAACTCGTGTCTGAAATCTTGAAGGGTGGAATTAATAATGTCGCACCTTTTACAGTCTGTCCAAGCGAAGAAGACATTCTGGCAAGATGGAAAAATTACTGCAGCTCGGTCAAAATTATTTCAAAAAGCATGAATTTTGTTTCAAATTGTAGAGAATCTTCTGCTCTACAATTTGAGAACCAATTTATGATTTTTGAACCAATATTGACCGAGCTGGAGTAATTTTCCCTTCTTGCCAGAATGTCTTCTTTGCGTGAACAGGCTATACCTCTACTTTCGAACACCCCAACTCCAATTTCAGCATTTTTCAATTTGCGGCGCTAAAAAGAAGTTACGGCCGCAGGCGGGGATGGAAATTGAAATTATGAGTCAATTTCAAAAGAGGAAATTCAGTTTTATAAGGTGGTTTATATTGGGCGAGGAATATTTCATAAGTATCTTTGAAGAGTTTCTTCATCGTTTCGGCGTTTAGAAGAATTTCAAGTTGTTCTAGTAAAAGTTAACTTCTTGAAATATCTATAATTCTATAAATACATTCTATTTATTACCTTGAAACATTAAATAATTTTCATAAATATCAATTCTTCGTTTGGACTCGACCACTCACGAAAATTTTCTGTGCCTAGTATCGAAATTTTCGATGCGGCAACGCTGGTTTATTCAATAACATTGTTTTGTTTTCTGACGGTGAAGCTCACATCAGCTTTCAAGCTTGTGCGTGAGTAATGAAAAGGAGATGAGAGGTGATGACTACTTTTTAGATTAGAATATTATGGTATCTAGAATTAGTTTGAACTATTGAAAATGAATCGACTAATTAACGTTTTATGTTACTTTTCGCTTGCCACTCATATCAATTGATTCATCTATTGTACAAATACTACAATCTTGAGATTATTATGACTAGGAAGGAAAAACTAGGATGAGCCTGTACTATACCATTTCAAATTTTGATAAAACGTTGATGTGTTCCAAAATTAGGTTATGAAATCATATCAGTGTTTCACCACTTAATTTCTGGTCCAGGAATAGTTATTTGAAAATTTTGAAGGTTGACGTGAGATATAGTGCCGGTTGCTCGTACGTTCGTTTAGTTTAATCACCGTTTCAAATTGTAAAAACGTTCAAATGAATAAAGTATTGAAATGTGATAGTAGTAGCAAAATATTCAAATGTACTTATTCAAAATAGATATTAGAATCAATAACTATCTCATTGTTGTATAAATTATTCATTTATTAAAACAAAACCATGATCTGGAAATTGCATGCTGATACAACTTAATTGTTGTCAGGTTGGTAGTATCACAAAAATCTAAAACCTTCAGCTGCTATTGTTTTCAGATATTGAAAATTTAATCATCAGCTGATGGTTATGTTAAATTTTCATCGCCTTTAATTCTGGCCGATTAGTTTAGTATTCATACTGTGAAATTAGTATTCAATTCTATTTAAACAGCTGCTGACCGGTTAAATTTGAAAAAACCGCCATTGAAATTTTCCATTACCTCATTGATATCATTGACACAATGATAATAAATCTAAACTTGAATCATGAATTTAAAAATGAGTAATATTTTTAGGCAATAAAATTTAATGTAAATGATGTGTCATCGAGTTTTGCAAATGAAACTATTGAAACTCAAGATGTCGTTATCTAGGATAATCACGGCGAAGTTAACTTAACGAAGTTACGAACAACCGGCCCATAGAGTACCAAATATACCAATGTACCAAAGAAACCAATTGAAAACTTGAGAAATATAGCAATTATTCGAACTGTTTTTAAATACTGAATCACAAACAAACCTACTCATTACAAGTGATTAATTTGGTAATTATGATCAGTTTACACTCGAAACAATGTTTTTCGTTTTAATGTCGATTATAACTAAACTTTATCTAGTATTCTTCCCATCGGAGAGAATGAAAGTACAAATCTTCTGATCTCTCGGTTCCCATACATTAAAGTTTAGAAATGCAATAAAAAACTAATCAAATATCGTTAGTCGATCGTGAACAATATGGTCGTAACTCTAAATAAAGACTGATAGAGAAGCAAACGGTCGAACGGAAATATAAAGATTGATGATTGATCCATTTGTCAAACCGTTTCCGTTCACTTTTCAATGGGCACACCGTGTTGCAAATCGATTGATTAATGATACGCAGGCCTTGATACGGAGGACATGGCCGTATCAAATCCATTATCAACAACAAGGGCATGATTGGAAATGGATACGTGTGAAAGTCAGTGAAATGTTGTAGAATTTTATTGGAAACAATCAAACAATATCTGGGTTTTCCCAATTCCAATTCAAATACTGTAGTGTTATACTCAAAGTAATCGAAGCTTTTTATGATGTCATTTATAACTATGTTCAAAGTAACGGTCCCAAAGTTTAAAGTAAATGTTCAAATTAACGAAATTACAAGCATTTATACAGTACTGTACATACAAAATAGTATAAAATTGTGAATATCGCCCACAAAGACTCAAATCTAAGGGGTAACTTGAGGTTTATCTAACTCGAATGTGGGTAATAGAATCGATGATACAGTATTACCGAATCCAAAATAATAATTAGTCCTGTTGACAGAAATTAAGTCTATATTGGAAGTTCGATGAATGCCTCATTATGTCTACTAAACTTGAAGATTTATTGATAGATTATACAGTAGCAGACATCCAATGAATAAGTAAGACATAAAAACTCCAGACATTTCAATTCAAGACAGTAATAGGGGAGATTGGAACCTTTCAAAACCATATTTAATTGATGATTTCCGTTATTAAACATAAAAAGGACAATGAAAAAATCTATTAAGATGAACTGACGGAAACGGATGAAGGTCGAAAAAAAACCATTTTCTAAAACTGATTACTGGTCTGTGGCCCGGCCAACGGTAGATCAAATTAATGGGTACCCATTTGACCCTAACGACCTCTTTTGATAAGTTATCAATCACAGGTCGACCCAAATTAGTAGGAGAGACTTTTAATGAAAGTACTCGTATGTGGTGCACTGCCGAAACATTATTTCAAGCTATATCTGCACAGAATTTCCAACAATTTCAAAACAATAATACCTCGCTAACTGTATAGCTGATTAATATGAATCATAGAAAATAATTACTACAAATAATGTTCATCATTTATATAAGACATAGAATACTCTTTGTAATGTGGCTTGTGTTCAAGTTTTAGTGAATTAACTATGTCTGTCCAAGCAAAGAAGGCCCTCTGGCAAGATGGGAAAATGACTCCAAACTGGACAATGTTTGTTCAAGAATTATAAATGTGGTCAATTATTATATATAATTAGAATTATAGTGGATCAAATTGTTTCCTACAATTTGAGATCGAATTGATAATTTTTGAACAAATATTGACCAAGCTGGAGTCATTTTCCCTTCTTGCCAGAGGGTCTTCTTTGCTTGGACAGACTTTCCACCAGTGATTAATTATAATTTTACTTCACCTGAACTTCGGTATGGGTACACTCATTTATTCTTTCCCAGTTCTCGAATAATGATTATTTGAGTGGGTTTTTTACAGTATTAGTTGTATCAACCTTCTGATCAAGAAATCAACCGACTAAGAAATCATCATAAGTCGTCTATTCAAGCCAGTAGAACATGAAACCAAAGACAATATTATACTCTTATAATATAATTATATATTTTATTAATTGATTTAATCAATTCAATTTACAGTAGATTGACTTTGGAGAAACCAAATATAAATGATTAATAATTAATATTCAAACCAGTCTAGTTCTAGAAACTGTAGATGTGTTAATTAAGAAAAGCAATCGAACAGATATTTAGTGAAGTATGTCTGTGGGAGAATCAGTTAAAAATCAAATAGATGGGAAAGTGAAGTCAGATGTAGAAAGAAAAGGAGGAGGAGTAGGAGAAGGAGGAAGAGGAAGAAGGAGAAATGGAAAGAGAGAAAAGATAAATTAGTAATAGTTGTCAAGTACCCTTGAGAAGGGAAGCGAAGATGATACCAAAACATTCCCATGTTTTTCTTTACTTCCAGTATTCCTCCTTCTTCTTCTTCTTCTTCTTCTTCTTCTTCTTCTTCTTCTTCTTCTTCTTCTTCTTCTTCTTCTTCTTCTTTTCATCCTTTCTCCTTCAACAGATGTCTCTGTGACTGGGTTGTTTTCCCCATACAGATTTATCTTCATTATTCATTGTGTGTCATTTATTTCTTTCGCCAAGCATCTCTTTTCTCTTGTGATTTCAATGTGGGAAAAGAAGGACCATATTATATTACCATACTGCTACCATATGTGTTCAGGCGCCCCTCTACAATGCAATGATTAGTCTCGCTTTGAAATTTGGATTTCTTCAAGTTTTTTTGGTGTGAATAAACAGTAGGTCTACTCCCTATAGTTTGTCCAAGCAAAGAAGACATTCTGGAAATGAAATAAACACACAGATTTTGTCAATTTTCTACTCTATAATTAGTATATACTATTATATATACTCTATATTATATATACTCTATAATAGAGTAGAAAATTGACAAAATCTGTGTGTTTATTTCATCATGGAACGTTTCTACAATATCGACCACAACTCAGTTGACATTCTGGAAAGATGGAAAAATGAATTGAGATCGGTAAATATTGGTACAAGAAATCTAAGTGTAGTCTTGAGTAGTAGATTAGAATTTCTCCTACAATTTGAGACCAAATTTATAATGTTTGAACCAATATTCACCGAGCTGGAATCATTTTCCCATCTTTTCAGAATGTCTTCTTTGCTTGGGCAGGGAGGCAACCTAGGGTTTCGTGTGATTGTAGGGGATCTAAAATGTGGGTTGAATGTGTTAGCAATCAAGTTAGAGATTAGGGGTTTCAGAGGGTTGCTTAAAGATTAAATTAATAAACAAGATATATTTAATATCTAATATTTTATATCAGGCCTACTACAACAGTATAACCTTCGCAACTACTCAGCTAGCTGCTTATAGACTTTTAAATTCTGGCTGAATGCTATTGATGAAATCTAATTACTATTTCAGATTTTGTAAAGTTTGAAATGAATTTTTGTTTACAGTAGTCGTGATGTGTTAACTTGTTATTTATGTAGTCTATTATTTTTACAAGAAATAAATTACAAATTATACTTTCTAGACACTGTGCCAAAGAATCTTGACCTTGTATAGTATGTTCAAGTAAAGAATACATTCTGGCTAGATGGGAAAATTACTCCAGCTCGGTCAATAGCCTATTGGTTCAAAAATTGAAAATTCCATCTTAAATTGTAGGAAACATTCTAATCTACAATTTGAGACCAAATTTATAACTTTTTAATCAATATTGACCGAGCTGAAGTCATTTTTCCTCACTTCCAGAATGCCTTCTTTGCTTGGACAGACTATACATTGTGGTAAATACTTGCAGAGGCAGAAGTCCTTTGTTCTATTTATATAGGTATCATTGTATATTCGAATTGTTCATTATTATTGTTATTTACTATTTCTATTCAATACTAATTTATTTTTAGTCAAACTAATTAATGAGGATTTTTAAAAAAGAAATTAAATAAAATTAATTTAATTATAATGTAATAAAGTGCTTTTCTTTTTAAACCATTCATTCAATTGGATGTCTTCGGTCGGTTGTTCAGAAAGTTTCTTACGAAGTTTGTATATTTTTAGTTTATACGATTTTTCTTGACTTTCTAACACGATTTTCATTCAAAATATAATGTTGAATAAAAAATACATTACATAGCAACGACTTAACTAGTTAGTGTTTTTATTGTGGCTAAAAATTATCAAGTTTTTCAATAATTTATAAGAAATTGTGTGAAAAATTTTGGTGAATTGCTCCATTTGGAATAAAAATGCAGTAGAGCGCCGATAATCCGGACGTCGAAATTCCGGACCGTCGATAATCCGGATTCGTCTCCAGCAAGAAATAAAACTATTTGTACCATCTGCCCTTGCACTAAGATCTTTACTAGAGAGTGGGCGATGAGAGAATACGTACTGTAGTAATTAGCGAAGTGAAGGAAATAATTTTCTATTATTTCTCAATTGAAAATATACTATTTTAAAATAGTTTTTTCTCAAATAGTGCCTGCTGGCTTTTTTTGTAAGGTAATTTCGATAATCCGGATGGGGTCCGGTCCCAATTAATCCGGATTATCGACGTTCTACTGTGCTGTAAATTCAAAATTTTTATAATACGGTATTTCTCCTGGACTATAAATTGTTGATTGAAGTGCTGTGAAAAAATATAACCTAGTTTTGAACTTATTAATAAAAATTTGGTATAAAGATGTTTTGGACAATAGTCCAATGTGTTTTTAACCAATACGTTTAATTGTTTCTGTAGAATGAATGAATAGATAAATAAAAAGATAATTTTTCTTTACTTTCCCAACTCATTTTCTGTTGAAAAATACATTTTTTATTTACTTTTACTTTCTAATTCAATTTTCTAGGTGAACAGGTGAGAATCCTATCGTACAACAAGAGCGGCGAGTGGTGTGAAGCGCACTCGGGTGGCGGCCAGGTAGGCTGGGTGCCCAGCAACTACGTCACGCCCGTCAACTCGCTCGAAAAGCACTCGTGGTATCACGGACCTATATCGCGGAATGCGGCCGAGTATCTGCTCAGTTCGGGTATAAATGGCAGTTTTCTGGTGAGGGAGAGTGAGAGCAGTCCCGGACAACGCAGTATATCGCTGAGATATGAGGGACGCGTGTACCATTATAGGATTAACGAGGATAATGATGGCAAGGTACGAAGTTTGGTTGTTATTTATTGAAGTTTTTCAGTTTATCGATAGATAATTTGGCACCTTGTGAGATCGGACTACCCACAAGGGAGGGTGCGAGGACTTTGTAATTAGAATTAGTTGACTTGGGAAACAATAATGTTGTAAATGATATCTTGGTGAAAGGCTGGAAGCATACGGTACGTAAGTTAGGGTGTGTCAAACCAGGCTGGAAACAAACTAAGGGTCTTCATCCACTATCAGTTCGGACTGTTGTCCTCATAGTTCTTGACTATGACAGTCAAAAACTGTAAGTGGATGGAGAAACTGAAAGCCCAAAATAGCTGTAAAGCGGCAGGCCGATCGTTGAATGATCAGTTGTGAACTATTGAACTTACTGTCAGTCAACCCTTATGCCTAGTCCATACGATGCCAATTGGCGAGGCAATTGTCATAAGACAACTGATGCCGGGCGCAAACAGCTGATATTGTCTATCTATTAGAGTTTTCATCAAGCCATGCCTAGCTGATGATTTTAAAATCGAAAGATTCAATAGATACTTTAAATCAGCTGTAAATTTCAGGAGACAATTGTCATGTCATGAGACAATTGGCATCGTATAAACTAGGCATAAGGGTCTACATCCACTGTCAGTTCTGTCTGAGGCCCACTTTCTTAAATGCGGATTAAGCAAAGTTACGGTTCAAATAACATTTGATTCTTTACTATAGTCTGTTCAAGCAAAGAAGCCCTCTAGCAAGATGGGAAAATGACTACAGCTTGGTCAATATTTGTTCAAGAATTATAAATGTGGTCTTAATAGTGGATCAAATTGTTTCCTACAATTTGAGATCAAATTTATAATTTTTGAACCAATGTTGACCGAGCTGGAGTCATTTCCCCATCTTGCCAGAGGCTCTTCTTTGCTTGGACAGACTATAGTTGGTGGCTTCGTCCAAGCTACCAATCAAAAGTTTGACATTCAATATTTTGAGGGTGGATGTATACATTCTGTGAGTAGCTTATTAATGATTGCTAGTCATTACTAACTACTGCAAAATAAATAAGTCATTCTATTCTATCCAAAATAATGAATAAGTTTTATTGTTTTTCTTTTTTTCAAATTTGTTTTGGATTGGTTTCAGGTGTATGTGACCAGCGAGAGCAAATTCAACACATTGGCGGAACTGGTACACCATCACTCCATGCACTCGGACGGCCTTATCACGCAGCTGCTCTATCCGGCGCCCAAACACAATAAACCAACTGTTTTCGCGCTTAGCCCAGGTTGGTTTTGTCAACTAAGAACTAAATTCATAATTATTTTGTGTTCTCCACCATTTGAATAGAATAGAGTCGAAATTTGGTCATTATATTTAATTCCATTGCCGGGTTTTTCCAAGCTCACTCAAACTTGAGGGGCCTCAAGTTTACATTTCCTATACTTAACATAGAAAATGTTAGCTGTTCTTCCAAAATTTGAGGGTCCCTCAAGTTTCAGTGTGCTTCGAAACCCGGGCATCAAACTCTCAATTTTTCATTATTTGAATTGAATAGAGACAAAATAGATTTGATAATAATTGTATTCAAGACTCAAGCAAAAACTGAATGAATTCTGTCTTGGAGAGTATAGTCTGGTCGAGCAAAGGAGACATTCTGGCAAGATGGGAAAATGACTCCAGCTCGGTCAATATTGGTTAAAGATAGTAAATTAGCAAATTATCTAATGTAAAATCAGAGCAGAATGTTTCCTGCAATTTGAGATTAAATTGATAATTTTTGAACCAATATTGACTGAGCAGGAGTTATTTTCCCATCCTACCAGAATGTCTTCTTTGCTTGGACCGACTATACCACAAATTAAGAAATTAAGTGTAGAATTTACAAAATCAATGTTCCTTTATTTGAATTATAAACTATTTTGCTCACAGTTTTGTTTTTTTACGTTTAGTTTTCTTCAAAATTATTGATTCCTGATTTCTGTTTGTCAGTGTCTGACGAATGGGAGACTAACCGCATGATGAAATCAAGTACTGTACCACAAATTCAGTGTAGAATTGACAAAATCCATTTTCCCCCTATTTGAAATATTGAAAAGTCTTGATAGCAGTGTTGTCTATACGTTCTGTTTTAGTTTCGTTTCGTTTCCAATTTATTAAATCAATTGTGTTGGTCAGAGGCTCGCATTGTTATCTCTTACGTTTTGTAATGAATTTTCTCCAAATTTTTCAATTTGTGTTTGTCAGAGCCCGACGAATGGGAGATCAACCGCACCGACATAGTGATGCGGCACAAGCTGGGCGGCGGTCAGTATGGCGACGTCTATGAGGCGGTGTGGAAGCGGTACAACATGACGGTTGCGGTCAAAACCCTGAAAGAGGACACGATGGCGCTCAAAGACTTCCTCGAGGAGGCCGCCATTATGAAGGAGATGAAACATCCGAATTTGGTTCAACTGTTAGGTGGGTTGCTGGAATATGGCTAGTTATTCATGACGTTAGTTGTGTAGTTTAGAAGTAGATGACAGTAAATAATACGGTACAGTTCATATTTTTTGTTATTTTTTGTATTCATCAAAATTTTCAATTAATGAAGATCAATGTACCCTTTTCAAATATTTTTATTCTGCATTTTTTGATTTATTTTATTTTGATGCAAAATTAAAATATTTGAAAAGGGTATTTTGATCTTCATTAATTGAAAGTTTTGATAAATAATACAGATGTCTTATGTTGGCAACGAATGTCGAGGATGATGAGCTCACTAGATGAATAATTCAAATTCAAATAATTTTTTTATAATTAAAATTTTTATACATTAGTCCTACGTGAAAAATGAAGGGAGGATTTCACGAGCTCAAACTTCCACGGACTCCAATACCTAACAATAGTATTGGAGTTGGTGAGAAGATTGGAGTTGAGCTGTTTCATGAGCTCCAACGCTGCTCCGTTGCAGGCTGATACACTGTTAGCTATAGTCTGTTTAAGCAAAGAAGACCCTCTGGCAAGATGAGAAAATTACTCCAGCTCGGCCAATATTGGTTCGAAAAATATTGATTTAGTCTCAAATTGTAGATCAGAATGTATCCTACGATGGAGACCAAATAAATATTTTTTGAACCAATATTGACCAAGCAGGAGTCATTTTCTCATCTTGCCAGAGGGTCTTCTTTGCTTGGACAGACTATAGTTTGAGAGTCGCCTCAGTATAGCGGGCCAAAAATTTACAATTCTCTTCCTGTCAATCAGAAAGATATGGATATAGCATAAAGGAGTTCAAAATGAACCTTAGAGATTGGCTAATTGTATTATTCATAAAATGAGTTTCACAATAGTGTTGTCTAGCTATAAGTGATTGAGTACCTAATGCAGGATACTATTGAAATAATTTGTGTAATTGTTTTGGCTATTCAGTTTTAGCATTTTATTATGTGGTATTTTTATTGCTCAATAAACATAATTTATGATTTTCAATTATTATTTATGTCGATTCATCCTCAGTTCACTGTATGTGAATGTTCAGGGTATAATGAAAACCAATACAGATTCCAAAATTGATACAGGAAGGATGCTCGTTGATACAGATTCCAAAATTGATACAGGAAGAATGCTCGTTGATACAGATTCCAAAATTGATACTGGAAGGATGCTCGTTGATACGAGACATTTTTGCAATGCTCATGGATCACCGCCATATTGAAAATGAGTTGCTACTATTTCTCAATTATTAAAAATTTTGAGATAATTGAAATTAAATAAGAAATGATAATAGAACACTAAGTTTCAGAGAGTCTTCCAATTTTCGGTATTGTCAAATGAGCTCCCTGTAGGCTTGCGTATCAATTTTGGACTTTTGTTTTGCTACTGCGTATCAATTTTGGACTTCTGTTTCGCTATTGCGTATCAATTTTGGACTTCTGTTTCGCTACTGTGTATCAATTTTGGACTTCTGTTTCGCTACTGCGTATCAATTTTGGACTTCTGTTTCGCTACTGCGTATCAATTTTGGACTTCTGTTTCGCTACTGCGTATCAATTTTTAACTTCTGTTTCGCTACTGTGTATCAATTTTGGACTTCTGTTTCGCTACTGCGTATCAATTTTGGACTTCTGTTCCGCTACTGCGTATCAATTTTGGACTTCTGTTTCGCTACTGCGTATCAATTTTTGACTTCTGTTTCGCTACTGCGTATCAATTTTGGACTTGTGTTTCGCTACTGCGTATCGATTTTGGACTTATGTTTCGCTACTGTGAATCAAAAAGTCACTTTGTAAAGAGGCCTTTACATGCTACAGAGACTGTATAATCACAATGCACGGTGTGGTCATTAATTGCGACATTTTTATCTTATTAGACTTGGCCGGTATTAGACTGTAATGAATAATTAATGATACATGAGATGAGATAAAAATGAGAAATAGTAAACAGACTGTATACCCAAGTCTGGTCATTAAGTGTCACACTTATGATTGGTTAGCTTGGTTGAATCCAGCATGTTCAACTAGACCATTTCTAATATTATTCACTTGAATTATTGTATTTTCATTTGAATTACTTTATATCAATTATAAATTAATAATAAACAATTATTAATTAATTATAAACAATTATTAATTCTGGTTCCTGTTACAGGTGTATGTACGCGGGAACCTCCATTCTACATAATAACGGAATTCATGTCGAAAGGCAACCTATTGGACTACCTACGGCATGGCAACAAAGAACTGATCAACGCTGTGGTACTCATGTACATGGCCACACAAATTGCATCCGGAATGAGTTACCTAGAAAGTAGATGTTTTATTCATAGGTGAGTGAGAAATCGACATTATTTTAACATTTAAATATGGTTAGATTATTAAATAAGTAAATTTTACAATACCCAATTTATTCATTCATTGATATCATCATACAAATCATATTAATAATATTATTATAACCAGGCAAGAAAAACTAGGCAGAACCTGTACAATACTTGCACGTTTCAGGTTTTCGAATATTGTATTCAAATTTAATCAATCTACATTTAAGAAATAGAACAGAATAAGATATTGAAAAATAAAGTAATCAAAATTGCATCGATGTTGTTTATCCAATCGTTGTTTAGCCTATAACAAATCAGTGTTTAAGGGGAAACACAAAATTGAATAATGAATGAATAATGAATTTTATTTCCATCAGAAAAAACAAAATAACATATTTTCGATTTGAAAAAACTGGAAATTAACTGACCACTACATCCAGTAAATGTGGCCAGTGTTCAGTAAAAAATTATAAAGATAAATAAACAAATTGTGAGTCTAGTCTATACATTATTACAAAGCAGGAATACTGCCTGCAGCGTATCCTAGTAAAATCACAGTAAAATAAAAACAAAAAAATCAATCATTCAAGATAAATAAAGTAAAATCATGACTCTAGTCCAAATCTACATCAAACTAATTCTCAAATCAAAACCTATTACCAAGTACTGTATAGAAATTTTTTCTTCAATTTGAATACATTAGACTCAAGATTTCTACTGAAACTTTCTCAACGCCATGTTTTTTGTTTTAGTTTCGATTTTTTTTCCTCGGTTAAAAGTGGACTCGCTCACCATTCTTTATTCTTGCTTTTTTCTGTATTCTTTCTTACAATTTTTCTCTTGTGTTTCCCCTTTTTCATCATTTCATCCCCACACCCTACCTGCCTATTACATGATAAACCATTGTTATAGTCTGTTCAAGCAAAGAAGACATTCTGGCAAGATGGGAAAATGACTCCAGCTCGGTCAATATTGGTTCAAAAATTATAAGTTTGGTCTCAAATTGTAGGAAACATTCTGATCTACTACATGAGACCAAATGTATGGATTTTGAACCAATATTGGCTGAGCTGGAGTCATTTTCCCATCTTGCCAGAATGTCTTCTTTGCTTGGACAGAGTATAGTTGAAATTTTCCCCCTCTTTTTTCTTTCCAGCACACCAAACCATGAAGCCTGTGTTTTTTGTTCAATGTGTCATTGTTCATTGTACATTGTTTTTTTAAGTTTTTTGTATCTATTTTTGTCCTTTGTATGTTTCAATGAATTGAAATTGAATTTGTTCTGATACTTCGAATAACGTTTTAATAATTGATTAATGAATTTGTTCTGTGCAGGGACCTGGCAGCACGAAACTGTCTGGTAGGCGAGAATCATCTGGTGAAAGTTGCTGACTTTGGGTTGGCACGACTGATGCGCGATGACACGTATACAGCGCACGCCGGAGCCAAGTTCCCCATCAAGTGGACTGCACCCGAGGGCCTCGCCTACAACAAGTTCTCCACCAAGGTTAGGCACGGTTACAGTAGATCTAGAATAAATACAAGATGTTTGAGACCTAAAAAACTGAAACTGAACATATAACGAATAATAAAATAATAAACAGTGTATTCCTGTAATTCCTGTAATTTTCAGGGTGTTTCAGGAGGAATGTGCAATACTTCTCAGGCTGATTCCTTACACCAAGTAGACAAGAAAGTTCCATTGGACAAACTCTCAAAAACGCATTGTTACCGAGGTGGCGGAAAATTGAATTTTCCAAACAATATTAATTCTTCTAATTTTTAGAGGCTTCATTCAGTTTCCAAGATAATCAATTTCTATGTAAAATTAGCTGAAAAATTCAAGGAAACCAGTTTGAAGTTTGTA
Source organism: Sogatella furcifera (assembly GCA_017141385.1). NCBI lineage: Eukaryota > Metazoa > Arthropoda > Insecta > Hemiptera > Delphacidae > Sogatella > Sogatella furcifera. The sequence continues at coordinate 36,049,681 of CM029551.1, forward strand.
ACTTCAACGGTTATTGAGATAATTAGAAAAATACGCTTAAAAACGCCATTTTTAACCATCAAAGTTTATAACTGGGTAAGGAATGATAAATTTGTATTTTTTATTAATGGAAGTTGAAGGGAGTCGGATTCTAAAAGAAAAGTTAAATCGCGGCGATTGTGTAAACCTTACCCAAATCCCAGAAATAGCGTTCAAAAATCGCAAAATAGACAAAGCATAGTGAGAAATTTATGCTTAGTAGCGAACCTGATTAAAAAATCAGAAAATAATGAGAAAAATTGATATATTTTGGAAAAACTATATTTTCCGCCATTGTTATCTCGGTAACAAAGCGTTTTTGGGGGGTTGTCCCATAAAATTTTTTGTGTACTTGGTGTAAGGAATCAGCCTGAGAAGTATTGCACATTCCGCCTGAAACACTTTGTATATTGAAAAAACTTTCAAAAACCAACGTTTTAAAATCCGACTTGAAAGATAAAAATGAATCCAATCATGAAGAATAACTTCAGAATTTGTTCAGTTGATCATTTGTTTTTTGTCATTTGTTAATTAGTACCATAAAATGTTTACAATTGAATTTTTGAATAATGTAGAACCTATTGAGGAAATAATGCTTTCTTTTATTGTTTCAGTCTGACGTGTGGGCGTTTGGTATTCTGCTGTGGGAAATAGCTACCTATGGCATGTCGCCCTACCCTGGTGTTGATCTCACCGACGTTTATCGCATGCTAGAACAAGGATATAGGTAAATTAACTCATATAGTTATTTGTGTAACTAGTGTGTAAAGTGAAGGATTGCTGCACAAGTGAAACAGTTTCTCGAGTGCAGCAATAACACTTTATGCTCGAGTTACACATTAAATTTTTCCTACAGTTACCGTTGGGCCCATGTGAAAAGTAGGAAAAAGTTTCAAATGTGTTTTTTAGTGTAATTTAAAGTATTTTTTCTATCGCAATCTCCTCAATTTATTTTGCCTTTGAAATCAATATAAGAATCATGTAAAATACCATCATCTCCCAATTTCTACAAATCCAAGATGGCGGAAATCTTGAGTTGGAACTTTCAATTTTAGTAGCCTCCAATGTCATCTATTATCAAATAATTACTTTTGAGTAATATGAAGTAATATAATTCAAACATTTCATCTATTCTATGTATCACAGTGACTATAGAATAATAAATTATTGTACTCACTGTAATATTAACCAGTAAGTTATGAGCTACAATCAGTATAAACTACTCTTTGAGACCTTGAAATATTCCGGGTAACTGATAAGTGTAAAATGCCCGTTCATACTTTTATAGCTAGAAATAATCATATTTACTAGAATTCAGCGCAAATTAGACTTTTTAAACATTATTTAATGTGACTGGAAGGGATTTAGAATCTTAACCTCCACAATTAAAAGAACTCATAGTTTTATTTTCATTGAAATGATAGCCTATATAACTTAATAGTGCTATGAATAACGTACTTTCATGTAAAGTACTGTATATTATTCTTTCTGAAAAACTTTTGTTGCTTCATATCACTTGAGACAAAATATCTCATCAGTTCCAGCAGGTAGGATTTTGATTGATGCAACTCGAGAGTGATTAGGCTATCTATAGCATAACAGCTAACTGCTTCTATGTTAAAATTATGCAAGGTTACAATCGTATTGCTTATGATTCTCAGGACTTTATCATGCTTTCATGCAAAATTATTTAGTCGTCGGCTGTCACCTGCATTGCATAACAGAATCCTACTTTATAAATTAAGTACAAGGTTCAAAGCTGTACCAGCCAACAATGAGACTGAATTGAACTGAAGCTGTAATTTAATGATAGTATTAAATTAGAATGTCGCATTTACTATGAATTCTATATCATGCCTTCAACCACTTTTCATTATACTGTATATTAACTTACATATATGGTAGTTAAAGTAGTCAGATCAAGTAAATGTGATCCGAGTTCGTTTCATTTTAGCCTAAGGTATTTTCAAAATCTCAGTAATTATGGTGCCAGAGTGTTCTTTAAAGTTGTATGTATTAAAGTATTAAGTTACTTTCACATTAAAAAAAATCATAATAATGTATTTCGCCACTGAATTCTGATAGCCTAAATTGAGTCAACTACTGTATGAAATGAACCAAATTCAAGATCAACAAATGACAATCATCTTACCGTATTCAAACAATTCAAGCCCAGGTTTTATAACCAACAATAATGAACGGTATTCATAACATAAATCCCTAATCTCACAATTATTATAAAAGCTCTGAGAATAAAATAATAGAACTTTTATCCCGTAACTTACTCACGGTATTGATATAAACAATAAAATAACCTAAAAAATTTAGACGGACGGTCTCGCTCGGTCTGACCGGGGTACTACCTTTTGGTCGCAATTCCAACTTGCCGTTACCAGCTGATCGACTCCCGTTTGGTCGTCAGCCAGGGCTGCCACCTTAATTTTGAATTCTAAATACGGAACATCCATTTGATACACTTACTATTTCGTGTTGTTAGGTTGCAAATCTGGAGTGCGTAAAAATTTTTAGGCACGCTAATTTTTACTTCACGCACGCTAATTATTACTAGTTCAAGAATGGACCGTTTTACACACGATTTTCAGTGCAAAAACTGCAATTTTACGGATATCTGTAGGAAAATATTATTTTATCATTTCCTATTGAAGTCAAAAGTTGACTATAAATTAGTCGATTATTTAAATTATTGAAATACGTATTTTCTATGTTGATATTCAATTTGTTATTTGCAGCTACTACAATTACAGTAATACAAGTGCCCTTTATATATATTTACCAGTATAGTCTGGTCGAGCAAAGAAAACATTTTGGCAAAATGGGAAAACTACTCCAGCTTGGTCAATATTGGTTCAAAAATTATAAATTAGGTTTCAAATTGTAGAGCAGAATTTTTTATACAATTTTAAGACGACATTCTGGCAAGATGGGAAAATCACTTGAATATCATTGATTCAAAAATTGAAAATTTGGTGGCAAATTGTAGAACAGAATGTTTTTCTAATTTTAGACCATTTCTATAGTTTTTCAATCAATATTGATCGAACTGGAGTCATTTTCCTATATTGCCAGAATGTCTTCTTTGCTCGACCTACATAACATGACTAAATTTATAATTTCTTATTTTGTATGCTGTGTATATTACATTGTATGCTTATATCTGTATTGAAACAAATAAATTCAATTCAATTCATATTATTATTATCGTATGCCATGTTTGGTGGGGAGTCCTAAAAGGATGTTCTAAACATGAATATAAAATTAAACATGACTTAATAAACTATACATAACATGTTTCGCTTTCGTTAGATACGTTATCATGATTGATAACAAGAGCAAACCATGTTATGCACTAATAAATACATATAAAGGGTACTTTACATAAGGATTCTTATTCTATTATAGGCTAATTTCTATGTTAACTATAATTTGAGAATCAAATAAAATTTATTTTCAAAATATTTACGTTGATGACCGACATTCGTTTTACATAAATGAAGAAGAAAACCAGTTCATTGTCTTATTCAGCTATAACATGTCTCTCACTCTTCCTCAATATTCATTTCCTTAGCTTTTTTGGTTCATCATTACGCCTAACTTTTTGGCTTCCGCTATAGCAGTGCTCAGTCTAATGTCCGTTTCTTAAATACCTATCAATTTTTATTTATATTTCAATTATAATCAATCATAGCTAATCCTCTTGACGAAAACGAGAAGTATTCTCAGCAATAGGATGTAAAGAGTATCATATTCTTATGTTAAATCCTCTTACAATAATTGTTTTAATTTTTTCGTAGGATGGACTGTCCGCCCGGTTGTCCGCCAAAGATTTACGAGCTGATGCGCAAGTGCTGGCAGTGGGTACCCGGAGAGAGGCCCACCTTCCAGGAGATACACCATTCGCTAGAAAACATGTTTCAAGAGTCGAATATCATTGAAGGTAAATTCAAATTTCACTCATTCTTCTTTGTCCAACTAAGTAGAATAATTATTCCTCTAATTCTCCCAACTAACCACACAAATTAGCAGTTAACAACTCTCTCATTTGTCCATCTGAGTAAACGTCAAATTGTCGATGAGAATTCATTCTTTTACAGTGGTTTGAGATACATAATTTGCTCGAAAACATGTTCCTAGAGTCAAATATCATTGATGGTAAATCAATCGCGCATTATTCTTTACCCAACCAGAGACAATGTATTATTAATATTATTAATTATTAATAATACATTGTCTCTGACCCAACTAAGTAAACTTCAAATAGTCGATGAAAATTTAGTCTTCCAAAGTGGTTTGAGATACATCATTCGCTAGAAAATATGTTCCAAGAATCGAATATCATTGAAGGTAAATTCAAATTTATTTTCTATGATGAATGTATAATACGAGGAATTTTAATTGTTAACAGTAAGTAAAGCGAGAACATCAATCATTCAATGAATTCATCCCATGAATGTAGCCTACATAAAATCATTATTTATTTTACTCTAGTATTTTCCTATTATAATATGTATTTTGGTTTCGGACCACTAGCAATATAGTCTGGTTATGCAAAGATGTACGTACAATGGCAAGATGGGGAAATCACTCTAGCTCAGTCAATATTGGTTCTAAACGATCAAGTATTTGAGATTGAGATCAAGTATTTTAAGATTGGTCTCAAATTGTAGAGCAAAATGTTTTCTGCGATTTTAAACCATTTACAATTTTAATTTCAAATTGTTTTTAGAACAATTTCAAAATTTTTAATTCTTGAACTGATATTGACTGAGCTGGAGTCATCTTCCCTTCTTGCCAGAATGTCTTCTTTGCTCGTCGTGACTATAGATCAGTCACATTCGTTATTATGATGAATATTAAACATATAAGATGTTTGAAAATATTATGTTATCTGTTTATTATTATGTTTTATTTGATAGAAATCTTTACCATCTTGTTAAATTGTACTAACTGGTTTAATTTTTGTGTTGCAGAAGTGGAGAAACAGTTGCAAGGAAGTTTAACGCCGCAGCTACCCTATAAAAAGCCACACGCCGGCTCAACGGGCAACATACATAACCTAGTCCTATTAGCTGATGCAGGTATGTATAGGTGTACACAATATAGGCTAAAGGTTTTCAAATGAGGATTTTGATGTGGAATATTTGTAGATCATCATGCAAATATCGTCTAGGAAATGCGAAGTCTGTTATTCAAGCTCAGCTGTGTCAAAGTAGTCTCTGAGCTGTCTGCAAAAGCATATCGACCTTTGCTGAGGGCCTACATTCACTCAAACAAGAATCAAGAACCGATTTATCGAATCAATAAACAAGAATCACAGTCCGATCTTTGAACGATCAGCTGTTAACGATCAAAACGAATCAATGGTTGAGGACCCTAAAGGTACGTTTTTATTGGTGCGACTGGAACGATGATGTTGAATCTTGCTATTAAGTAACAAGAGTTGTGATTGGCCATAGCCGATCGATTGTGAACGATCATCATCTTTCTAGTCGCACCAGTAACAACGTACCATAATCCGTTTCATTCTTGCAGACCGCTAACGACTGTCCTGAGAGAGCCAAGCGTTGATAATGGTCATTCACCAACCGCAAGGTTTGTTGCCGTCTGATATACATATTTCAGTGAAACACCCCACAGGGTGAGGGAGAGTCCAATGCACCACTGATCTACGTTAATAAGATAGATTTCCGTTACTTTTGGCAAGAACAAATCTCTTATTTGCTTGGGAATGTCTCTTAGGAGAGTGAAATATGTTGTGTTTCAATAAACAATACTGAAAGGGTACTTTGATTTTGATTTTTATCCATTAAAATACTTTACATTGATAGGAAATATTCATCTTTACTCCGTATAGAAAAATGTACAAAGATACATTAGGAAGGCCAACAAAAATGGTAGTTCGCGATTGTCTGTTATTTATGCTCAGCTCTGTCAAAATAGTCAACGAGCTGTCTGCAAAATTATATCGATTCAATAGCGATCTCAGCAACCCGTTCCATTCTTCCGGACGGATCGTCGACTGTCCTGAGAGAGCCAAACGTTGGTAACGCCAGTTTTGTTAGTGTTGCACTTAACCTATTTCATGGCACCGGTTTAGAAATACTAATTGTTATATCTATCTACAGTATCGTTATCTACAGTATAGTTATATCTATCGATTGTTTAGCTATGTTAATAAGGCCGGTATTACACGATAATAGTTCTATGATCATATCTGATCATATGGAAAGAGATGAAAATACGAATTCATATTCTTCAGTACACTGATGATGATGTGAACACATCGAAACAGTTGTATGTACCAAATAAAAAACGTTCAGTGATATAGACAATTTTGTGTTTTCCAATCAATTCATATTTTTATCTCTTTGCATACGATCAGATATGATCATAGAACTATTATCGTGTAATACCGGCCTAAGATAGACATGAAATTTTGGCAAAAAACATTATTTAAAATACATTGTTCATTTCCTTTTGCAAGAGATAAATCTCAGATTTGTTTGAGAATGCCTCTTAGGAATTCAAAACATGTTGTGTTTGAATACAAAATACTGAAAGGATACGGTGCTGTGATTTTGATTATCATCCATTAACATATAGTCTGTCCAAGCAAAGAAGACCCTCGCGCAAGATGAGAAAATGACTCCAGCTCGGTCAATATTGGTTCAAAAATATTGATTTGGTCTCAAATTGTAGATCAGAATGTTTCCTACATTTGAAACCAGATAAATAATTTTTGAATCAATATTGACCAAGCTAGAGTCATTTTCTCATCTTGCTAGAGGGTCTTCTTTGCTTGAACAGACTATACATTGAAAGTAGCCATAAACAAAAAGGAAATATTGAATCTTTTTATTTTTATCTGTTTTCTTGCAGAAGCGGCTACACCGACCAGCTCATCGGCGGCCACCGTCACCAAGCTGAGCACGTTCAGCAGCGGGGGCGGCGTCGGGGGTGGCAGCTCAATGCAGCCGCCCCCCTCGTCCAAGGCCAGTCTGGTGCAGATGCGGCGACCGATCAATCGCAAGGGAAAGACGGCGCCCGCACCGCCAAAACGCACCAGGTCAGCAGATTTTTGCGATACATTTAGGTTAGGTTAAGTTAGATTAGGTTGATTGGGTTAGGGTAGTTTCCGACAAAGACCGACATTAGTGACAGCGAATCTGGATCAAGTGCACAGAAATTAGGCTAAAAAAGCGTTTTGAACATCATTGTCTGTGTTTTAATCCAATAAGTTGATTGTATTTCCTCGAATAAATGAATAAACATTATTGCTAGATTCAGTTTCTTGGAAACAACTCCAAGAAAGCATTGTTCTCACATTAGCAAATGTTAGGAAGAGTTTTTCAAAGGGATATAAGTAGGTTACTTTATCGTTGACCAGTGTTTTAAATCGTATGATATTGTAGAGTATTTAATTATGAAGAAAAAATTTTCAGAAACGTTTTTGTTAAAACCTACCCAAATCTCACAAATCAAAATTTAAAGGATACAGAACAGACAAAAAAGGATGTATGAAAAGATGACTGATTTTCTCTTTAATTCCTGTTTTTGAGGTTCAGGTGCATTATGAATGGAAAAGTTACTGAACAGTTTTCCTTCAGAATTGAATTCCCAACAATACAACATGATTTAAAATACTTATTAACAATAAGGTAACTTATCCCATTTACAGCCCTTTTAGGATGAAAAATTGAGTTTTAGCATATTTGCATATTTTCTCAATAATCAACAAACGTCTTACTGTATTCAATTGAATTTCTCAGCTTTTTTCACATGGGAATCAATGATTCCGTTATGTTTGATTTATTTTGAAGTCCCTAAAAAATTAAAAATCCTTAAATCTGATGAAAAATGCTATCTACCGCCATTGTTGTCTCGATAAGAAAGAAATTCTGGACGTATGAACAATTTTACTTCCCTTATGGAAGAAATCAGCCTGAGAAGTTGGTCGGTCTGTTTTAAAAAAAGCGTGAGAACGAGAAGACACGCCGTCACCATACACTTTACATTGTGATGGAGTCTCTTCTCAACCTGTATGAACTTTAGAATAGTTCTAAATGAACTTGCGTCTTAGACTAAGTTGAGTAACTCGAATTTAAATATACCTATACAAATGTATACTTGATAAAATCAAAATATAAATATAAGTTGCCTTATCTGAACGTCAATTATTTCAGTTAGAGTTTTTCTTTTCTCTGTTTTTAGTTCAAGATTACTTTAAGCAACAAACACCGTTCCGAGGGTGAGCCTTTTCGTGGAAACTTTTCTTTCTCCTTACTAACTGCCTACTAACACTTATTGCCTAATCATATAATATATGCTTCTCTGTTACCGATACTTAAAAAATATAATTTTCCTGATTTCCAATAAAGTAACTGAGGGGCTTTACCTTGCAACTCCATGATAACATCACATAATTATATTCTTAAAGCTTCATAATAATGAATTGTGTTTAATAAATGATATCCATGGGTTGATATCTGAGGGCTCCTAAAGGGTTATGAATCTTACCTCATCAGCAATACCGTTAATAATTTATTATTTTGGATCATATAAATTTAAAAATTTTCATGATACAAGTACATTATAAAGCAATAATGGTGGTTAAAGTAAATCAACTTCTCATTTCACTACGATTTTTTTTCAAATTGTGGACTTTTGTCAATTTTATTCATTGTATTATTTAATTTTTAACATCTATTTCACTGTATTAATTGTATCTTATTAGTTTAGGCCGGTTATTCACGGTAATATTTCTATTATCATAGTTAATCATATGAAAAGAGATACAAATATGATTTCGTATTTACATCCCTTTCCATATGATTAAGTGCCGATTTCTCCAAATACGTTTAACTGAAATTTTAGTTTGAACTATCAGCTGTCAGTGTATGGTCACTTTTATTAACTTGTGTTTCAATTGAGCCCGCTGATGGTTTAATCCAAAATTCAGATTATAGTACATTACGCCACAAGCCTTGGAAGTGAACGTTTACGGTATGAGGATAGTTTCCCGGGCGAGGCTTGCCGAGCCTGGGAATAATTCCGAATACCGTAAACAAACTTCCTAGGCGAGTTTGCGTATATTTCTTTTCGCCTCACTTCAGATAAGCATTATCAATCAAATTTCATTTAATCAATACTTCACGATTAACAATTCAATCTGAATGAGGTTATAGCGATTGCTGATTCAAACTGATAACTGAATAGGTTAAAAAGGTGCACTGTCACCCGATCTAGCGGACGGCTTGATAACTACTACGTTAATCCTGTCAGCAGCTGTTGTCCACGCGCGGAAAGAAAGTCCTCGCATGGAAAGGAAGTCTTACCGCTCGAGGACAACAGCTGACTGTTTGCGTATGTAAATGACGACTTTCAAGTCTACATAGGGACCGGTAAGCAGCTTCTTTCTGTGAAGTGTGGCGAAAACTTTTTTGGAGAAACCGGCCCTAACTATGCTAATAGAAATATTATCGTGTAATACCGGCCTTACCCCTTCCAAAACCTGTAATTGTGAATCCAGCAGTATTTTCCCTTTATACACGATCTTACCTTTATACATGACTTCTCCTTGTATCATGATTATAATTTGGGTTTCTTATGCTTTTTATTATCGTCCTATACAATTTCAAACACCTTTAAATTGGATTTTTCATGCTACCATTCATTAAGCTTCATTTCCTCTCGAGAAACCATTATCCAAACTTATTTCAAGTTTTATAATTTTATAAACCTAGTTCCGGTTATTTTTCAGTTAATTACGTTCTTGAACAAAGATCTGTTCAATTTTTTGAACCATTTTTCAATTTTTTTAACTTTATAAAACTTTTCTGGTTATTTTTCAAATTAAATAATGCTTTTGACCCAAGTTCTGTTTATTTTCAAAAATCAATAACGTTCAACTGGTTTCTGGTTACTTTTCAATTTATCAACTTTTTTACAAGAGTTCTGTTTATTTTCAAATTCAATGACATTTTTGAACTAAGTTCAGTACTTGGAAGTTCTGTATTTTGTTGAAAAGCATCGCTGAATTCATTGTTTTTCTCTGTTCAGTGAACAAGAAGGATTATGAGCTTTGAGGTAATTGTAAACTCGCCTAATTCTTCCCCCCCCCCACTCCTTTCAGTGCATCAATCATCATATTTTCTCCTACATTCTACCATAAATCATCAATTATTTTTCATCTCGTTTCATCATTCATTCGATTTTACTCAATTTTCACATCTTAAGTTGTTTGTTACATGTGAGTATTGTGGAGTGTGTTTTTGAACCCCATTTGCTGCACTATCATTATATTTGTTATATAGTCTGTCCAAGCAAAGAAGGCATTCCGACAACATGGGAAAATGCCTTCAACTCCGTCAATATTTGTTCAAAAATATTTATACATTTGGTCTCAAATTGTAGGAAACATTCTGATCTACAATTTGAGACCTAATTCATAATTTTTAAACCAATATTGACCGAGCTGGAGTCATTTCCCCATCTTGTTAGTATGTCTTCTTTGCTTGGACAGATTATAGCTGGTGTCAGAAATTAAGGCGATTGGCGAATGTATGTTATTAATGCTCAGCTCTGTCAGGACAGTCTGATGCTGTCTTCGAGAGCAAATTAGAATAGCTGGGGCTGCTCTCGTTCCCATGTACTCTCGCAGACAGCTCGCCGACTATCCTGAGAGAGCTAAGAACTAATAATTGTGATTCGCCAACCACCTTAATTTTTGGTACCAGCTATATAGATTAGATTTCTCCAGTATTTGATGATTTCCATTTTTCTCAGTTTATCAATAATTAATTACCTGAACTATTCTACAACTATAAAGTCATTTGCAAGTACCTTGGTTTGTATTCATGTTGTATAGTCCTCTGAAACATTTTAAATCGATTGAAAATAACGGTCAAATTGCATGTACACTAATCGAATTTATTCATCGCCGTATGATAATAAATTGAGGATAATAATGATAAAGATACCATAAATTATAAAAAAAATCGAAACTTTAAGCTCTTATGATTTCCTGGACTCACTGATTGAGGTTGAGTGGTAAAAAAGAAAGGACTTCCTAATCCTAACTCCGCCTTATAAATAATATTTTCATTCCACTGTTTTCCTTTTAAACATTGAGAAAGGAACATGATTCAACTGGAGGATCATTGAAGGTTCTTAATTTGTCTCTTTGAAATAATTTAATAGAAATTTGTAATTCATAATTTAAAATTGGCACTATTTAACACAAAATTGACACCTAGCTAACCTAGGAAAGTATTAAACCAATGAAAGTCAATAGGCTACTATACGGAATAATAATTTTAAATATTCAACTGTTTAAGATCTGCTATATTTCGTAATTTTTATCTTAACGATCGATTGATCAAAAGCAATTCAAATTTAACCACCTTGGAATGACGTCATCTAGCGGTGCTCAATGGGGAAATCATTGCTTCAAAAGTAAGCTTAGTATGACGTAATTCTATTACGATTAAAATAATTGACATTCGTGTATTCGGGTGTCTGTATATTCTGTATAAAGTATTATATTTTGTAAATATTTATTGTGAACAACCGAAGTTAATTAAGCAGCATAGTAATAAATTATCAAATGACTTCGATTTGAAACTTGTGTAATATCATGTAAATGACTTATTTTCTAAGCTTGTTATAATAGTATAGAATGTTTAAAGATTTGCCAAATTGTTCGATTTCATTTCAAGTGACCTTAGTTCGTCAGAAAAATTCAATTCTATTTATATAACAATACCCGGCGCCTCCACCATTTTATAACAATGTGTGAGCCTCCACCATTTTATCATAATGGAAAAAGGGGTTGAATTTGGCGCAACCACCATTTATAATAATTTTAGAAAGAATTGAATTTGGCGGCTGCACTATTTTGTAATAATGTGAGAAACCTCCATTTGTGATAATAGAAATTGTCTCTGCTATTGTAATTATTACAATATGGGCTGCAAACGGATAGAAAAAGAAAAGTACCTATTTAAAGGTTTTATGAAAGGGGGCGTCCACCAGTTCCCAGACGGGAACACTGTAATGTATTCAAGTCAAAATAACATAGCATGATGGTAGAGAGCAGGTGAAAAGTTAAATTTAGCAGATCTAAAGTTAAGTGAAAATTTGAAAGGATGAATTTTTTTTATTTATTTATTTATTCATTGATATCATTATACAAATGATCTATATTAATATTATATTCATAAAATATTATTATATTATAACCAGGCAGAGCCTGTACTATTTCTTCCCTAAATTTCAATGTATGTTATCATATGAAAAGTACTACAGAGATTGTCTATTCAGTGTCTGTGTACCGTAAATAGTCTCTGTAGAACCAAAGACAATCTTCTCTTTTATATTTAAACTCTCTATCTATCTTATAATTATCATTCTATTGTCTTTGGTAGATCTCTATATTCGCGGTTGTCCATTTCACTTATTTATTAGAGAGATCTCTGGAACGCAGTTTTGTAGCTTTACGCTAATCATAATCGTCGAATCATCTATTTAGAAACATGTCGTCAAGTTGTACGACATTTGAAGAAATAAATGAATTGTCTGATTTTTGTGTTGATGGTCGTTTCAATTTGTCGTTTTCCAGTCTGCTGTCATCTTGCAGTTCGTTCCGCGATTCCACTTATGCCGACCAGGAACCAGGATCTCTGCAATCTGACCAGATGATGGACGATTCATCTTTGCTTAATGGTAAACTAGATTTAGTTCAAATTCGTATCAGGACTGTGATTCTTTACAGGAGAATGAGGACATACTGCATGTGCATGTATGGAATTATATAGATTACCTATTCTATCTATTTTTATAGTTTAGGTAAGTGAAAACAAAGGTTGTCAGATCCACAAAGTTTATTTAAAATACCACACTTGTCGTATTTTTGTGCACAAAAATGTCTTCGAATTGATGAACTAAACAAAAAAAGAAAACGTAACATATTTTATTAACAATTTAGGCTATTTAATAAATACCGTATACAATAATTGAACTCAATACTAACAATGACCACATAACTTGCTAAAGTGGTCATTTAATTTCCAGTGTTTTGAAAATCACTGTTATTCTTGTTATTTATGATGGAAATAAACATTTTTTTATCTATTTATTTATATTGTAGATCTAAAAACCTTTGTTTCCATTTGCCTAAATTATGGATAAGTTAACATCTCTGATGAAAGAGTAAATTCTATTTTTATAGTAATTTACATTGTTACATTATAGTGTATTAACAGCCTAGATTTACACCTTAATAATGTGTTTGCCAACTTAATTCCCAAATATTCATGCTCTGTGTGTTGTTTGTAATTTTTTATATTTATAAGTATAAATATACTCATCATTTTTCTATTATTCATGCTTTATATGTAATTGTACATTAAAACTTTAACAATTTGACACTTGAAAACGGCTATATCGCCGAAACATATAGTGTAAAATAAAAATATTTTTTAAAAAAGGGTACTTTGATTGTAATTTTTTAAAGTTTTAACAAATACAGTAGCCCTAAGAGAAAATAAGTAGTGATTGAACATTGTATGCTTTACAGTGAACTATACATATAGAAATTTCCTCTATAACGATCGATATTGGCAATAACTTTTGGTCTACCATAAGCATGTATTTTGTCTCTCTAAATAACGATGTTTTTCACTTTTTGTAACGATACAATTAGTATAATGAGGAGACGTGAACATTACAATAAATAAATTTTCCACTCGCATCACTTTAACTGTATGTTTGTTTAATATTGGAGTACTAAATTCACAGGTTATTTTTTTATTTAACTTTTATCAATGTGTTACAGTATCACATTTAATTCATATGAATTTTTCCATCTATTTTTTTACCTTTGTAATTTGACATTGATAGCAGGGCACTGCTTATCGTGTTTATGAAAACATACTTTATACTATGGAGTTACTTCAGTATTACTACTTATTTTATTACTTTATTACTTTATTACTTTATTACTTTATTACTTTATTACTTTATTACTTTATTACTTTATTACTTTATTACTTTATTACTTTATTACTTTATTACTTTATTACTTTATTACTTTATTACTTTATTACTTTATTACTTTATTACTTTATTACTTTATTACTTTATTTAATTTTGATCAATGTGCTACAGTATCACATTTACTTCATATGAATTTTTTCATCCTTTGTAATTTGACATTGATAGCAGGGCACTGCTTATCGTGTTTATTTGTACGTGTTTATGAAAACATACTTTATACTATGGAGTTACTTCAGTATTACTTTATTACTTTATTACTTTATTACTTTATTACTTTATTACTACTTATACTACAGCACACTACTCCAACAAACAGAATAAAAATTAGTGTCTCTCTGTATAACAATCTTTCTCTATATGGTCCCTTCCATATCGCTATAAAGAGAGTATACCGAATCTGTATTTGAAACGAATAAATTTAAATCAATTGAATTTATTTTCACCAGGTATGACTCGCGAACTGCACAGTATGACAGGGGGCAGCCAGAAGGGGGGCGGGGGAGACAGCGAGGGCGATCAGATGACGCCGGACACGGACGACTCGGGGGGCGGTGGAGGCGGGTTGGATTCGTTCAAGCGAGGGGCGGCGCCGGTGATGGGCGGCCGGGGGCTGGAGCATCGTAGCAGCACAACGGGGGGCGGCAAGAAGAGTCGCACCTATCCGCCCAAAGAGGCGGCCGGTGTTAGTCAACAGCAGAAGGTGGGTTTTAATTCATTTCTCAAAAACATTAAAATAATACTGTAAACATATTTATTTAACAACGTTTCCACACTTCAAAATGTTTATTAAAACTTCTATTATCTTTTTTGAATATTGAATGGTTGATAGACATGTTGAATTAACAATAAACAAATGGAATTTTTCATACGGATTGACTAAAACTTGAGAAAATGATCAAACCAATACAATTTTCAAATTTGACAAAATATGAATATTTTTCAGACTGATGAGTAGTTATAGTAAATCTGTCTTGTTGAGGGTAACATCCCGATTTCCAATGCATTTCTTGACTTTTATATTGACTTACATGTCCCAGAAATTGAAAAATGCTCTTGATTGATTATTGTGATTGTGGTCAATATTGTAGCCACCTGCTCTCTACAGTGAACTTTCCAACTTTCTACAATCAAATTAACTTTTCTTTATAATAATATTATATACTTTTTGAATAGTTGATATTGTGGTAATATCGAATAAAAATACTAGATATTATAAAACCACAGATTTACTGTAAATCA
Source organism: Sogatella furcifera (assembly GCA_017141385.1). Lineage (NCBI taxonomy): Eukaryota > Metazoa > Arthropoda > Insecta > Hemiptera > Delphacidae > Sogatella > Sogatella furcifera. The sequence goes on from CM029551.1 coordinate 36,065,011, forward strand.
AGATACTGGTTTAGTTAACTGAAGTTTACCAGGGTTAACCATAGATTGATAATACAACCAGTAACAACTGAACAAGTATCTAGATTTTTAATACATTTTTGATATAACAATCTAGTCTTATCATTCACGGTAATTATTTTATTCACATAATCTTTTAATTTTTCATATGACATTGTTGTTTTTTTTTGCAACAGGTAGTACAAGTAGCAGCATTGGAGGTGCAGAACGTGAAGCGAGCAATCAACCGCTACGGTACACTGCCAAAGGGAGCTCGCATCGGCGCCTACCTCGAGTCACTGCGCCAATCAGGACTCAGCGAGACACAACAACAACAGCCACTGCCAACAACCGCCAAAACAACCACAACATCACCGGTGCAGAGCAACAGTAACAGTGAAACAGCTTCAGTGCCTCCTAGATCAGTTTCGCCGCGCAACAACATTCGTACACAGCCGGGTCACATGATCAGGAGCAATTCGTCGGGAGGGTTTCAGCATCACCATCATCCCCCGTCGTCGCCGAGAAACAGGAATGCAGCTACCAGGAGTAATAACAACAACCAGGAGCAGCAACCAGGAGTAGCAAGGAACAACCAGGAGGGAGTAACTAGGAACAACCAGGAGCAACCGGCGGGCGGTGGCCGAGTCGGACAGCCGAGTTTGGCCGACCTCGAGTTCCCCCCTCCCCCTCCACCCGAGGACCTCGACAACGTGCAGCCGAGCGTCGAGGAGGCCAGCTATCGGTTCGGCGTCAGCCTACGTCATCGTGAACCGTCCACCGATTCGTGCAGCAGCGCCAAATCGGAACCGGTTCCTCGAACATCCAACGCTACCTCCTCGCGACCTCCTCCGCCTCCCTCACGACCCCACGATCGTCCCCCCTCTCCTCCCTCCCCTCCACCCTCCCCGCCCAAACAGCACACCAAAGATAACAACAATGCGTCATCGCCGACGACAACGACGACTGAAGGAGGCAGTAGTGATCCGGCGCCGCCTGAGGAGGGAACCTCGGAGAAAACCTCTCCGAAACTGCTTGAAAAACTTGTATCCTGGTATGATGAAGGAGATGCTGGAACTGAAGCTGGCCGCCGAAATTAAGGAGAAAGTTAACGGTAAAGAATCGCCTGGTGAACCACCTCCTCCACCGCCTGTTGAAGCACCCGATTTCAAAGCGAATCTAAGGAAAGTGAGTGCTGGAGATGTGGTTAACGGTAAGGAGAGTTCGTCAGCGATTAAAGCTCATTTGAAAAAGTTTGAGATTAAACGTGGTGGTAGCGGTAGTGAGGAGAGTCGTGATAACAATATTGTAGATTTGAAATCGAGGTTGAGAAAAGTTGAAACTAATAACAAAGAGGAGGAGAGTGTCGAAGAGGGTGATGATAAAAGACGAAGTACAGGTAGTATAAGTAGTTTGAAAAAGTTGTGGGAAGGAGAGAGTAGTCCTCCGGAAGTGGTGAAGGAGAAGAGGATGTGGCCGCCGGAAGAGAAGCCGGCCGTACCCGTTAAGCCGTCGGTCAACCCCGTTAAGCCGACGCCGCCGTGTAAGGCGCCCGCCATTTATGCAACGCCGGGAGTGTTGGCCAACGTGATGGAGATCTGGCAAGCGTTGGAGGCTAGTCTGGCAACACTGCGCAACGCTCCAACGGTGACGTCACAGAACTGGTTGCAGTTGTCGGACAAGGTAGGACATTCTAATAATTTATTATAATATTAAATAATATTTACATAATATATTATTCACTGGGATATATTAGCCTACCCACAATGCAGTCAATGAATTGTTTTGTATATATGTGTGTTTTCACGTTCAAGTATTATTGTGTCGTATTAAATAAATAATTACATATAATTCAAGTATTATTGAAGTATTATTGTGTCGTATTAAATAAATAATTACGTATATTAAATGTAGCATGGGAACATAATGGAGCAATAGAGCATAAATATATTAAACAATATATTAAATGGAGCATGTTTTTTATTTTAAATAATAATCACATTATTATAAAAAAAACAGTGAAATAAGTAGCCCTGAGGTAAAAGAAACACTAAATGGAGCATGTAGACTTGTAGAAATTTGACTCTTAGAAATGTTTCTAGGGCTGAAGAAACAATTTCAAAAGCTATAAAAGTAATTTTCTATGATATGTTCCATTAAAATTTCTTTTAAAATGGAAAACAAGTTAATTAGTTTGCAAGTAATCATGGTGAAGATTATATAAAATTACAGGAATACTCTGTTTATTATTTTATTATTCGTTAGATGTTCAGTTTCAGTTTCAGTTTTTTAGGTTTTCGCCGCTGTCAGTAGACCGGGAATTGTCAAATGTTAATAATAATCTTATTGTCAAATCATGAATTATGATTGTGAAATTTTAATAATATGATTGTTAATAATCTAACCCTGCAAGTGTTGGAAGTTATGTTCCTCCATATGTTCCTCCATAATGACGTGTTTTATGTAAATGGGGTCGCTGTACCCCATTGCTGTACAAACGATTGCTTAAATAAATAAATAAAATATATTCAGAGACTGTTCCATTTCTATTTGTTTAGCTTAAAATATAATGTATTTGTATTTGTGTTATATGAAATTGTTAAATTGCAGTGAAATAAACTAATTTCCTTCGTTTTTCTAAAGGCGAACCTCTTCCACACATCGTGCTTGGCGTATGCTGAATCGTCTGCGCCGCCGCATGCGCGCTTCCACCTGTGCGAACTGTTGACACGACTCGATGCGCACCTGCGCACTCTGCGCACGGCGTCGGCGCGCAACCATGCGGACAACCGTGAAACCTTGCAACAGATGCAGAACACCCTTAAGGACATTATCAACGCTGTGCAGAGGTAGAAAACGAACATGGAAATGAAGAGTATGGTCTGTCCAAGCAAAGAAGGCATTCTGGCTAGATGGGAAAATGACTGCAGCTTGGTTAATATTCGTTCAAAAATCATAAGTTTGGTCTCAAGTTGTAGATCAGAATGTTTCCTACAATTTGAGACCAAATTTTTAATTTTTGAACTAATATTGACCGAGCTGGAGTAATTTTCCGATCTTGCCAGAATGTCTTCTTTGCTTGTACTGGCTATAGAGTGAGACTGCTGGCCCCTAACGACTGTGTAAGTTTCTTTTGAAGTGTATTGTGAAGGAAATAGACTTTGAAAATATTGCTTCCACATTTCCGACTCGATGAACATTTTTTCCCCTGGTTCTGATGTATTTTATGGTATGACAGTTTAGACATGTATGTGTGTCAATAGTATTTTTCCGATTTTATTCATTCTAATCTCTAGATTGCTTTCTCAGTCGTCCCAACTTACTTACATCGACTTTTGTCTACTAAAAAGACTTCCCAGTCAGCATTTCTTTTTACAGATGAGTTTCAGTGATTTTTTCAAAGATGATTTCTTTTGATTTTCCTTGCAGATTGTTTCCTGAATCACTTGTTGATTGTCTTTTTAGTTTGTTGATATTTCACTGAAGAGTAGCTGTAACTAAGACTTGATGAAATTTAATGAACGCAATACATGATATAGACTGTCCAAGCATAGAAGACCCTCTGGCAAGATGGTAAAATGACTCCAGCTTGGTCAATATTTGTTCAAGAATTATAAATGTGGTCTTAATAGTAGATCAAATTGTTTCCTACAATTTGAGATCAAATTGATAATTTTTGAACTAATATTGACCGAGCTGGAGTCATTTCCCCATCCTGCCTGAGGGTCTTCTTTGCTTGGACAGAGTATACCAAGTCTTGAAACAAAGAATGGTGAGTTTTGATGGTGATATTGTGAAATCTCTCCATGATAAGAAAAAGAAAAGATATTGTCAAAATATTACTTCAATTATGTGAACTTTAGATTCATGATCATTGTTTTGTGTTCATCAACACATCAATGGTTGTACAGAATATATATTGTTGTAATTTTACTTTAGTTATATAAACTTGACATACAACGGCTGTACGGTCGCTGATGTGTTCGTGTACACGAAAAAATGGTCTTGTATGTAAGTATTATATTATTGAAGTGAAATTTTGACAAAATCTATTATTTTTCTTCTTGAGACTTGATAATCTAGAGTCTAGACAAATGGAAAAGAAGAATCATTAAACGATCTCCGCTTTTAAAGCATTTTATCAAAATTCTTCATCTAAACTCGTTCATTTAAATTGAAAAAATCATCGTATTTTGTATCATTAACGTTTTTACCAAGCTCATCATTTGAAAGAGATTGTTTTCTCATCAGCTAGTTTATAAGCAGTTCAATGTTTGTACCTTTTAATTAACATTGAAGATTGCATGACTTTTCAAAATCTGGTTTGTTTTGGATTCTTGCTTTCTAAGAATTTGAAGTTATTGAGGTTTTGAAAAATTGATTCAGATTTCAATAAACCTCGCATTTATAATTTCGTACTCATTGGTTTTAATATTCATTTATTTGATCAAGAATACAATATCATGGAAAGAGAAATCAGACAAAACTCATTCTATTCAAATTTTACTAAAAAAGGAAATATAGTAATTCTGAATGAACCATATCAGCGTTTGGGTCCAACCCTATAATTATATTAATTTTATTACCAATTCTATTAAAAAAAGGTTGAATTTCCGTTGATAACTAAACATGAACTTTCTTAAAACCTTCATATTATAGCTGCTTATCCAATAAACAATATAAAACCTACTGATATTCATCTAGAATCTATGCATTTGAATAATGATAAACGATAGTGATTGAATGATTATTCATTCAACTACTATCATAATAATACTTCAATTCATAGTTTCATGAATGTATTCATGCAATGAAACTACTTCATTCGAGAAACTATAAAATGAAGTAGGCTACTATAATAGGGGTATTATTTACTAATGAAAAAACTACAAGTTTCAGTTTGTAATTACATTACCATTTTCAATTGAGTGACTTATCACAATAATTTTTCAACTTAAAATGTATAATATTCAATTCTCATACAGAAAACCCCGCCAAAAAACTGTGCATCCATGTTTCTTCGATTATTATTTCGAATTATAGTTTCTATGTAAATAAAAAATTATATTAGTGTATTATTTATCTACGTTTGTATTTTCCCTTTAACCTGTGATAGTGATCAGTCTATGTGTTGTATATTTTATTTTTATTTCTCAATATTATTTTGTGCTCAAAAAGAATTCGATAATGTCCTGAAAAGTGAGATGACAGTGCAACAACCGCGTGATTTGAGTTGAAATTCAGTACTCCAGTCAAACTATTGTGAATAATTGAAAAGTGCAGTGAATAAACAATTGAACAACAGCTACTGTATTTTATTAATGAATTCATGAGTGTGAAAATTGCGATCGTAGCGGTGTGTTTTGAGAACAGATAGTCTGAAAACAACGTGTATTTCGTCGAATGCGTAAATAAAATTAAGTTTGTTGTAAGAGACTAAAATAATTTTAATTTAAGAGACTTGGGGTCGTAGACTCTCATGCTAGTCGTTTAAGTTGTATATGTCGAGCAAACTATATTATTAATTATAATGATAATTATCAACAAATATTCGTTATTTAACAATTTTCTGGAAAGCTCTTATAATAATAGTTTCTTCCCTTGTTCCATGTTTGACCTAGAACTACTTTCATAAGCACCATTAATCAGCTTCAAGTCTGAAGGATTCATTTATATTAATAGCGTTTTTGCTAACTTCGCACAAAATAAATGTGAATATGCTAACTTGTCAAGGTTTTCCAACAAATAATTACGTTTTGAATTTTATCTGAATTCAATTGAACCTTTAAAAATCTTCGGGAGGGAAACAGTATTATATGCCTTGTGTTGCCCCCTTCCATCATTGCAATTGTTTGTACATTTTATAGATTGATACAGAATTAACCTTGAGGTAACCTTGTTTACTACGGAAAAGTTGCATAATGTAAACTCCTTTCTAAACATCACGATTTTTGACGTCCGGATTTTTGTTTTCTTTATGAATTTTACAAGATTGAACAAACACGTCTTATGTTTGCCAAGTTTTATTCAATCTAATTATATTTTATAAAGAAAACAAAAAACCGGACATCCATAGATCGTGCGTGGTAAGGAAGTTTATAATTTTTTCAAAGATTCTTATTAACATAACTAATATCAACTTCCTCAAGCTATGTAAATTCGTATGCACTGATGCCTGTAATGACCCTTTACTACTATAAATTACAATGTAATTATTTACGAAATTTGTAATTTAAGACTGTTGAACAACTCTGTCGGAATTTTGATATTTAATATTTTTATGCGTAACCGATTACATAATATTTTCTTGCAAGAATCAAACTAGTTTAGACTTGTGAATTGGAGTTATGTGTTTTTTAATTGAATGTTGTTGTGATTTTATAAGTAGAATCGCACTGGCGGCTCGTGCCTACGAAACAGGTGAAGTGTCCGTATCTTTTACTGTACAGCACTTCACCTGTTTCGTGGGCACGAGCCGCCAGTGGTAGAATGAACGAGTGTGTATCTTAACTCATGTGATTGCTAGTTCATGTGAACTAGATGAAAATTAAGTGGCGTGTGTACGAATTAGGACTGTTCATATGTGATTGTTTCAAAGATTTAAGTGTTCATTGATTTAGTTAAACAAGATGAAAATTGAATCATAATTACAAACTGTATAATAATGGTGGAATTGTTTTTCTACACTCAAAATGAATAGGCACATTAGTTGAATATAATATTGAGCTTTTCAGTGTTTTGGTAAAAAATAGTGGCGCTGAAGCGCTTCAACTACTCTTTCAAAACTAGATTGACCAATTGTTTTCTGAAACTATAATAGTAGATATAATCATAATTAATTTCATGTCAGAACAATAATATTCGCGATTGATTTCAGGCGTTAAATGAATTCAGCATTATTATGGATGTAAGACTTGAACCATTTTTATTATATATTATACTGTATAATAATGTATGTCGAATTAATTTGATTTTATATTTATAATATATTTAATTTATACTACCAACTTATAAACTGTATAAACATATACTTCTTGCAATTTCATCGAATTTTTTATTCATTATTCCTTGGTGTAATAATTTCTGTGTTATAGTCTGTCCAAACAAAGAAGACCCTCTGACAAGATGGAAAAATGAATCTAGCTCGGTCAATATTGGTTCAAAAATTATCAATTTGATCTCAAATTGTAGGAAAGAATTTGATCTACTATTAAGACCACATTTATAATTTTTGAACCAATATTGAGTGAGCTGGAGTAATTTTCCCATCTTGCCTGAGGGTCTTCTTTGCTTGGATAGACTATACATAAGTATGTATATTTATATGAGTATTTAACTATAAGCAGTACAGTATATTGATTACTCACAAAGATAAATTTTTTCTAGAATATTAATTTAGATAAACTAAGTAAATAAGTTGAATTGAAGATATTAACAATTTATTGTTTCACGAGAATGAATAGAACAATAATGAAAAGAAATCTATGGGACAGGATTCGATCCTCTGAATGAAGGTTTACACAAATAGGCAATAGGTATAGTCTGGTCGAGCAAAGAAGACCTTCTAGCAAGATGGGAAAATGACTCCAGATCGGTCAATATTGGTTCAAAAATCATTAATTTGGTCTCAAATCTCAGAGCAGAACGTTTTCTATAATTTCAAACTGAATTAAAAATTTTTGAAGCAATTTTGACCGAGCTTGTGTCATTTTCCCATCTTGCCAGAATGTCTTCTTTGCTTGACCAGAGTATTCGCACATTCACCAATTCGGCACCGTCACTACGACATATTTATTAAAGCACTGGCGGCTCGTACCCACGAAACAGGTGAAGTGCCCTTTTCTTTCACTATACAGCACTTCACTGTTTCCTGGGCACGAGCCGCCAGTGTATTAAAGGTGGGTTTCCATTACTACAAGTCGCGGGCACATGATGCTATAGAAACACGTAGTTGTGGAACCAGTTTCACGGTCAGCCACACCCACTAAAGCCCATTTTCTCAAAATGGAACCAGACAAAGTAAATGGGCTGAAAGTTATAGACTACCAAAAATGTGCTTCAGAAAATCACATTTTCAAATAATGTGCTTGACTCTTTGACTTCAAAAATTGCGAGCTGGAATATTCATTTATCCAAAGTGGTGTATAGAATTTACCTCCTTGGTACTTCGAAGTCGAGCATAATTATCAGAGTCGAACCTAGTCAGAATTTTTACATTGAAATCCAACTATTTATTTATTTATGGTCACAAAAATCAGTATGGCCATGCAATAAACAGTCAAACCAAAAAGGATGAACATCAGTGTTCGAAACGCGTCTGCGACTCAAAAATCGTAAGTGAGCTGCAAAGCAAGCAAAAGTACATTATTCATCAATAAAGTAACTATTTACAATATAACTTAACTATTTACATATTGTGTTAGTTTTCTGTTTTCTATATTCAGGCGTCCCAATATAATTAAATATTCTCATCCTGAACCTCTATTCCATGTTTACATGACAGAGTTACCGAAAATTGTGATAATATAATTATCACAATCACAAGTCAATTTTAATGTTCATTTCTGGTTAAATAAAATAGCAAAGAAAATATAGCCTACCAACAGTTACACTTTTTATACACCCAGCGCGCTGCATACGTTGCCCAGTAGCGCAACGGACGAATCCCCAGCGAACTTCAGTACGGTGAGGGGCTACCATAGCTTCGACAACCAAAAGGTCGACACTATCCTCTCCATGCATCTTGTCTCTCTATGTGACCAGTTTCAATAATCCTGGTGCAGCCTAACCTACGTAAGATAGGCTAGTAGAGTGGAGTTGTCGAATTTCGACGGTAGTGTTTGTCGATGCTGTGGTAGCCACCCGCCACGGCTACAGCTGTTGAACTCCTAGGAATTGGGAAATGCTACATCTTTCAGGAGCTAATGTTTATCGTGTATTATTGTGGTTTTTTGACTGAACTCATTCAATTTTCACAATAATTTCTTACTCCAATTCCTAAACAACTTATTTCGTCCAAAAAACCCAACCAGTGATCGGCTTTCTATGGACTGCTCTTTGTGCAATAGGTTGTGTTGTGTTATCAAGGTCCTATGGTCCTATCCTAGGCAGGATCTCTGAATCTTGCATTCATATAATGCTGAAAAAGCCCAAACCTGTTAATTCTTGGTAATTTATGAGCTGTGGAACCTGCAATTCTTATCAGTGCCTTACCCGTGAAATGCTTGAAATTGTGGATTCGTTGTGCCAGGTAAGACAATTTCTAATAATTAGACCTCGATTATCTCTGTTAGGACTATGCCTAGCATTTTATTATAATATGCGTAAACATAATTAATATCTGTAGGCCTACTATCTATAAAAAGTAGTCTACTACTAGAGTCCAGAGATAGTACGGTATAAGTTACTTGTAACTTATTTAAGTTGGTCTTTGGTAGGTAGTCTACTAACTTGGGTACTACATCATTTAACGAACTGTTGAGTAATCAAATGAGATTTTACCATATTCTAGATCCCACATATTGTTGCCTGGCTGCTCGTGAAGTCTTTTTTCCAAGATCTAAATTGTGAATGCTTGTATTTTTGCAAGCTTAAAGCGTTCTCGAGTCGTTTAGATTAGAGATTGTTTTTTTATCAGACAGCGAGAAAACTTACAGCTCACACAAGCTGAGAAGACACGCAGTTACAATATAAAGTACTTTGTAACTGTGTGCCTTCTCAGGTCATCTTTGTTTGTGGTGAGACAGAGAAAGAGTAAGTTACGGTAAATAGAAATTTGAGACATTATTGTTTCGAGTATGTAAAGAGCGATATTTGTCTTGGAAGTTACTGAGTTAGTGTTTGCCAACTCACATCTTTGAATCAATTTCCATTGTTTATGGATAAAAATAGTTTCGTGAATAGTATGGAGGCTCACAATAACCATAAGCTAAAATAACTTTCTAAAACAAAACTAAGTTATAATTTTTGAAAAATTCAGATTTTTAAAAATGAAAACGCCACTGGCGACTCGTGCCCACTGAACAGGTTAAGTGCCCGTATCTTTTACTGTTCAGCACTTCACCTGTTTAATGGGTACGAGCCGCCAGTGGAGGATAAAACTAAGTGCACCCGTAATTACTTGAAGCGGTAATTACACCAGAACAAAGAGAGCAGTAATGCAAAAAGCAGTTATCATGTTGCGTTCAATTTCATTTAAAAAGTTTGCATTTGCTACTGCTTGAATTTGTATGCTTCTGTTCGTTCTAATGTAATTGTGGCTTGAACAACTGCTAGTATTTTCTTGGTTTTTATCAATCAATGTATTCTAAAACCAGGCCTACAGAGGTTGCCTCTAAAACATGTTTACCTCATCGAATTTTGGAAATGAAAGCTTATTTTCCATTCAATTTATTGTAGGCTATGTAAGATTCGCATTCGCTGCCGAAATTCTCTTACGTCTAACCGTGCCATACGGTTTTCAATCAGGCCTAGATCTCTGTTAGGGTGTTGTCACACCAGGACGTAAACTACAGGACTTGACACAAAGTTGGCAAAAATATGCACAGCTCAATTACAAAATGTTCTGTTGCGTCTATCTAGTGTGTCATGGTCTAGCCTTCCCCAATGCTAAACCCTTCCTACTCTATCGGAGCGGTCATTATGTCTTGTTCTGTCTAGTGTCTTGTTCTCTTATTATAATTTACTTTAATTTTGTATTTCACCAATTTAGTTTTCTGTAACTCTTTTTGTGTTATGAGGGCAATAATGCGATTGATTCCTGGTGCCCTCGATGATGTAATATTTCAAATAAATAAATAGTCTGGTGTGATATCACCCTTATATTGGCCCATATTCATTGACGCATGCTCTGAAAGATTGTCATTCACTTAACATATACGTTTTTATGTCAGTTCAAGATAGTATTTTTTTATTTCATAATTATTATGAGATCATATGAAGAGAGATAGAAATATGATTTCGTATTGGATGTTATGTTTGCCTCAGGAAATTTGCAAATTCATCTTTGTCCATTAATTTCATGTTTTGTCTAAATCTACCTCTTTTTCATTTCCAGGATTTTTGCCGTCAAGAGGAGTAATCCGGAACTCAACATGAGAGGAAACGAATTTGGTTCTAAACTAATATTCTCATCTGCTTCTGTTTTGTTCATTGAAAAGGGTTTCGAAAACGTCTTGTAGAAACACTCCTCAACTAAAACTACCAAAACATTCGAATAATGGAAACAAATTTGTTGAAATTCATTAAAATTAGATCAAAAATCGATGAAAGATCTTGTTCTAGCAGTTGTCGATCCTGACAATAAGATCAGGCGGAAAGACTGAGTAGTTTATTATTTTCAAATTGAACTTTTTTTTTGTTTTTGGGGTCGTTATGAGGTGAAATAGTGTGTGTGTGTGCGTGTGTAGTTAATTTTTAAAATGTGGGCGGCGATTTTTGTTTTTGTTCACATTCTTATTTTAATAGAGGCGTCGCAAAATGCTGAAACCAATGATACCACTCAGCCGATGTCCAAGGCTGAGAGAGACAGTCTCAAGTAAGTAGCCAGTTTCTCTATTTTTTAGAATTTCTATAAAAGTATAAAGATATTGTATAGAAATAGTTGTCTCAAATGTAGAAAAATGAAGCAAATTTTGGAAATTTTAGCATTTGTTGAATCTTCTGCAATACGATGCCAGTCGTTATAATTCAGTCCGCTCAAGCTGAGAAGACACGCCGTCACAATGTAAAGTATATAAAGTATATCACAAAGAAGACAATCTGGCAAGATGGGAAAATGACTCCAGCCCGGTTAATATTAGTTGAAAAATTATGTATTTGGTTTCATTCAAGTTGTAGAGAACATCCTGCTCTACAATTATTTAAGACCCAATATTGATCGAGCTGGAGTGATTTTCCCATCTTGATAGAATGTCTTCTTTGCTCGACCAGACTGTAACGGCGTTGCCTCTCAGCCTGTGCAAACCATTCCATGTCCCCTATGAAACTGAGTCAATTACCTTGAAGGATTATACATTAAATAGATTCAAAATGAGATCAAATAGATAAATATAATACTTATCTTGAATGAAACACTTGAAGGTCTCTTACCATTATTGTTTTGGATTGTTTCTTCTGATGCTTGTTTTATTTTTTCAATGGAATTGAACCTTGGACACACAGCTTGAAGCTAAGAATTTGATGTGAAACCAATTTCAAGTATTCAAATGATACTCATCTATTTTGTTTTCCACCACGAACTGCTAGTAAATATTTCACTCTGAACTATTTTACACGACACTGCAGTCATAAAATGATGATTATGACTGCAGTGTTGTGTAAAATAGTACAGAGTGAAAATGAATTGAAAGTTTCTACTCAAAAAGTCAGTTATTGAATAACTACAGTTTGAATAAAAGATCAGTTATGGAGATGTATTGTAATTGATTGATTATTATACTAGGTGTTTTTATTAACTTGAATTTCTATTATAAAAATTGTGTCAATAATGTAAGGGGGGTTTGAATATGAAATGGTGGACTTATATAATTAATAATTAACAATCGTTAATAGATTTTACTTCAATTGAGTGATACATAAAATAAGATTCTTAATTGAGTTTCAATAGTTGAAACTCAGAGATTCAACAGTTGAATTTTGATAAAATATATTATTTTATAGCTGAAGTGATGTGTATTTATCACAATAATTATTTTGTTCAATAAAGAGAAAACAAATCATTGGCATAAAAATGTTATATAATATTTTGCTTCTTTTTCCTTTAGGGAGGAATCCCGGGATATGTTCTATCATGCCTACCGGGCGTACATGGTAAGTCTCAATATACATTTAAATCTATTTTTTTATCAGAAAAAAACTAGGCTTGAATTTAAATTCATTTAATTTTGTTTCAACACCCATTTCTCGTTACAATATCTAGCAATAACATTATTTCAATTCAACATCCGTGGAATGATGTCTTTGCATTCAATTCAGATTCAATTTGATAGTTTGTATAGCTGATGTCTAAAAGTAAGGCGGTTTCGTCTGTCTCTTGTACGTGATGTAACCTACTAACAGCTGATGTAAAGCATCTATTGTCTGTTATGATTTAAAAATATCATCTAGGCACAGCTTAATGACAACTCTGACAACGATAAATAATAAGACAGATATTGTCAATACCACTAGTTTATTAAAATATTTTCACAATAGTACCATGGTTTCAGGGCTATACCTGCCCCATCCTCAGCTAATTTGTGCTTGTACAAAACCATGGTACTATTGTGAAAATATTTTAATAAACTAGTGGTATTGACAATATCTGTCTCATTATTTCTCATTATGGAAAAATACCACAATAATTCATCCAATACAATTAATTTTCTAAACTCTGACAACATCTTAATCAGCTGTTTGAGTTCAAAAGGAGCAGACGAAACGGCCTGACTTTTTGGCTTCAGATATATGTTCATAATTACGCATTGGGAAGAAATTAATTTCTCGTTATTTTTCTTCAAAAAATATTGCAGCTAAATTTCTACTGGCTCGAAGATGAGTGTTTTACAAAATTTGTACTTGATGATTATTTCTGAAATATATTTCGAATTGTTATTGGTGTAACTTACTGTAAATAGAAAAGTTACTTGTACTATTGAAGAAAGAAAGTTTCAATTGTATTAATGGAATCTTCAATTGCATTCTAATCAATATTTGCTGTTGCAGAATACTTGAGTACGATTTTTATGGCTCTATTTGAATGTTCGTATATCCTGTCCAAGCAAATAAGACATTCTGGCAAGATGGGAAAATGACTCCAGCTCGGTCAATATTGGTTCGAAAATGATTAATTTGGTCTCAAATTGTAAAGCAGAATGTTTTCTACAATCTGAGACTAAATTTACAATTTTTGAAATAAGATTGACCGAGCTGGAGTAATTTACCATCTTGCCAGGATGTCTTCTTTGCTTGGACAGACTTGTCAGACTATAATAATTGTTGTTTTTTTGCAGCAAAATGCATATCCGGCAGATGAGTTGATGCCTCTGAGTTGCGCCGGTAGATGGCGTGGCAGTCACGCTAGCCGAGGAGACATAGACGACACTCTTGGCAAGTAAGTGAACAAATCGTATTTCATGAAATTTGTCTGATAATTACATTTTTAATGAAATTTGAAAAATTACATTTCTCATGAAATTTGTTGAGTAAATATTAATGTTGTGGAACCTTTTCATAATGAAAGACACTCTAGTTGTCACAATTTCCACTTTATTTTAAAAATTCACTTTGAAAATAAAGTGAAATTGTGACATCAACTAAAGTTTCTTTCATCAAATCATTTTATTTCGCTGCAAATGTTACCTTGAGCCCAATCTACTAGCGGTTTCTTTTATTACGCTTATCAAATTATCATAGCATGATTCAGTATCACTGTATTCAGTGATGATGGGCAGTTGATCGGAGTTTTGTTTCGACGCTTGGTACATTTCCACCCTATCATCTGGCCAACGTAACTTAATTTCTAATCTATCTAGATTGCGATAACAATTCGTTCTACTATTAACACTTTTCAGTTGAAGTTTAGTTTCCAATACTATAGGCAAGTGATCGGATGTTAACATTTCTTCAACTACTTGGAAGTTATCTATACAACCTGCTGGTGGCTGGTTGTATATCTCTTGAATATAAAATACTAGCCGGCAGGCTCGCTTTGCTCGCCTTCTCTGCCTAGCCAGGGGGCTCCGCCCCCTGGACCCCCGCCAGTAACGGCAGTGTGAGTCAAACAGGCTCGCTTCGCTCGCCTGCAAATCCTCTGCCAGTGTCAGCTGAGACAAACAGGCTCGCTTCGCTCGCCTGCAAATTCCGTTCAGAAGGGGTTCGAAATTTATTGAACACAGCATTTATTGACCTAATCTAGACCTGTTCACCAAATTTCAACATTTTCTGCCAATTTGTTATCGGAAAATCTAAGAAAAATTCCGAAAAATAGTAAAACGCTAATATTAAGCGTAACCTTGGGAATTGTTTGAGACTTGTAACATTGTTTGAAACTTGATTCAATAACTTCTTAATTACTCCATCTATAATCTCGCTGAACCATTGAATTTACACTAAGGATTGATCGTATCAAGGCGGAAGATATGCAAACCGCAATAAATCTACAATTTTGAAAACCTGATTACTGGCGTGGTCTTGAACGGATTTCAAAAATATTTTAACACAACATTTCTGGACCTTATCTGAACCTGCCCACCAAATATCAACATTTTCTACCGATTGGTTCTCGAAAAAATTGAGAAAACGCCGAAAAACTATAGAAAAACTCGAATATTTAGCGTATCCCTGAAAAGTTTTCAAAATCCGTTCTTAGCGCGCGTCTAAACGTCCAACTGAACATGCCTGCCAAATTTGAACGCATTCGGTTCAGTGGATTTTTAGTTCTGGTGATGAATCAGTCAGTCAGTTAGTGCCATTTTGCTTATATAGATAACTACTTGATTATCACAATTGAAGCTATTTGCAAGTGAATGGAATTAATTAGTATCTTTATAAATAACAATACTATCAGTTATACTATTGACTATGGATATAATACTATTATACTCTGTCCAAGCAAAGAAGACATTCTGGCAAGATGGGAAAATGACTCCAGCTCGGTCAATATCTGTTCAAAAAATTATAAGTTTGGTTTCAAATTCTAGAGCAGAATGTTTTCTAATATTTGGGACCAAATTTAAAATTTTTATCCAATAAAAACCGAGCTGGAGTCATTTTCACATCTTGACAGAATGTCTTCTTTGCTTGGTCAGACTTTATCATAGTTGGAGGTATTTATAATTCTAATGGAATCTATTATTATCTGTATAAATCATCGTCATTAATTGAATAATTCTCAATGGAGAGTACCGTTTTAGTCTGTCCAAGCTGAGAAGACGTTCTGGCAAAATAGGGAATTGACTCCAGCTCGGTCAATATTGGTTCAAAATTATAAATTCGGTCTCAAATTGTAGGAAACATTCTGATCTAAAATTTGATACCAAATGTATAATTTTAAAATCAATATTGAGCAAGCTGGAGTCATTTTCCCATCTTGCCAGAATGTTTTCTTTGCTTGGACAGACTATACAACAGGAATTTTCCTAAAACTGTTTCTCTTCCAATTCAAATACAAACAGTCCAAAAGTAGGTTATGTTATAAAATTTTACTTAATCATAAAATATACAAACCAAGGAGGTTCATGATACAAACAGACCAAGAGTAGATTATGTTATACAATTTTACTCAATCATAAATTATACAAGCAGACCAAAAGTAAGTTATGTTATGCAATTTTATTTTACTCTATTATAAATGAGAAATACTATTAGTTTTAACGGCTGTTGTTTCACTTTTTCCAGTTTTTCGCTGACACTCATTGACACCTTGGATACGTTGGTGATATTGGGTGACATCACTGAGTTTGAGCACGCTGTCAAGCTGGTGATATCAAGTGTGTCGTTTGACAATGATGTTGTCGTGTCTGTCTTTGAAACTAACATTCGTGTATTGGGGTAAGTTCAAACATCTATTTCCTCCATCCTCTATTAATAAAAATTATTGGATTCATAAAATATCGGTTTCGGTCACACTATTATTCATTTCTGGCAAAACCTTGATGTGAAGCAGATCTGAAGTTTATCAGAAATTATTGATAATGTTGTATTATAGCTGACGACAAAAAGTTGGGCGGTTTCGTCTGTCTCTTGTACTTGATGTAAACTACTAACAGCTGATGTAAAGCATCTATTTGTTGTCTCTACAGATTTAAAAAAACATCATCTAGGCATAGCTAAATGACAATTCTAATTGACTAGATCAGCTGTTGGAGTGCACAAAGAGCAGACGAAATTGCCTAATTTTTGACGTTAGCAATAACAACCGAAATCGGTGTCTCGATATTTCAATTGCTAGTACTGTTTTTTTAACATGATACCTACACAAAAAGCAATAATTTACCCTCCTGTTAGATTTTTCCAATTGATCATGCATAACCTAACCTTGTTTATCTTTTTATATTCTTTTATGTATTACATTGAATTCAAATTGAATCACTTAATTGATTGAAAATCTTTTCGAAATTATATTAATTTTTTGTTAGTGAACAGTCTATGTAGCTTATTTGTAAAGGGAATGGAATCTATTAGTTGACTGAATATCAAACGGCTCTAACTCAATTGAAATGTAATATTATTTTTTGCTGCGGATGGTATATTCAATTTACTTGTACTGCGTATAATGGCTGTTATCGTTAGCTGATTTAATGAGGTGCATAAACGACCATGCCTCTGGTGTGATTCGAACCCACGACGGTATTGTAGCTTATTTGTAAAGGGAATGGAATCCATTAGTTGACTGAATATCAACCCATCAACTCAATTAATTAATATTATTCCATCTCAATCAGCTAAAAATCCAATACGAATTGATCATATCTCTCCAATACATTATAATAATAGTTGAAGCTATTTGCAAGTGAATGGAATTCATTAGTATCTTTATAAATAACATTACTATCAGTTATAGTCTGGTCGAGCAAAGAAGACATTCTGGCAAGATGGGAAAATGACTCCAGCTCGGTCAACATTGGTTCAATATTCATAAATTTGGTCTCAAATTGTAGGGCAGAATGTTCTCTACAATTCGAAACCAAATTTATATTTTTAAACTAATATTGACCGAGTTATTTTCTCATCTTGCCTGAATGTCTTCTTATTAGACTAAAGCTGTTAGCTATAGCTATGTCATCTTTGCTCGTTCAGCCTTCACATAGACTTCTTATTAGACCATAGTTTGATTATGATGTTGTTTGGAGGCTTGTCATTGATTGGTTTGATTTTGCTGATGACAGCGGACTGTTGTCGGGACACGTGCTGGCGGAGTACGTGCAGGCGCGGCACGGAGTGATGCGCTGGTACGCGGGGGAACTGCTGGATCTGGCCAAGGACCTCGGCTATCGGTTGCTACCTGCTTTCAACACCACTACTGGCATCCCTCATGCAAGGGTCAGTAATTTTATCTATAGAAATTGGTGTAATTTCAGTCGAAATAAGTAGAATAAGTTTTGGAATTCATTGTGTGTGTTTTATCCTAGTCTGTCCAAGCAGAGAAGACATTCTGGCAAGATGGGAGAATGACACCAGCTCGGTCAATATTGGTTCAAAAATTATCAATTTGATCTCATTCGTAGGAAACATTCTGATCTACAATTTGCGACCTAATTTATAATTTTAGAATCAATATTGACCGAGCTGCAGTCATTTTCACATCTTGCCAGAGGATCTTCTTCGCTTGGACAGACTATAAGTATTGATTGATTGATTGAAAATCTTTATCCATGGTTATGTACAGATACATTTAGAACAGTGTCAATATAAACAAATAAACACTAACATAAAAATCAATAAATAACAGTCAAAACAGAGGTTTATGACTGTTACTTAGATGATGTTTATCAAGTATATAAACTTTGGTAAACTAATCTATTTCTAAATTTAATACTGTCTACATCCACTGACAGTTTAGAGTGCGAGGTGCGAGGTCGATCGTTCACAGCGTTAGGCATAAGCTATATTCGGTAAAAGAATATGAGGACGGTTATAGGATAATTGATGCTCCACAGAGTTTTAAACATTCCAAGAGATGTTTATTTTCATTACATTATAACAATATTTCAAATCTGGATTTGTAATATTAAATTTATACAGTATTCCATGTATTCATTGAAACATATACATGATCAAATTAAAAATGATCTAGGAGATGAAAATAATGAAATTTTATTGATTTTTCCGTTTTTTTGTTTTGTTTGTGAGCCAATAATTTGATTTGTTGTAATTATTATACCAGATAAATCTGCGCCACGGCCTGAAAACACAGAAACTGGAGTGGTCCCGAGAAACGTGTACAGCCTGCGCCGGAACAATGGTGCTGGAAATGGCCGCGCTCTCGCGGCTAACTGGCGAACCAATTTTCGAGGTGAGTTTTGGATTAATAGTCTAGCCAAACAAATAAGACATTCTGGCGATATGGGAAAATTACTCCAAATTACTCCAACTTCATTAATATCGGTTCAATGATTATGCATTTGGTCTCAAATTGTATAGAACATTTTGATCAATAATTTAAGACTAAATTTGTAATTTTTGAACCAATATTGACCGAGCTGAGATAATTTTCTCATCTTGCCAGAATGTATTCTTCGTTTGAACGGACTGAATCACAGTTCTAACCACTAATAAATTGAGTTAAGACTACTAACAGTCAAAGTAAGATAATTTGATTATAGTTCAAACATATTCAATCTGTTAATCTGACATTCAAGTCATCTCATCTTATGATGAGTATAGCATCCTCTGTAACAATAAAATGATAATGTTGTGGGCATTTTCAATAATATTTCAACCCAATTGAATAATAAAACACGCAGCATTCCTCCTATTTTCAGTTTAATTCTTGTTTTGCATCTTCTCATGTTAACCTGACAGTCAAGTCATCTCATATAACTGACGCCCCAATTTAGGCGGTTGGTGAATGACTGTTATTAATGCTCAGTTCAGTCAGGACAGTCGGCGAGCTGTCTGTGAGAGTACATCGGAACGAGAGCGATCCCAGCTAAACTTATTCGTACTCAAAGACGGCTTCAACCAGACTGAAGATGTCTTCGATAGCGAATTTAGTATAGCAGGGGTAGCTAACGTTTTGATGAACAAACAAATTCATCAGTTTTGAACCAATATTGACCTAGCTGGAGTCATTTTCTCATCTTACCAGATTGCCTTCTTTGCTCCATCAAACTATGTGTGTAGGTATAGTCTGTCCAAGCAAAGAAGACCCTCTGGCAAGATGAGAAAATGACTCCAGCTCGGTCAGTATTGGTTGAAAAAATATTGATTTGGTCTCAAATTGTAGATCAGAATGTTTCCTACAAATAAGATCAAATTTATAATTTCGGAACCAATATTGACCGAGCTGGAGTCATTTTCCCATCATGCCAGAATGTCTTCTTTGCTCGACAAGACTATATGTGTTAGCATAATCATCTATCATTTAGAATTTAGGCTATGGTGTACGTGTAGCAGACAAGATCTTTCTCAAAACAGTTGAATCACAAAGTTTTCTTGATTTTCTTCCATATTGAAAAATCTTTTTTTTAGGAAAAAGCACACCGCGCCATGGACGAACTGTGGAGGCTACGGCATCGCAGCTCAGATTTGATGGGCACTGTACTTAATGTACAGTCTGGTGTCTGGGTGAGGAGAGACTCGGGCGTGGGGGCTGGCATCGATTCCTATTATGAGTACTGTTTGAAGGTTAGTTTTAAATTGTAATCATTCTTATACATCAGAGATTTATGAAAAGTAAGAGTATCTTCAAAAGGATATGGTTTTTTCAGAGATTGATAACCTCATAGATAGTAGCAGTGCTCAGTCTAAGGGTAGCATTCCCAAGCTGCAGCTCGAGACCGCCCGGCTCTTAATTTGCTGCTCGAGCTGCCCGGCTCTAGCTCCGCTGCTCTACCCATCCTAAAGGCGCCTCCATACATGCGGTATTTGGGAAATACCGAACATTCGGTATTCGGCGAACAGTTTTGCTTGCTATTTCCCAACTAACGAACACACATCTCCACACATGCGTGGTTTTCCGAGCACGTATTCGTACTGGGAATAGCGACTCGTCAACCGAATAGGTGACATTTTCAATGTCAATAATGTCAAAATACTGTCGAAAATTTCAACTTTCAAAAATCCAACACTACGGTACTAATTTCAACTTTAATCTTGGCAATGATTGAATATTAATGTTTGTAGGAATTTTTAAAACATTTAAAGAATCAAGATTATAATTCAGTAACCTGAAACGGACTGGACATTCACTAGTTTTCAATATAATATTTGAATTGAAATTAATCCAATTTCATAGTAACAAAATTCATTATATCACTTAAAACCATCCACAGACTGTAATTTAATATTGATCTCAAAAAAAAATTATGTATTGAATTAACATGTAAGAAACTTTTTCCTCAATTGACTTAACCTCAATCTACATGCAACAACTTACAACAAAATCAGCCGAACATGAAGGCGAATGTGTGGATGGGCAAAAAGTTCGCTATTTGCCGAACATTCGTCCACTTTGATGTGTCCAAAAGACCGACAATGGACGGAACACACAAACATTCGTGTTCGCTATTTCCCAAATAGCGAACACTCCGCTCCACACTAGTCGTGATTCGGCGACTAGGTGTTCGGTGTTTGCCGAATAGCGCATGTATGGAGCTGGCTTACCTCTATTCACATAAGTATATTATGTTTACTTTGTAATTAGGGCTACCTATTAAATTAGCTAGTTTGGTATAGAATCGAGATTGGATCAAATAATTAATACGAATGAAATCGAATCCATTAATCCGGTGACTCAGTAACCAAGAGTAAGCGTCCACATCCACAGTCAGTTCTAAACTGACAGTCAAAAAGTGTAGGTGAATGGAAAAACTGGCAGTCCAAAATAGCTGTAAACAGCTGGCCGATCATCGTTGAACAGCTGATTGATCGTTGAACAATCAGCTGTAAACGATCGGACTGTCGGTACGATTTGACAGTGGCTATTTTAGTGACGTCACGTTCAGAATTAGTTTGATCCAAAAATTCAATCCGGTGACTGAACAACCAAGCGTCAGACTTTTGCGTGGATAATGTAATTTCATTGAATACTGTTACATTCTACTGTAAATAACAACCGGCCGTGTCCTCCCATGTTGCAGGCTTACATCCTGTTGGGTGACGACAGGTACCTGGGCCGTTTCAACAAGCACTATTCGGCAGTGATGAAGTACATTAGCCGCGGCCCAATGCTGCTTGACGTACACATGCATCGGCCGCACACCAACTCCAGAAACTTTATGGACGCGCTGCTCGCCTTCTGGCCCGGCCTGCAGGTAAATAGATAATTATAGATAGATAGATAACAATAAAATAGAATAAATAAATAACAATAGAATAGATTGATACTTCGATAAATTACAAAGCATCCAGTGCCCTTCCAATCAGGGGGATCTGGAACTTGTAATGAAAATCTAAATTATCCACAAAAAGACTTCGGCTACACAAACTACAAAGCTACTTATGACATAAGATAAGATTTGAAATACTTTTGGATCATTCTTAAAGTAGGTTTTTAATAATTCATGTACTCTTCTTTTGGATAGAAAGCATTCTCGGAGAAATCAACTTTCAGTCTCCAATATTTTGACGTGTGTCTATGCACCTGTGTGCCCTTGACTCAAGAAATATATCCATCTATCTCTCTATCTAGTTTAGATCTAAACTTGCATTAATCAATTTCCTTTATAGAGAATTGAATAATTTTGGCAAGTGTAAACAAAGGTTGAAAACACAGAATTTTGTCTGTACCACTGTTTGGTACAGTGGTACAGTGGTACAGACAAAATTCTGTGTTTTCAATTCATTATGGAAAGATACCACAACATCTCATCAAATACAATAAATTTCTTAAACAAAGGTTGTCAGATTTACAAAGTTTATTTAAAATGCCATACTTGAGTTTCAATGCCCAGGGCATCATCATCAGTGGAAAACTGAGGCTTTGAAGAATACAAGTTGAAGTATTTTTCAAAGCCTCAGTTTTCCACTGATGACGATGCCCTGAGCATTGAAACTTAAGTATGGTATTTTAAATAAACTTTGTGGATCTGACAACCTTTGTTTTCACTTACCTAAATTATGGATAAGTTCCACAACATCTCTGATAGAAGTGTGAATTTTAGAGAATTATACAATACAATATACAGGAAAAAAACCTGCAAAGGCATATGCCTGAGCGCAGGAAAGCTAACAAAACATTATTTTTATCTATTGCATATCGATAACGTGAGTTAATCTCATAATTCCTCATTCATACTTAATTGAGGAGTTTGATACCTGAACTCATAACGCTTGTGAAAATTAGAACGATGCATCTCATATCTAAGCAAATATTATTATTCCCCGTGTTATGAGAATTTATATCATTACCTCTTATAAAAACATTGAATACCTCTTGACAAGACGAAGAGCCTCCAAAATATCTATAGACACTAGGTCAACGAAATTGGTTTATGTATAGCTGACGCCAAAATGCTCCTTGTGTGCTCCAACAGCTAATTTAAGATGAAAGATCCTTTCTATCAGCTGTTGATGGGTTACATCACGTTCAAAAGACAGACGAAACCGCCTAAATTCTTGGCGTCAGCTATACTAGCAGGTAGAAATGGTGCAAAAAAATGAGACGGTCTCGTCTTAGTAACTAGCCAGGTGGGAAAATGACTCTAGCTCGGTCAATATTTGTTGAAAAATTATAAATCTGATCTCAAATTGAAGATAAGAATGTATCCTATAATTTGAGACAAAATGTATAATTTTTTAAACAATATTGGCCGAGATGGAATCACTTTTTCATCTTGTCAGAATGTCTTCTTTGCTCGACCAGACTAAATTGAAAGTTCATTGAGCGCTGGTCATACTACTTTACATGCCTATGTGTGATTGTTTCTTTTATTTTTTTATTTATCTTAGATTTTTAAATATGTTTGTTTTGAAGAAACACAATAAAGTTTTATTTAATAAATGAAAAGACAAGATGTTGTCAAACCACTGATTTATTAGATAAACGAGATAGCGGTTTCGGTTGTTACACCATTATCAATCTCTGGTAAACTCCATAAGTTTTATTTGATTTGATGTTATTTCTAATGCTTCAATATCACTGTAAGTCTTTTCTTATTTAGAAATTAATACAATTGATTTATAATTTTAGGTGCTGAATGGTGATCTAAAGCCGGCAGTGGAGACACACGAAATGTTGTATCAGGTTATGCAGCGACACAATTTCATACCGGAGGCGTTCACCACTGATTTTCAGGTAAGGAGACGCAGTTGTTTGTTTTTTTCATAAATTCATCGTCGGCCCATTTTTGACTACACAGAGAATATAATATACTCACTATTCAAGTAGTGGGTAGTCATCTCTCATCATCATCATCATCATCATCATCATCATCACATCATCATTATCATCATCATCATAATCATCATCATCATCATAATCATCATCATCATCATCATCATCATCCCTTTCAGAACGGTTCCCGCACTGTGCCCCTCCCTCGCCTGGGTCAGCTGGTTCTGGCTGATGCCAAGAAATTTTGGTCCAACTGTATTCATGTGATTATGCTGTGGTCAAAGAATAATTGTTGTCCGGTTGAGACTCGAACCCGAATCCACCTGGTTATCAGACCGCCACGTTATCACTTCTTCCAAAGAACCACCAAATTAGTTTTTTGTATGTTGTGTGTATTTTTGGAAATAAATTGATTGATTGGCTCTTGCGACCCGCCGTCGTGTCGTGTCGTTTACTGGAAAAGTGTCCCGGATCTACCTGTATACTTTTATTGTCAATCAATCAAATCTCTTTATTCAATACATACATAAATAAATAAATAGAATGACTTCTTTATTTTAATGACGTGGCGAAGTTTGGACAGCAATGTCCACTCTACCACTTAACCACGAACATGGGAATATACATGCATGCGTCTTAAACAAAATAAAAATAACTAGATAACATGCAACCCAACTTATTTAATCCACAGAGTATTTAGATTTCAATCAATTAATGTCTCTCCTGTTCAGGTCGACCTATTCCTGCACCGCGCCACCGGCGATCCCTACTACCTCAACGTGGGCAAACACGTGCTGAAGGCGTTGCAGAAGTACGCCCGGGTGCCCTGCGGGTATGCTGCCGTTAAGGATGTGCGCACTGGCCTGCATGAAGACAGGTGACTGATGTATTTGTGATTAGTTGGAAAGAGAAGTTTACACTCATCAGCAAAAAAGTAACTAAATGTATCTGTTTAGTTTTTCCTTTTGAGTGAATACTTGTTGAAGAAAAATGTAATGAAGTGGCATAACCTAAATATTTGGAGTTATTATGAAAAATTGGTAAAGGGACAGTTTTGGGAGTAATCCTGTTGAACCTTCCATTAAGTAGGTATATGTTGTAACTTGATAATAAATAATAAATCTTTACATGACGGATTTCTGATACGCAGTAGTTATACAGAGTCCAAAATTGATACAGGAAGGAAGCTCGTTCATACAAGACATTTGCAATGCTCGTAGATCGCAGCCATATTGGAAATGAACTGATTCATTTATTGAACATTTCAATTTAGGTATTTTTTCAAGTTGAATTAATAAGAAACCATTATAAAACACTAAGTTTTAAAGGGCCAATAGTTATTTTCCCCGATTTTCGGCATTATCAAAAGAGCTAACCTCACTTTGTCACCCCACATTGCAATTATTTTGTGTCAATGAGCTTCCTTCCTGTACGATTGCGTATCAATTTTGAACTTTTGTATCACTACTGTGTCGTGTAAATCTGTAAAGAGGGCTTCATAATGATTGGAACAATTATTAATGTTTAACTTTTTTGAAACTGATGTTGCCATGACCTGGCGAAGGAATTATTGAAATCAATCAATATCCTTCTTTCTTTTCCTGCAATATTTACTGTTAAAATCAATGTAAAATTATTTATCTATTATATTTGTTGAATGTTCCTGCAATATTGTAATGAGTTGTGAGTTGTAAGCTAGTGATTTTATTGTGGCTCCAAATTTTTCATGTTTATAATTATTTTTCAAGTTTTAGAATAATTATTTTAATGTATTTTCTGTATTTATTTCTTCTGTAAACCTTCTAAATTCAAAATTTTCTATGATGTTTTTATGAAGTGAAAATTGTGTGAAGTGGAAGTGTGTAAAAATTAACATAACCTGAATTTGGACTTTTTAATCAAAATTGGTGTAGACTGTAGAAGAAGTTTTGGGCTAACGCCTGTTTTTTCTCTCCTTTACTGTATTATTCTGATGAAATAAATAAATATTCCCTGCTACAATCAATGGTATACTTTTTTATTTATTCAATCTATGAAAAATAAATGGCACTGGCTGATTCAGGACAGAACTTGAAAATCCACTGAACCGAATTCCCTCAATTTCGCAGGCATGTTCAATTGAACCTTTAGACGCGCTCTAAGAACGGATTTTGAAACTTTCCGAGAATACGTTCAATATTTATATAGTTTTTCTATAGATTTTTAGCGGTTTCTTAGCTTAATCGTGAACCAATTTGCAGAAAATGTTGAAACTTGTTGGACAGGTTCAGATATCTTGTGTTAAAGTACTCTTGGAATCTTTTCGAGATCACCCCAGTTCCCCAGGTTTTTTCAAATTTGTAGATGTATTGCGTGTTGCATATATTGTTAATTTTTTGAATAATTGTTCAAATTTTGTTGCAGAATGGACTCGTTCGTGTTGGCCGAAACGTTCAAGTACCTGTTCCTATTGTTCGCCGAGCCCGAAGATCTCCTCGTTGATCTCGATGAATTCATATTCACCACCGAGGCACACCTGCTGCCTCTCTCCCTCGCCCGAAGTCATGCCAACGTCACCGTATTCTCGGTCAGTTTTCATGCTATCATTTTTTATTCCTCAAAAAAGCAATGCAGTTATTGTATCCTTTATCTCAGGGCTACGTGTTTTTCACTGATTTTTTATTTTAATTTTTGAATGCAAATTTGCATTTTAAAATAAAAAATCATTGCAGATATATACAATGAAGAAATTAAACAGTAAAATGAACCGATAACAATATACAAATATTCATGAGGAATAAGGTCTTTGCAAGGCATTTTTAACAATATTTCCACCTAATTGAATAAGACACGCAGCATTCCTTCCTTTCCCAGTTCAATATTTTTTATGCATTATTTTGCATCACATATTAACCTAGAAGGTCAATAATTCATCTCATTTAATGATGAACAAGCTGATAGTTCAACAATCGGCCTGCCGCTTTACAGCTGTTCTTGACTGCCGGTTTTGGGGTTTAGTTTTTGACTGTCACAGTCCGAATTAACAGTGATTGTGGACCCCTATCATTTTAACTCTTTCTCCATTGAACCTTCTTGTGTCACGTTATCTGATATTTGACAAATGGATCATGTCCGTATAACATTGCTCTATCTTCTATTCATCGCTCATATATTCCTCAATTCCTATGATTTTATTATTAGTAGGGCTATGCTCTATAAATGCTCCTAAATTTATTTTGAAAAATGTATTTCTCTCTCTCTCTGAGCTTAACTTTCATTTTTGTATTGTGTATATTGTATTGTATTGTTTCAGATCTCTCTTTATTTACAAAATGAATTACATATGTACAGTGAATTGTTAATTAATAATATTACACAGAATTACATGAATCAATACATTTTCTTTTTATTTTATAAATTATTATCAATTCATTTCAGTTTTTCATACTCTCTTAGTACTTCATTCTCTTTTTAATTTCTTTTTTTTTTGTTTTTCATACATTTAATGTGGTTATTTCTCTATTTTCAACTGTATCTCTAATTTATACTGATCACTCGTTGCCAGCGCTCAAACTGTTATCTGAAAATGAAAAATTATCATCAATCATAAAGTGAAAAATATTTTAATTTTCAATTTTTCAACGTATATGAATCTTTTCTGTTTTTTTATATTTTTGTAAAATTTGTTTAATTTTGGCAATAAATCTGTCTTTCTAAGGCCCTTTTCGGACACCACGATTTTTGGATGTCCGATCTTTTTTTTTACTTTATGAATTTTACTAGTTTCAAGTTTCAATAAATAAATAAATGGCTTTTAATGGTGGAGAGACCCTTACGGGTAGTTCCACCTCGCCAATTTGTACTTGGCCAGAACCGGTCACCCATCCAAGTGCAGTTCACAGTGTTCGTGACTTAATATCACCCTCACCGAGAGACCAAGTTTCAATGAACGTCATTGATTCATTAGATTGAATGAACGTAAAGTTCGAGTGATTCAATTATTGTAATATGTTTTGTTGATGAGTAAGCTAACCTCAATAAATTTGATTTGATGGTATGATATTACTAAATTGTTGTTTTTATTTTTCACCAGATAACGGACACCGCCGGCGCCACAGACGAGGTTGCCGAGTACACGCGCCAGTGTCCCTCCCCCCTGCGTCTGTTCCCCGCCGCCGTGCGTCGACCGCTGCGCAACCTGGTGGACGCCACACACCCCGCCAGCCACGCCCACCACCCCAACAGCCACACCGCCTCCCAGCAACGCAAGCTGCTCGCCTCGCACTTCCAAGTACGTGTGCTTTTATTGGTAGCCGCCGCCGGCACTTGGCTAGTCTATCGCGCTTGTTTCTTTCGTTTTATTGCTTGACGAATTCGGTTTGTTTTTAGTTTTGATAGGTAGATAGGAATGAATTTCATTGAACTGAATAAAGATTTTTGGATACTGTTCTGTATCCAACTTGAAATATAAAAAAGCTTGTTTCTTTTGTTTTATTGCTTGACGAATTCGGTTTGTTTTTAGTTTTGATAGGTAGATAGGAATGAATTTCATTGAACTGAATAAAGATTTTTGGATACTGTTCTGTATCCAACTTGAAATATAAAAAAGCTTGTTTCTTTTGTTTTATTGCTTTGATGAATGTCCGTTGTTTTTAGTTTTGGGTAGGTAGTTAGGTATGAAATTTATTGAACAAAATAAAGATTGTTGGATACTGTTCTGTATCCAGCATAAAAAATATTAAACGCTTGTTTCTTTTGTTTTATTGCTCTGTTGTTTTTAGTTTTCGGTAGGTAGATAGGTATGAAATTTATTGAACCAAAAAGATTCTTGGATACTGTTCTGTACCCAACATAAAAGAGCTT
This sequence comes from Sogatella furcifera, assembly GCA_017141385.1. Taxonomy (NCBI): domain Eukaryota; kingdom Metazoa; phylum Arthropoda; class Insecta; order Hemiptera; family Delphacidae; genus Sogatella; species Sogatella furcifera. Next base: position 36,093,827 of record CM029551.1, read on the forward strand.
GTTTCTTTCGTTTTATTGTTTGATAAATTCGGTTTGTTTTTAGTTTTGGGTAGGTAGATAGGAATGAATTCATTGAACAAAATAGAGATTGTTGGGTACAGTTCTATATCCAATATGAAAACATTTGAAAAAGCTTGTTTCTTTCGTTTTATTGCTTGATGAATATCCGTTGTTTTTAGTTTTGGGTAGGTAGATAGGAATGAATTTCATTGAACAAAATAAAGATTCTTGGATACTGTTCTGTATCCAACTTGGAAAATATAAGAAGCTTCTTTCTTTCGTTTCAATACTTGACGAATGTTTGTAGTTTTTGGTAGATTTTTCAAAACGTTTGTTAATGTTTGAATGAATAAACGTGTGCCAACTGTGTCTTAGTTGATCGTGTGCATTTGTTGCTAGATGGTAAGCAGCATGCAGTCTTTCTAATTCATCGAAATATTTCTTGAACTCCGACTTATTCTATTGGCCAGGGCATTGGTATTTTGCAAGTCGATTTTCGCTTTTCGTTCCAATTTATTATGCAGAAGTTCAGTGTGCTTAGATGTAACTTTGACCACTTGTTGCTTGACCACAGGAATTGATTGATGTTTCCCGCTTCTCGAGCTCGCTTTTCGGTGGCTTCTGATCGACCAATATTCTCACTGCCAGGTTCAACTTTCCCACTTTCACATAGTCATCTTCACTCATGTGAACGGTGACGGAGAAAATTGTGTGATAACAACTGGATTCATTAGAGTTGATGCGGTTTGTCTCTTGGCTGAACCTTTTTCCAAAATTTTGTACACTTCATCTTTATTTTTGACAGTGGCTTCTTCTGGACCTTTTATAATGACAGATCCCTTCTTACTGCTGTTTTCGAAAAGTAGCAACTTTGTAGTATCATCAACTGGAGACAGAAGATCGAATAGCTCTTCATTATATAATTCGAGGAAAGAGACACGTAATCAGAGCACGTGCTTTGAAGCTCATCAAAAATATGACTGAGTGCACGAGGAATATTATCCCAGTATTTGGATCCTCTTGCCAATTGGTGACTTGACTGGATCGTTCTCCTTCCATAGTGTAGGTCTTTCCGGTTCCGGTCTCCTTCCATAGTGTAGGTCTTTCCGGTTCCGGTCTGTCCATAGGCAAAGACGGTGCAATTATATCCAGATAGCACTTCATCGATGTGACACTGCATCACATGCTTATAAACATCCAACTTTTTGCTTTTAGGGTTGAAAACCCTATCGAAAGTGAATTTCTTGAGTTTGGATCTTTCAACTGTGTCTCGAACAATTACCTCTTGATTTCCAATGCAGTCAATAACAGAATAGGCATTTTCTGCTTTCTCTTTCGAATGTATACCCCTGACTCTGACAAACACCTGTATATATTCTCTCTGTTTTGTCTCAGTCATTCTATTAGGAGTCTATATAAGCGTTGTTATTTATTATTTTTTTATTGAAGTTTTTCAGTTTATCGATAGATAATTTGGCACCTTGTGAGATCGGACTCTCCGAGAGAAGCGTGGAACTGTGACTGATGTTGTCTGCGTAATTGTATAGACGAACAGAATTTGGCTTGTGATTCATCCGACCCGGTCTCTGGTGGTCGATATTTGTACTTAACGGCTCTATCTAGCGCATGCGCAGTACAGAGGCGCATTCCTTTGGCAAGACGCTCGTATCATGGGAATTGACTAGAATGTTTTGGGTTATTATTTAATTTTATCATTGATCTATCAATAATATCGTAAAGCTATAAAGTATTTATCAGTTTGGAATAGTTTAAAAAATTGTATCACTTGATTTGAAAGCATTTCCATCAGATAATCTGATATCACTAGGCTTATAGGTTAGGTTCAATCTATCGGTCCGTATCCGCCATTTTGATTTTCCCTTCCTCTCCCGGTTGTGAGTCGCGAGTTTCCAGGAGAAGAATAAATAGGAAACCTTTTCCTTCAGAATTGGAATAATTGTTATTGAAATCTATCACACAACATTTCCTCTTGCACTTCGACATCTTTTTTTCGAAAGTAAGTAGTTTTTCTATTCGCAGGTATTCAAAAACAAGCGAATGTAGCTACATGCATTTGAATTTAACCGCGCTTAGGCTATAGACGTTAAGTTCATTTATTGGTCACCGGTCGCGCTGGCCACCTTGCCGCAGCTCGTCTATAGCGAAAGCACCATCTAGACATAGATAAATCACGAATACAATATTGAAAACATCAGCTGTTGGAGCATATAAGTAGACGAAACCGCCTAACTTTTTGGCGTAACCTATATTAATTCCAATATTTGGAATCTTATGGAGCATTGCAACGTGTGCAAATGGGAAATTCACTTCTATCGTGTACTTACAGCAGTTACCAAAATAGGCAGCAATAAAATATGATGGATAGGTTTATATTTTACTTGATAATATATTCACTACTAGAGAATAAAGCACCCCTGCCTAGCTTTTTGTGTGTCAAGTTGAATTAATTATAGCAAACAAAGCTTAGCTTTATCTAACAATTGAAATAAAATGAAGAATGTTTATTTTTCGTGACATTTATATTGTTAGATAAAACAGATTTCATTCTAAGTTTGTGAATGTCTGTTATCAATTATTAACTCTGCCAGTCAATGAGAGCGGACTGTGAGAGCGTAACTGTTGAGATTTAGTCACTCTCGCAGACCGCTTGTCGACTGTCCTGACAGAGCTAAACATTGATAACAGTCGTTCGTTACCCACCAATTTAACTGGAGTCTGTTGAACTGTTTCTCATTGGTCACTTACATACTCCATTCATAAGTTGAAGCATATTGCAATAATTCTTCTTAAACGAACTGAACTATGTATTTATTTATATTTTATTACGAAAGATGAACTTCTCGGTTTTATTGGTATTGTTTCATCTTTACATACTGTCCAATAGAAATTGTGGAAATTCATAATCAATTTCCAAGCCTTCCAAAAGTTTAATCCCCAATTCCTTGTTTTTAATTTCAAGCTCAATTGTATTTTCAATGTTCTTGGTCTCCTCCTTATTAATTCTTTTTGGATTTTTTCTCAATTTTAATTTCTAATTTTCTTGGATTTCCAATGTCTCAGGTCCCTCTCCTTATTATTATTATTTTTTAAATTTATTGGATTTTCAATATCATTTATTCTCCTTATCAATTACGGGTTTCTTTCTCTTGATTTTTCTGAAAGTTCAGAACTGTCAGTTTCTATATTTTTTTTAGTTTTTATTAGTCATTCCATCTCAATTTCATGAAGATAGTTATCATTACCAACTTCTTTCATAAATATTATTCATTTATTTATTGTTATTATTATAATTCTATCTCGATTGTTTTACACTATTCTATCATATTTTAGTTTTTATCATATTTTGTTACAGGAACAAAAAGTTCGATCTTTGTCTCTTGATATGTATTTTGAGGCTGACCGTCGGTTGCATAGAATTAACGAATATGTGGTGTACATGTTGTGTGTAGTTTATATTTTTTGTTTTATTATTTGTATTTCGAACTGCTAACTGATTAGTGATTGAAAGTTTGTGAGGGGATGAATTTTTATTTTATTTTAGGTAGTTAAATTATTATTGGTGGTGTTTTACCTTGGGGTGATCCTCGTTTGTGATGATAAAAATGTTTAAATGAGATTTAATCTTGGAACAAATCCACATTTTAAAATAATTGATTAAGGTTAATTGAAGTAGTAATTATTATTTCCAATTGTACACAGTGATAAAATTATTGTACCAAAAGATGCTGAGATAGGATACATGTATCAAATTAAGAAGGAGCTCTCGTATCAAGGAGTTTCCTTCCTATATATTTTTGTATTGGACTTGAGTATCTTAATGGTAGATTTCTATTACTACAAGACGTGGGCGCAAGATACAAAAGAAACACGTAGTTGTATGGAGCAACGCAAATAAAAATCAGCTAACCAGTGTGTGTTGCTCTATAGAACTCCGTGTTTCTATTACATTTTAGAGACCATGCGACTTTTATAGTAATGGAAACGAACTTTCAATGTAGGTCACCCACTATAGGTTAGTTGAATAAAAATTTCTCAATTACAAAATTATTACAAAGTTGAATAAATAGCTAATTAAGTTGGTTTAAGGTTTGAATCTTGATCATAGTCTAGGTTAATATAAGCATTTGAAATTGATAAAACGTTTTTAAAATATTATTTATATTCAATTTTTTAAGTTTGTGAACTATAATTGGAAACAGTTTCCAATTTTTACATCACGTTCCATTATTTAAGCTTTATTTAATAAGTTCAAGAAGTTATAAGAACCCAAAACACTGGTTGTTCTATTATTAGTTTGTATTAAAATTTGTCTTCCTAACGATATTCCTTTTGACTGTTAAATTATAATTATTTGTTGAAAATTTATGTCTTAATGTTATTTTTTAAATAAAATTGTGTTTTATTTTTATTTCGTTTCTCTTATTATTTTGTTTTCCTATATATTTTTTCATTATAGTTTACTTTTATTCTAAATTTTTAAAAGAAAAAATCGAGGTGCAAGTTATGATTTATGTTCAAGAATTAGTTTCTCAAGACTATTATAATTAATTATAGAGTATGATGAAGATTCAAAACCTTAGCCAGCTATAAAAATTGCCAACTTTCCCCATATATCATGAAATTATTATCAAAATCCCATAAAAAAATCCTTGAAAGATTGGAAATTCATTATCAAAATCCTATAGAAGATCCTATAAAGATTGGAAATTCATCTAACCAAACAAATAAGATTCACTCAAAAGTTGTTTCTGTTATATTTTTTAGTTAGGATGTATTCGTCCTCCCAGAATATTATTTATTTTATTTTTCTGTGATATTAACTATTTTCAATATCATTAATAATCCAAAAACATGAATATGTTTTGGAAAAAGATTTACAATATTGGCATTATACGTTGATAATATAAAAACCGCCAATATATTTCCACATATTAAAAAAAAACTTTTTATCTTTTATAAGACTTTAATAATTGAAGTCTTGTCCTAAAAAGTGCATAACTACTTTGAATTTACAATTTAGATAAATGAACTTTATCTTGGAAAAAATTAATGAATCCCTGCTATATCTGTCCCGGCCAAACTTTATAACCCTGCTATAAAACAAAGAGTAGGCCATAAGTTGTTTACTGTATTTACGTAACACGAGAGGAGATTATTTAATTCGGGTTATTTCCACTTCACTGTCTTGCTTGAAACGAAAGAAAGTTTAGGTTCAACGAGATTGTCTAATTAACTCAAATCTATCAACTTCAACAGTAATGAGTTTCCTCAACTCATTTTTCCCAAACCTTATACACAACTATTATTTCGGTAAAAGATTTATCAAATTAATTAAAGAGCACAAAATTGTCTTTGGTACTTACAATTGTTTCGATGTGTTTACATCATCATCAGTGTACTAAGAAAAATGATGATTTAAACACATCGAAACAATTGTATGTACCAAATAAAAATTTTCTGTGATTTAGACAATTTTGTGCTCTTCAATTATGTTCAAGTATCACAACATCTCACCTGACACTGTGTCTTCATTTATCAAATTACTTTAGAAAGAGTTTACAAGTCCTGTTCTATAAAGTCTTAAATTTGTGGTTCATTGCCGTGCGATATTCTTTGTGATTGTTGTGCTGAAATTCAATACTTTCAACTATTTATTTCCATACATTTTATTATTTCCACTCATATATACATTTTATCAATTAACTTATCCTATACAATTGAAAACTCTTATAAAATACACTACGGTTAATAGTAGACGTGGACTTAATGTAAACTTGATTTAATATTATGTTGTTACGGGATTTTTTCCTTTTAATATTACAGTATATTATAACCTATTATTATTATTATTAACCTATTATTAACCTATTATTATTATTATTATTGTATGATCTGCTAATGCTCTTCTGTTATAAGAAATCATATTCATTTGAAACTTTGGTTTGAACAAGGCACTTGAGGTATGTTTCGTTTACTATAAGTCGCGGGAACAAGATGCAATAGACACGTAGTTGCTATTGAAAAAAATTAGCTAACCAGTGTGGGTTTTTGATCTATACAACTCCAAGTTTCTATGCATCTTGTGCCCGTTTTTATTGAATTAATAGGCTTCCAATACTACAAAACCACGGGCACGAGATGGAATAGAAACACGGAGTTGTATCAAGCAACGCACACTGATCAGCTGATTTTTGATTTGCCTTGTTCCATACAACTATAGTATGTCCAAGCAAAGAAGAGCCTCTAGCAAGATGGGAAAATGACTCCAGCTCGGTCAATATTTGTTCAAGAAATATAAATTTAGTCTTAATAGTAGATCAAATTGATAATTTTTGAACGAATATTGACCGAGATGGAGTCATTTTCCCATCTTGCCAGAGGGCCTTTTTTGCTTGGACAGATTATACTTGTTTTATTGCATCTTGTGTCCGTATTTTTTAGTTAAGGAAACCTAACTTTAGAAATATATGACTTTATTTGTACTAATGGAAACTAGGCTTGATGTAGTAGGCTCCACATACTTGTCATGTTCATGAGATAAATTATTATTATCTTGAAGGATTGTTATCTTTATGAGATAAATTATCACCTTAAAGATTGTTATAGTCTGGTCGAGCAAAGAAGACATTCTGGCAAGATGGAAAAATGACTCCAGCTCAGTCCAAGAGTTATGAATCATCATCATCATCTTCTTCTTCTTCTTCTTCTTCTTCTTCTTCTTCTTCTTCTTCTTCTTCTTCTTCTTCTTCTTCTTCATCTCTGCATGCCTTGCAGCGTCGGGGTAAAAGTGACTTATGAATTTGGTCTCTAAAGCACAATATTTTCTAAATTTGAAACCAAATTTATAATTTCTGAACTAATTTTGACCGAGCTGGAGTCATTTTCCCATCTTGCCAGAATGTCTTCTTTGTTCGACCAGACTATATCTATATGACATTGATTATTATCGTGGAGGTTGTCATCTTCATGAGGTAAAATTATCGTGATATTTTGTTGGATTATTTGATTTTGGTGAAATGAATGTTGATCTCTTGTTCTGCCTGCATTAGTACGCGTCGTGGCTTCAGTTTCAAGGGCATGCTCTGTTTGGTGCGTTCATCCAAGGTTACTCTGTAGTGAAGCAGTATCGAACTGAGGGTTGTTTTCAATTCCTGGAGTGCGAATCTTAATCCTGTGAAAACGAAAAATATTAGTCGTTATTGAAAAAATCTCATACATTGAGTCAGTTATTATTGAAAAAATCTCATACATTAACATTGTGAACTGAAACAAAAAGTTGAAGAAGAAAAGTTGAAAAGAGATGTTATAGTTGAAAAATAAATAAAAATCAAACACCCTTTTTTTGAAAACTTTAAAAATTATAGTTTGTTCGAGCTGAGAAGACATCCAACAGTTGATGTTGTCAATTAGAGTCATCATTTAGCTATTCCTAGATGATTTTGAAATCAAAAGAAACAATAGGTGCCTTACATCAGCTGTTAGTAGCTGTTGTAGCTGTTAAAGGTAAAGAGACAGACAAAACTAACTTTTTGGCGTCAGCTATAATCTGGATGATCGAAGAAGACATTCCGGCAAGATGGGAAAATGACTCCAGCTCGGTCAATATTGGTTCAAAATTGTAGAAAACATTCTGCTCTTCAATTTGAGACCAATTGTATAATTTTTTAACCAATATTGATCGAGCTAGAGACATTTTCCACATCTTGCCAGAATGCCTTCTTTGCTCGACCAGACTGTATTGAAAATTCATAAAGCACTGGACACACTTTTTTAAATGACTATGTTATTTATTATGCTTGAAGAAGACATTCTGGCAAGATGGGGAAATGACTCCAGCTCGGTCAATATTGGTTCAAAAAAATATAAATTTGGTTTCAAATTTTGAAAACATTCTGCTCTACAATTCAGACTAAATTCGTAATTCTTTAACTAATATTGACCGAGCTGAAGTCATTTTCCCATCTTTCCAGAATTTCTACTTATCTTGGACAAACTATACCACATTCGACCTACATTTCAGATCCCCTACAATCACACGTAACCCTTGTTTGTGTCCCTGGTAATATTTTTAACATTTGAATCAATATTGACCTATCTGGAGTCATCTTCCCATCTTCCTAGAATGTCTTCTTTGCTCGACCTGACCATTTTATCAATTGAAGAGAAACATTTACTTGCGTCAAAAATATATTACCCAAGTAATCTATAATATACTCTTTTTAGTGTATATTCTACTCTTCTTTGCTTGGACGGACTGTATAGTGGAGTGAATATGAAACTGGCAACCAGCTGGTGTAGTCTGTCCAAGCAAAGAAGACCTTCTGGCAAGATGGGAAAATGACTCAAGCTCGGTCAATGTTGGTTCAAAAATGATTAATTTGATCTCAAATTGTAGGAAACAATTTGATCTACTTCTACAACCACATTTATAATTTTTGAACAAATATTGACCTAGCTGCAGTTATTTTCCCATCTTGCCGGAGGGTCTTCTTTGCTTGGACAGACTATAGGCCTGGGTCCTTCATGGTCTGTTGAGCCATTGACGAACAAAAACCTATTAGAATATTATTATAATACCTTTAATAGCTTTCTTTATCTTTAATAGCTTTATAGCTATAAATCTATTATAAATCTATAGCTATAAATCTAAGCTATTATCTTTAAAGCTTTATAGCTTTTTTATCTTTATAGCTTTAATAGCTTTCTTTAATAGCTTCCTTTAATAGAAGGCCCTGCCCTAATAATATGGCAACGTCGCACCGTAGACACAGTCTTTTCATATGAAAGCATTAAGTACAAATACAAATCATGCATGTTGACTTGGTTTTTCTCTCTTTGAGCATAATTTCCATGAAAAACGTTTATGAAACTCTTCGTAAAGAATTCCTTTTGTGTTTTTTGTAATATGTTGTTATAGAGATTAGCAAGAAAGATTAAGGATCGACAGTTATTTATTAAAATAGGTTATGATTTGAAGCAAGTCAAATGTGAGAACGCACACAAGAAACACATCCATTAAAACAGCTGATTGGAAAATGATTTCAATGCTTCTAAATGGACCCAATTTCCTACTCTACATAGTTGTCAATTTTTAGGCCATGGCCTTCTATTAAAGGAAGCTATGATAATACTCATTTTAGTGTATGCAATTAGTGAGGTCAGTGGTGATCACAATTGGTACTCACCAATACAATTACGTGGTCCATCTCCAAACGGCAAGTAAGTGCATGGTGGCCTAGCTCTCTTGTTTTCCTCGGTGAATCTTTCCGGGTCGAACTTTTCGGGTTGGCTATAGTACTTGGGGTCGTGATGGATGGCGTACACTGGTACCAGTACTCGGTCCCCCACTTCTAGTCTTCCCTTGGCACCCGGGATTTGCCATGCTTTGGTGCAACGCCGGATAAGTGAGCCGGCAATGGGGTATTTCCTCAGGGTTTCTGAAAAGGAAAATAATTGATGCTCTGATTAGAATTCAAGTATGTTTTGAACAAAAATTACAAATATATTATGGAAATTGATATGACACTGTGGGATCACAATAGTATGGACATTGAGTGTCATACTTTTGATTGGCTAGCTTGATCGAATCCACCATACTATTAGATTAACATTGGAATGCTGGCAAGGCAATTATTCCGGAGATAAATAGTACGGGCAAATCCTATTTTTTTTCTCACAAATCGTTCTAATTTGATTACGGTATGTGAATGTATCTTTGGATAAATGAATGAATATGAAATACGACTTATATAAATTTATATAAGTAATGTATTAATATGAAATGTTCTCTTCTTGTCCACAATTCACCTTTGCCAGCGTATTTTCTCATCCATTTTAAGCTTTGAAAGCAAATTAAAAGTAAAGAGACTATTATGGTTAGACTATAAAAGTTATTTATAATGAAATGAAATGAAAATACTCTTTATTAGGCAGAGTTAGGACTAGGAAGTCCTTTCTACCACTCAACCTTGAAATGTATAACTCAACCCACTCAACTTTATAATGTATCTTATAAAATGCGTTGAAAAAATTAATGAATGAGTTCAGGCATAGAAAGGATAGTTGAAGACTTACATGGTTCAAGTTTACTAGTATTATCCTTCATTTGACAAAAGTAGAATTGCCACTATAGTACGCGCATTCTAAGTTGACTGTTTTTCTCTTCACCCGGGAAATAGCTGCGTTGCCACATTGTGTGAAATTGAAACATCTTCAAATTCGCGATTAAACCCCATATCTAGACGTAAAATTTTATCCTTGATATGCCAGTAGTATTAAAAAAGTTCCTGGGTAGAAGGATTCAAAGAAAATTTGATTTTTTTGAAAAAAATGAAAAATCTCGAAAATAATACTTTCTTTTGTATATCACTTCTCTCACAATCATGGGTTGTGGTAAAATTAAATTTTTTCATATCAAAATGACAAGGAGAATTCGAGCTTTCTAATTGTTTTTGAATTTTCTATATCCGACCAATAATTATGTTTCAATTAATGAATATGTTTGTCAATGTCGAGTCTACTCGAACAGAAAACATGAAATTTTCGATGATCTAGAAACTTTTTTGTTTGAGAAGATAAGTGGGTGGTGAAAGCGAGAAAGTTGTTCAAAAACAATTGAAATTATTTCTCCAAATGTCGAAAATAGTCGGAAGGTCGTAATTTGGCCTCTCAAGAGTTTCAAAGTAAGGAGAGCGGTATATGCATGAATCATTGTATGTTAAAGATTAGAGTTATATTATTGAAGCTATAATCGACTTGGATATTCGAGCTGCGAACAGCTGGTTTATCATGAAAATAGTGAGTTTCACAACACCGCGTTATTTTTCCGAAGCTACGCTGTCACTTTTAACATTCAGTTGAATGTGTTTGCGTTAGGAGAAGTTTCAATTTCACGCAAAATGACAACGTAGCTATTTCTCGGGTGGAGGGGGTTTTCGTCAACTTAGATTGCGCCGACTATAATCCTACATCATAATAAATATTAAATATTTATAAGTATGAAGGCTGGCGGGATAGAATATCATCTTACCTTGCTGTTATGAAGCATAACACCTATGGCCACTCTTTGATTAATACAGTCTCATTTAAACGACTGACCCAACTATCCATCTATCACTAGACTCAATTTTCCCAAATGAAAACCATTTGACCCAATATACACCCAATATTACATACATAATATCAGTTGATGATTTGACATAACCTTGTTTTGGACTGTGTAGTATAAATTGAAGGAGCAGTTCAGGACATGAGCCCGTTGCACTCACTAATATGTAATTCGAATAAATGATGATGATTGATTGATCATTATGATCATGATGTTCAAAATCGTTATGATTAATCGAATCAATTATCAAAATGACAATATGCTTTCTTGCTTACTAAAACATAATATGCATATACAGGGTGTTTCAGGAGGAATGTGCAATACTTCTCAGGCTGATTCCTTACACCAAGTAGACAAAAAAGTTCCATGGGACCATCCCCCCAAAACGCTTTGTTACTGAGATAACAATGGCGGAAATTGATATTTTTCGAAATATATTAATTTTTCTAATTTTTTAAAGGCTTTAGTGAGGTTCTAAAATAATCAATTCCTATGTAAAATTAGCTGAGGAATTCAATAAAACCAGTTCCAGGTCTGTAACTTCAACGGTTATTGAGATAATTGGAAAAATATGCTAAAAAAACGCCATTTTTCAACAATAAGGGTTATAACTCGATAAGGAATCATAAAATTGTATGTTTTATTAATGGAAGTTGAAGAGAGCCGGATTCTAAAGAAAAAGTTTAATGGTGGCGATTGTGTAAATCTTACCCAAATCTCAGAAATAGCGATCAAAAATCGCAAAATCGCTACTAAACACAAATTCATCACTTTTGTCAATTTTGCGATTTTTGATTGCCATTTCTGAGATTTGGGTAAGATTTACACAATCGCCGCCATTTAACTTTTTCTTCAGAATCCGGCTCTCTTCAACTTCCATTAATAAAAAATACAATTTTATGATTCCTTATCCAGTTATAACCCTTATTGTTGAAAAATGGCGTTTTTTAGCATATTTTTTCAATTATCTCAATAACCGTTAAAGTTACAAACTTGGAACTGGTTTCATTGAATTCCTCAGCTAATTTTACATTGGAATTGATTATTTTAAAACCTCACTAGAGTCTCTAAAAAATTAGAAAAATTAATATATTTTGAAAAATCTCAATTTTCCGCCATTGTTATCTCGGTAACGAAGCCTTTTTGGGGGTTGGTCCCATGGAACTTTTTTGTCTACTTGGTGTAAGGAATCAGCCTGAGAAGTATTGCACATTCCTCCTGAAACACCCTGTATATAAATCTATCATCAAATATCATCCAATAAAATAACTTTGAGTACAAATTAATAAATTAGTTTTGAGGGTGATAATGAGGTAGTTATCCATTTATTAAATGAAAATACGAGATAAGTCAAACCACAGATTTATTAAAAATCGAGATACCGGTTTCGGTTGCTACACCATTATCAATGTCAGGTAAACTCACCAGATTCTGTATTACCAGAGATTGATAATAATCTATCAAACGAAACCGGTATCTCGATTTTTAATGAATCTGTGGTTTGTCAATATCTTGTATTTTCGTGTAATAAATATTTACAAATCTATTCATGAATATAGACTGATTTGATGAATTTATCAAGAAAATAAAAAAAATAAAAAAGAAAACAATCTCTCTCACCAGAAATGACGCGATCCAGGTATTCCATGTCTTTGGTTGAGTCATAGTTGATAGCTCCATGCTTTTGCACTGTGTCTTGCACCTCTTTGCGCAGTTTGTCCTGAATTTCTTGGTTTTGCGACAACTCGAGCATGCAGAACGTGAGAGTGGTAGCGGTGGTTTCAAACCCGGCCACGAAGAATATGAACGTGTTGGCCGCTAGGAGTTTTTCGTCCAAAATAACTGCAAAAATAGAAATTATTCAAATTAATTTCAAGTAAAATAGGTTGGTAGATGTAGTATAGTCTGTTCAAGCAAAGAAGACCCACTGGCAAGATGAGAAAATAACTCCAGCTCGGTCAATAATGGTTCAAAAAATATTGATTTTATCTCAAATTGTAGATCAGAATGTTTTCCACAATTTGAGAGCAAATTAATCATTTTCATACCAATATTAACCGAGCTAGAGTCATTTTCTGATCTTGTGAAAATGTCTTCTCTGCTAGGTCAATTGTAGTTAAAAAATATTGATTTTGTCTCAAATTGTAGATCAGAATGTTTACTACGATTAAGACAAAATCAATAATTTTTGAACCAATATTTACCGAGCTGGAGTCATTTTCTCATCTTGCCAGAGGGTCTTCTTTGCTTGGAAAGACTATAGATGTAGATGATTATTGGAAGAACATTCAAGTTTTAATTTTTTTATCGTTAAAAGGTTTTATTTCACTATAATATATAGTATTTAGTAATACTATATATATATAGTATTCTTATACTATTTATACCACGTATTTCAATAATAATTATATCAGTATTATATTAGTATATATAGTATACTTTCTTAGATACTGTTCTGTGCTATTTTTTATTTTAAATAATATCACAGTACCGTTTTCAATTATTTTTTTCAAGTATTATTTTTTTTCGAATTCAAATTCTAACTATTCATAGAGAAACGCATGTCCTGCAGCTATCAACAATGACAAAATAATTATTAAGGTTGGTTTCTATTACTTCAATACACAGGCACAATATGCAATAGAGTTGTATAGAGCAACGCAGACTGGTTAGCTAACTTTGGATTTGCGTTGCTCCATACAACTACCACTGGCGGCTCGTGCCCACGAAACAGGTGAAGTGCTGTACAGTAAAAGATAGGGGAACTTCACTTGTTTCGTGGGCATGAGCCGCCAGTGACAACTACGTGTTTCTATTGCTTCTTGTGCCCAACATGTTTCCGTGTCTTGTAGTAATGTAAACCTACCTTTAATAATCAACTAGAACTTTTTGAAGTTCGATAAAACATAATTGAATGAAGTATAGAATCTGTCCAAGCTAAGAAGACCCTCTGGCAAGATGGGGAAATGACTCCAGCTTGATCAATATTTGTTCAAAAATTATTGATCTGGTCTCAAATTGTAGAACACAATCTGATCTACAATTTAAGACCATATCAATATTTTTTGAACCAAGATTGACCGAGCTTGATTCATTTTCACATCTTGCCAGAGGGTCTTATTTGCTTGGACGGACTATATACGGATATACCTACCTTGATTCTCGTTTTTGGGATCAATCTGCATAGCCTCGTCCTGTTTCTTCAAGTTCATCAGAATCTGTATGAAATCGTTGCGCTCCACCCGGTTGTCCTCTCTATACTTCATAGTGTCGTTGACCAGGTTGATGAAGAAGTCCTCCTTCGATTTGTCCATCGCTTTCACGCCCAGCAACGACGGCAAATTGTCGCTGACAATTCTCAAAAAAGTTCTCAACTTGAATCGCCACGTGGTCTGCATAACTTCGCGTCCCATGCGACGGAACTCGGAGTCGGGGTTTTTTAGCGAATTAAATTGTAGACCGAACGCACACGATCCGATCACATCGGTGGCTAGTTTGGCCATGGACTCTTGCACGTCGATCAGCTCTTTTTTCTGCGTTTTTTCATCGATCAAACTGCATAACGAGTCGACACATTCGTTGAACTGTGGCGACATCAGTTTCAGTTTTCCGGAACTGAATGCGGGGGTCAGTTTTTGTCGCAATGCTTTCCAACGGTGCCCCGTCATATTCAACAGATTCGCGTTTAACGGATCCAATTTAATATCAACTGTAGTACCGCGATCGTAAAAGTAGGTGAAATCTTTAACAAGTATCTGTTGGATGAGTTCGGGGTCTTTGACCATAAGCAGAGGTGACCTACTAGCGAACCAACCACCATAGGGCTCTTCATGGAAATAGTCATAGATTTCTTGATGACATTCGGTGATGTGGTGACGTCCTAGGGCTAGATTCAGGGTGTTACCGAAGAACGGTATGACGGGTTTCATGAATTTGACGCCCTTCTTTTCCCAGTGCGAGTAGGTGCTGATTCCGTACCAGTAGATGGCTGTGAGAGTGCTGACCAATAGGAAGAAGATGTCGAACAATGACACTTCGTAGCCGAAGGCGTTCATTGTGGGTGGGTGGGGGAAGCTGGAAATCATGGAAAAATTTCAGAAAAAAGAGAAAAATTGTGAAAAAAACTTGAAAAATGTATGAAATCTTGAAATGTATGTAAGATAATAATTTTATTGAATAGTGAAAATAAATAGATGGTAAAGTGTACAATATATAAATCATCTTTCTTAACATTGAGAAAATGTCTATAAACTTATCAATTATGATTATAAAAACCTATTGGCTATACCGGTAATCACACTCTGAGTATAGTCTGTCCAAGCAAAGAAGACCCTCTGGCAAGATGGGAAAATGACTCCAGCTTGGTCAATATTTGTTCAAGAATTATAAATGTGGCCTTAATAGTAGATCAAATTGTTGATCCTACAATTTGAGATCAAATTGATAATTTTTGAACCAATATTGATCGAGCTTGAGTCATTCTGCCATCTTGCCAGAGGAAGACCCTCTTACTTGGACAGACTACTGTTAAAATCATGTGATTTACACAATTTATATGTTCAACAACAATTTATCAAATGATTATTTTAATTCATCTCCAATGGAAGGCTTACTTTTATAGAATTCTGCTGCTATAAAAAAATACCAATACTAAACATGAATAAGTAAAAGTAGTTAAATCAGTAAATCATATAAATAAATCTAGTAAGGTTTTATTTTTAGGCTAGTGATTGGTTATTATTACTATCTCGATTTATAGAAAACATGAATAGTTTTAAACTGTGACTCCATTTATAGGTTCAGTTAGCATTGAATCTCATCTGTTAATTTTAAAATTCTAATAAAATATATTTATTGTGAAGAAGTCATTCCTAAATGATAGAATTCAATTTATGTAGTCCTGATCAATGATGTTCCAATTTATTATTGAGAAATCTTATATTTTCGGTAACAAAATGATTACTTTATTGTTAGAAGATTATTTTACTTTTTTTTAGTTTTTGTTTTACATTTTTAGGTTGCCATGATTTATAATATTGATTAATAATTATTATTTATTGATTACCTTCATTCAGCTGCTACTTCAAAATTCTCAAGTTTGTGAGATCAATATTTTTTGGCGAAACTTTAATTTGTGTAATTTGTTTAAACTATCATTTTAACTTTGGAAAAATAAATAAATGAATCGATGATAATAATAATTGATGAATGAAAGGATTTAGAAAACCAAGATCGTTAAAGTAGGCCTAAACTTTTTAAATTTATTTGCTTGAATTCAATTCAAGCTTCAATTCAATTCAACTCCGCCCCCTGGATCCCCGACAGTATCAGCAGTGTCAGTGAGTCAAACAGGCTCGCTTCGCTCGCCTGCAAATTCCGTTCAGAAGGGATTCAAAACTTATTGAACACAGCATTTCTAGACCTAATCTGGACCTGTTCCCCAAATTTCGACATTTTCTACCAATTTATTCTCGAAAAATCCAAGAAAAACTCTGAAAATTCCGAAGAATAGTAAAACGCTAATATTGAGCGTAACCTTGGGAACTATATCGGACATAGTTTGAAACTTGATTCGATATCTTCCAAATTAGTTTATCTATAATCTCGCTGAACCATTGAATTTACAGTAAGGATTGGTCGTAACAAGGCGGAAGATATGCAACCCGCAATACATCTACAATTTTGAAAAACCTGATTACTGGTGTAATCTTGAACGGAATTAAAAAATATCTTAACACAACATTTCTAGACCTTATCTGAACCTACCTACCAAATATCAACATTTTCTAACGATTGGTTCTCGAAAAAATTGAGAAAACGCCGAAAAACTATAGAAAAACTCAAATATTTGGCGTATCCTTGGAAAGTTCCTAAAATCCGTTCTTAGCACGCGTCTAAACGTCCAACTGAACATGCCTGCCAAATTAGAACTCATTCAGTTCAGTGGATTTTTAGTTCTAGTGATGAATGAATGAATGAATCAGTCAGTCAGTGCCATTTCGCTTATATAGATATAGATTTTTAAATATTTAGGACTAGATTTCTACATTTGTTATTGATTATAAATAACATGATCACTAATTACATCTATATTGTTCAATTAAACTCCATTGGAATAATTTAACTGATAATATTAGTAGTTAATTATTAGAAACAATACAAAATAAGCTATTTGCAGTTAAATTGTATTTGTTTTACTTTTTATCTATTTTAGGTGTAACAATAACAGTGAATATGATGGATTAAAATTCATTCATTATTTACAGTCATTCATTCTTGGAACAACTTAAACAATAACAAAATTGATTTTTTTCTGGGAAATACTTTCATTTTAGGCCTACACAATGCAACTTCCAAAAAACTCTTGAAAAATAGATAAACACAATCAACTCACTTGTATGATGTAGAACTATCTCACTCCAATCACTTGATAATAAAATAAGCACAGATCAATTCACTGTCAATGACCTGAATCTAGAGAAACATTCATCAGTAGAAATATTTGAATTTCATAACCTAAGTTTGTTGATAACAGAGCTGCAGCAACTGCAGAGAGCAGTCATCAACCAGGCTAGGTTCTTGACTGGTTTTATAGAATTTCAAGAGTGATTTTGTATACAGTTGGACTGTTTGTCTGTTCTTCTTCTCCCTCTCCCTCTTCTTCTTCACCCTCTTCTTTTTCTCCCTCTTCTTCTTCTCCTTCTTCTTCTTCCTCTTCTCTCTCTTCCTATATCTCCTTCCGACCTGCTTCCCCTACCATTCCAAGTGCGTGCAACAGATAATTGAGTAAATTTTAGTGGAGTTGAAGCCATCCTATATCGGTATATATATGTTTATAGCTAGTTATCTATATTTATAGGAACAGATAGAGATGGAGTTTCTAATTTGTTGTGGGATGTGTTGGTGATGTTAGCCTTCTGACTATATCTATAGTTGAAACTGGTAGTCTTAGTCTGTAATCTATACATATCTTTTATATCATAATATAGTCTATTATGACTATATCTGAAGTTGAAACTGGGTGATATGTATAGTTTGTAACCTATACATATCTGTTATTCTATATTGTTTATTATGGCTATATCTATAGTTGAAACTGGGTGATATGTATAGTTTGTAATCTATTGTAGGCCTAGTAGATTGAATGAATGAGCTCTAGAAATAGTAATAACCGACGCCAAGACATACCGGCGGCTTCTTGTGCGCTCTAACAGCTGATATTGTCAATTAGAGTTGTCATTTAGCTATGACTAGATTATGTTTTTGAAATCGAAAGAGACAATGGATGCGTTACATCAGCTGTTAGTAGGTTACATCACGTACAAGAGACAGACGAAACCGCCGAATTATAACTTACTTGTAAATACATTTATTGAGATGAGGTTTATTCACATTTATTATTAATAAAGGTCGATTCGATAAGAAAATCGATTATTATAAATTATTATAGTGAATTTATTAGGTAGAAATGGAGAAAAAATGAACAGATGAGATTTATTAGAAACAAGAATATGAGGAAGCAACAGATCAGAGATCCATAGAAAAGATTCCAAATCCAATTCAAAATTAGAAACCAAATTATGATGAAAGGAAATTTAAGGACATTTTGATATTTTTAGGTAGTTATCAATGAATAAGTGAATGAATCAATAGTCAATCTATTTTCAGATTAATTAAAATTTTGATTGAAAAAGCATTAATACATGGATAACATTGTTATAGTCTGTCCAAGCAAAGAAGACCCTCTAGCAAGATGAGAAAATGACTCCAGTTCGGTCATTATTGGTTCAAAAATAATTGATTTTGTCTCAAATTGTAGATCTGCAATTGAGTCCAAATCAATCATTTTTGAACCAATATTGTCCGAGTTGGAGTAATTTTCTCATCTTGCCAGAGGGTTTTCTTTGCTTGGACAGACTATACCAAAGAGGTCTTAGTATAGTCGAAAAATCTATTATTCTATATTGTTACATTGAGAACATTGATACATCGAGTGATGTATAATATTCCTTCTCTCTTTTTCCTGCTTCTTTATTCTATAGTCCTTTTCTCCTCTCTCTCTCTCTCTTCTCTTCCATCCTGTTTCAAACTTGTAGCATAATTATAATAATTTTTGCAACCGTAAACTTGTTTAGAATTGAGAATAACTCAAACATGTAATTTTCATGGAAATGTTTTCGTGCATTTCACTGTGTTTTCGTGTTATTAATCACTGTTTTCATACCACATTTCAGACTGCTATTATACCTGCGCATAATTGTTGTATTTTGTTGAATTAATCATTGTATTTCGTATACAATCCATTTTCCTCTTTTCCGGCTAAACTCAACTCTCTCCCATTAACTCTTTCTTTCTCTACACCCTCTTCTTCTCCCTCTCCCTCTCCTTCTCATTCTTCTTTCCCCTCTTCTTCTTCCACCCACCTTTTCTTCGCTTCTTGTCCTTGTTCTTCTTCTACTTTCCTTTTCCAAGATCTCAAGTTTGTGATTGCACCACAGTATGCAATGTTTTTGTTGTCACATTTTGTCAACTCAAACATGACTGTTATTATTTTTTTGGGTTCAACGAATTTTTCTCCAAGATTACAGTTAACGTATTATATCTCTGTTCAAATAAAGTATAATTTTAATAATAATTGTGTCAGTTTACAAGCTTTTGGGCAATGGTGGTCGAATTGATGTAACTTCCGTCTTTTTGTAACACGTGTAAGATAGGGATACAATGTATTCGAGGTCGAAAGTTACATGAAATAGATTATAGACTAAGAGTATTGCACCACATTGTGTCATATTTGTTTATGTTTACATTGAGGCCTAATAAATATAGATAGGAAAGCGTTATGTTTGTCACCTTCTGTGAACTGTTAAAATTTAGCAGAATTCATTTTATTTGGCGGATTTCGAATGATATGGGACAGTTATTGAGCGTTGCTCAGCTCTGTCAGGACGATCTGCGAGCGGTCTGCGGGAGCGGGAGACCCTTATTGGTCTAAGTGGTTCACTTTCGACTCAATCCCGACTCTCACAGACTGTCCTGAGGGAGCTGAGAGCGTTCATAACAGTCGTTCATCATTCGCCAAAATAAATTGTTTTTGCTTTATAAGTCCAATTTTCTCATCACAATAATAGAAGTTTCTGATGAGAAGTAGGTCTACTTTTGAATTTGTTGAATTTAAATAGGAATAATTTTGTTTTATTGCATAAAATATCATTGCTTTTTTTATATTTTCATATGTTTATAATGCTTCATTTTTGTATTCCCTACAATATAATAAATCAAACTATTACTGTTCTCATCGCTTGATATAGTCTGTTCAAGCAAAGAAGACCCTCTGGCAAGATGAGAAAATGACTCCAGCTCGGTCAATATCGGTTCAGAAATATTGATTCTGTCCCAAATTGTAGAGCAGAATGTATTCTGCAATTTGAGACCAAATCAATATTTTTTGAACCAACATGACCGAGCTGGAGTAATTTTCTAATTTTGCCAGAGGGTCTTCTTTGCTTGGACAGACTATATATAATACAGTATTACAATCTGCAAGACGTACAGAAAAAGACGTCAAATCTGCAAGAAAAGTAGAAATCTAATAAAACCACTTCACTACATCATAGAAAATATTGAAATTATTACTTACTTACTTTTCTAGTATTCCTGCTGATTGCACCAAAGCCTAAAATATTTAACGGCTGAATAATGTTGCACACATGAATTTTTGACGTTCGATTATTTATTCATTCCTACAAATTCCATTCTAGCTAGTGTAATAATTTATAAGTTCTGAAAAAATCGGATGTGAAAAAATCATTGTGTGTGTTTTAAGAAGTAAATTTATTGTCTAAACTCTAGGCTATATTGAAACCATGAGCCTCATAGCAACGAGTAAAATAGTGTTTTTATTGTGGCATGAATTTTCAAATTTATTTTATACTTTAATATACATCGAAGTGATACTTTCAGTGCAATTATTTATTTGGTTTCTTATCCTTTTATTCCAAATTCAAAAATTTTTGTAACCTTTTTGTTGGACGACAAATTCTAGAGTGAAGTGCTACGCTCTTTGAGTAGTTGTGAAGTTGATAATGTGCTACTTTTCATTTTTTATGAAGTGCTACGATTGTACATAACCTTGTTTAGGACATATTATTTATCAAAATTCAGGAAAGAAATAGTACAGGTTCTGCCTAGTTTTTCTTGCCTAGTTATAATATAATAATATTACTATTATGATTTGTGTAATGATATCAATAAATGAATGAATAGTAGCCATTAATGAGGTATGACATTAAATTGGGACTATATTAGGACAATTAATGTATTCGGCTGTTATTATTCAATATAATAACGATATTCGCTGTATTACACACTAAGGCCTATTTTGTATCACAATTAATTTGTTAATGAATGTTATTGTGAATATTAATAAAAATTTATAATTATTTTATTTTTGTTACAGTCTGGAAACGAGGAACACATGAAACTTGTGAATGACATGGGAATCACAGTAGCTACATTGGCAGATGGAAGGGTCCAACTATTACATACATTTTCAAATGTAAGTTCAAATTATGCAATTTTGTTTATCTACTCTTTCATCATCATAAATTTGTGTCACGAACACTCGATACTGCTATTGGATGGGTGACCAGTACTATAGAAAAATTGATATAAGTACTTATAGTAAGAATATTAATTAATTAATTTATTTATTTATTTATTTATCTATTGGAAAAAACAATACTTATATACTTATATTCTTATGTTTATATTGACGTCTAATAAAGATAGATAAGTATAGGAATATACTTATATTCTTACTTCATGCCAGTAAGTAAACAAACATAAATCATATTGGCGAGGTGGAACCTGATATTATTACAAATAAATTACCAATATTATTATTATTATTATTATTATTATTATTATTATTATTATTATTATTATTATTATTATAAATATAATTCCTTGGGTGGAACCTACTTGTAAGGGTCTCCCCTCCAATCAAAGCTATACGAATATTTATTACAGAAATTTTCAGTTTGTAATAGAGGACTAATGTTATTCTATTTTATTGAAAATCCAAGTGCCCTTTCGTAATTTTTATATCACTGAATTAAATTTTTCGACTCTCAAGAGCCATTTTCAAATGCGAATGTACAAATTAGACGTTATGTAATATGGAAAACAAAACTTGACACTTTTATATTACCAACTCTATACGTTTAGTTAGTTTCTGATAGAGGGATATATATATATCAATCAATCAGTTAACCATTATTTATTCATAATTACATTTCTGAGCAGCCCTAATTTGATTCACTTCCAATTCATTTTTCTGAGAATATTATATTTAGTTATGTAAATTTATTTCGTCATTTTGACTGTCTACTTCAAAAGAAACAAATCAATATGCATCAGTACATCAATACATGAGGTAAATCCCATACAACTACAACTATTTCTAGTTCAATGGTAAAGCCTACCGTACCTGTCACCAATAACGGTTTTGGACAATTTCATTGTTCCCAGGGTTCTTGGTAATTTTATATTTTTAGAAAAATGACGAATGGCCTGAAGAATAACAAAATTGTTGAGCTGGGAACCATAGAACTATAATCCGCTATGGTTATTGTTCTATGCTGAGGACAAAAATAGATATGACGTCCTAATCCTTATTGTATTTTTAATTTGTTGTCTGACAACCCTATTCATTCCAAATGGAATTGAAATTCTTGGAACATCCATTCTCATTGATGCAGTTGTTAGGTTTGAAAGTAAAGTGGTTAGGTTTGAATCTTGAACTTGATCTTGGTTTAAATTTTGAGGTTAAAAAGGGCTCAGTTATACTAGAAGAATAGCTTGAGTTATATTCCTGTGTGAAAACCGTTCAATTTACTTTCAAAAATTATACTTTTATTAAGAAAATGAATAATTTAAACATGTCGCATTGATTATTATCGATATTGATTTATTTTCTTTTTTTACAAGCTACAAAGCAACGTTAGGCTATAATATTGTGTCATTCACAGGGGTCGGTCGATTGTAAAAATTATAATAATTAAAGTCGAGAGCTCGTATTCAATTTAAAATCCTATTATTGTTACAGGATACACGTACTTTTTCAATTAAAGCATTCACACCATTCAATTTCGTGTATAATCTGGATTCCACTGTATTGGGCTTTTGGGAGCGATTGTCCCAGTGGTAGAGAGCGTCTAATCGGTGAGATTAGATAAGAGACTTGCCTCTGCCACCACTGTTGTACTGGTGACCGGTTCCTCCGAATTCAATTTATGAGCTTCAAAAATCGCTTCCCTCTTCGGAACCAACCTGAAGCAGTAGGTCCATTCATCTCTCATAAACATCATCATCATCATCATCCTTCCTTCCCATTACCCACTCAAAGGCCCAAAAACCCATGTGGGCATCACCTAAGAAACAAATCTTGAGATCTTACAATTGTATGATTCAACAAATATGGTTCTATTAATAAAACGTTCCTAAGGCCGCTATTACACGGTGATATTACTATTATAGTCTCTCCAAGCAAAGAAGAAATTCTGGCAAGATGGGAACGTGACTCCAGCTTGGTCAATACTCGTTCAAAGATTATAAATTTGGTTTCAAATCGTAGGAAACATTCTGATCTACAATTTGAGACCAATATATATTATATATATATATATATATATATATATATATATATATATATATATTCTGCTGTGAACTGAAGAAGGTGGCACAGCCACCGAAATATTTTCACCTTAAAATGTAAGTTTATTTGTGTTTTTCTTCCTATCCATCACTTAAATCTGTCTATTTGTGAAATATATATATATAACTGGGGAAGCGGTTTGTCCCAGTGGTAGAGAGCGTCTAATCGGTGAGATTAGATAAGCGACGTGCCTCTACCACCACTGTTGTAACGGTGACCGGTTCCTCTGAATTCAATTCATGAGCCTCAAAAATCGCTTCCCGGTGGTTCGGAACCCACCTAAAGCAGTAGGTCCATTCATCTCTCATCATCATTCTTCCCATTACCCACGCACAGGCCCAAGAGCCCATGTGGGCATCACCCTCAAAAAAAATTTTTTTTTGAACCAATATTGACCGAGCTGGAACATTTTCCCATCTTGCCAGAATGTCTTCTTAGCTCGACCAGATCAATCTTTCTCAATCTCTTATTTAAATCAATCCAAGTCGAATCTCCTGTAAGTGTAATTTCTGTACGATAAATTATTTTTTGTGTGTGTTTTCTTAGGCAAAATCAGTGCAGGACGCCGAGGAAGGCCTGCTATTCATGCAGGAAATGGTGGAGCTGTCCAAGTCGCAGGCGGCCGAAACCCAGCCGCAGACCGTGGCCTTTCTCAATCAGGGCGCTGAAGTGAGGCTGAACGCGGGCCCGGCCCACTTTGGGCGCCAGCTGAGGGGTCAGGACAATGTGAGTGAAATGAGAATTTTAACTTTGAAACGCTCCTTAAAACAAAGTCAATTTGTTTTGAAAAAAATGAATACAGAGTGGGCGATATGTCACTTGACTCTAGCAGCATGTTAGTTACGGCTCGTCCGTAACATACCTGTTTTATTTTTGTCGAGTCGCCTTTACCAAGAATATACGAACGATTAATTCTAGATAATACAGAGTAGAGATAAAACCCAACAATCAGAAGCTATAAAATTGAAATAGTCGTACAAGTATGAAACCATTTATTAATAAAAATTATTATAACATTTATTAACAAAATAATGATATTGGTTAAAATTGATATGATATATTATTATACATATATACATATATTACATGTATAATATCCTAATTGAAATAACCGTGGATAATATCTAGTACAGTAGAACGTCGATTATCCGAACGCCGATTAACCGAATCGCCAGTTATCCGAATCGGTCTTGAGCGTAGTAATAAATTATAAAAACCAGCGTTTACGACGTTATCGTACCTTTTCTTACTTTTTCTAATTGTACTTGCTGTATTGTAGTTCAGTACAGTATTTGTTTTGCTTTCCATATTAATTTAACATTTCACTGTACTTTTCAAATGAAATAAAGTTCATTCCAAGTTTAACACATTGTTTATCTTTAATACAATTCCATGTCTAATTATCCGAATTTTCGTTTATCCAAATTGATACCGGTCCCAATGAGTTCGGATAATCGGCGTTCTACTGTATTCAATATGGATAACTAGAGCAATATTACTTTCACAACTACTCGAAAAATTGTAAAAATATTTCGATTCTTTGAAATTTGTAGGTAAGTGCGCGAGTGGGCGTGGCCGATCCGTTGAGAGCGTGTGACGTCATCACCAATCCGAAGCGGCTGAAAGGTCGTATCGCCATTGTGGAGCGCGGAGATTGCATGTTTGTCGAAAAGGTCAGTACTCATATATATTTATATACTCATATAGTTTAGTATAGTTTAATACTCATAAAATATACATACTTATGTATAGTCTGTCCAAGCAAAGAAGACATTCTGGCAAGATGGGAAAATGACTCCAGCTCGGTCAATGTTGAATCAAAAATTATAAATTTGGTCTCAGATGTAGGAATCATTCTGATGTACAGTTTGAGACTAAATTTATAATTTTTGAAGCAATATTGACCGAGCTGTAGTCATTTTCCCATCTTGCCAGAATGTCTTCTTTGCTTCATCAGACTATAAAATCTAGTTTTATTTGATGCTGACAATGTCCAACAAATCTAGAATGTGAATTCTTATGACATTAAAAGTTATTTATTCTTCCTAAACTTTAACTCAATTAGAATTGTATTGAACTTGTTTTTTTAGTGAATTTTTTGGTCTGTAGTCTACTTAGTTCTTCAAACCTCTGCCAAATTATGTTGAACTTGATTTTTTAGTGAATATGTTGGTATGAAGGCTACTTTGTTCATGAGTACTTTATGAGAAGATGATATTTTTGTTGTAAACAGTCTCAACAAAACTCTACAATCAAACATCATCCACTAACAAAAATTTTATTCATTTATTCATACGAAAAATCACAATGAAGAGTTAAACAAAGACATTAAAGTCCAAATCGTCTTTTCCCAAATTTTGATTGAAATATTAAAAATACTTGAGGTTATGTTCAAAAGGTTTCTAAACACTCATGACGACAATAATATGCATACTGGACCAACAGGTGGAGGTTTTCAAATAAGATTGGGGGTCCACATACCCCCAAAAACGCATTGTTATCGAGATTTAAATACTATTGTATGAAATATTATTTCTAACCCAATTTAATTTCTATTATTACAAAATGTATTTTGCTTCTCTTCTCCATTTCATTTGGATTCATTTCAAAATACAATACGGTAATTAGAAGAAACTTGATACTGTGTAAACTGAGATGAATTATTGCAAAAAACTACTTATATTCATTGAAAATTAATCATTTCATTCATTCACTTATAATCATTGGATTGAATCTGAACTAAATCGTTTTAATCATTGCTTTTCAATCATTTACTTATAATAATCAATGAATTGTATTTGTTCAAGGCGCGCCGCCTAGCGGCAGCGGGCGCAGTGGGCGGCATAGTGATGGACAACGCTGCCTCGTCGAGCGGCTCGTCGAGTGCCTCGGCGGTTGCCTCGCCGATGTTCGCCATGTCGGGCGACGGACACGATGACGTCACTATTCCCGTCGTCTTTCTGTTCGCCAAAGACGCGTGGCGATTGCTGCAGGCGCTTGCCTACGATCCGCGAACGGTGGTCACTATGTCTGATCATCAGCCGCCTACTACTGGTAGGTTGAAGCTGGAATAAATTAAAATAATAAGATTTTAAGTATAATTTAGATGGATAGATAAATGTCTTTATTTTACCAATTTATCATTAGCAACCTCTTTGTCACATGTGAGTTACTGTATCTTTTATTTTCTTACATTCTAAGTTACTCTATTCTCTATTATTATATCAATTGTAAAGTGCTTAAATAATTGATTTTATCTTGAGTTAAGGAAACATATTTGGGCATGTCCTGTTGTTTTCATATTGTTTGACAATAAATAAATAAATTTTGTACATTATGTCACAGTATGGATAGTCTCCCTCCTCTGTGATTATGTCTTCCACTTTATGCATTACAAAAAGGGTTGTGAGTGAAGTTGAGCCACAAGGGCCGCGTTAATGTAGGTAATTAATAGAGCCGCGTTAATGTAGGGTGATTCAGAAAGAGCGCCGGTTTTAATACATGAAATTGAGGTATTTATTTGAACTAAAAATTGAAAATAGATAGATCAAAATGTTAATCTCTCTTTCCGATTTCATGAATGAGAAACTATTTCATTTATGTGTCGTTCTCTCCTGCGCTTGTAGTACTAAGTAGGACAGAGTTGATGCATGCCCGCGCAGTAGCGGAGGACACATGAATGACATAATTTTTCATTCATGAAATTGGAAAAAGAAATGAATAATAAAAAAGAACATTTTGATAAATTATAATAATAATAATATTCGTGTAACTTGGCTGGCTCAGAGTTTTCAGGTTGCTTCTTATCAGTTTCAGGGCCTCTAACATGACTTAAACGACTGTTTTTTAGGCAGCCGGGACCGACGGCTTAACGTGTCCATCCGAAACACGGGAAAGTGGGCTGAGAAAAATTTCTGGTTTGAACCCGGGACTTTTGGGTTGCAACGCCAGCAATTAACCCACTCAGCTACGCCACCCCCATATATTTTGATGTATTTACTTTCAATTTTTGGTTCAAATAAATATCTTAATTTGGTGTATTAAAATTTATTAATGGCTATTTTTGAATCGCCATTATATCAAATTAATATGTTATTCTTTCAATTAACTCTACTGTTTCCTGTATAACTTCTAAGAAAAATTTCTCATTTATTACAATATTGTAGGTGAGAATGTAGAATATTTATATGTGAGAATGTGAGAATATTATAGGTGAGAATGTAGCTGATCTAATATGTGGTCATAAAGTAAAATATTTGGTACTAAAACTAATACGATAGCTAGGGAATCATACATTGAAAGAAGAAATAGAATATCAAATCAAATTTGATTATGTATTTGAAGCAGATTCAAGCTACGTATCTGATTTCAGTTTGTTATTCATGATTCACGATATATGGCCATAAATATTGAAATTTTAAAGCTTTTAGATAATTAACAATAAAACGTTTAAATAAATAACAATAGAAGAGGAAATACCATGATACAACTTCTATTTAGTCTATCCAAGAAAAGAAGACCCTCTGGCAAGATGGGAAAATGACTCAAGCTCGGTCAATATTGGTTCAAAAATTATCAATTTGTTCTCAAATTGTAGGAAACTGTTTGATATACTATTAAGACCACATTTAAAATTCTTGAACGAATATTGACCAAGCTAGAGTCATTTTCCCATCTTGCCAGAGGGGTTTCTTTGTTTGGACAGACTATACAAAGCAATTTGCTAATAATCAGTTCAAGTTGGAAACTTGAACACAATTATTTCATTATTTTTTTAAATTCTGTTTTGATTTTGTTCACAGATAAATCAGAAGAGACCAAAAGTGACGTATCTAAGTCTGATAAGAAGAAGGAACCGGTTCAACTAAGCACCCTACAACAAATTAAAGGCTCTGTTCAGAATTTCCTCTTCAACGATGATTCTCAAGTAAAATTATTTTTTGATTGCTTATATCTTGTACTAAACTTCAATCTCAAATCTCGTTCAATTTCATATTTGCTGCTGTTTTACCATATTT
Source organism: Sogatella furcifera (assembly GCA_017141385.1). Taxonomy (NCBI): domain Eukaryota; kingdom Metazoa; phylum Arthropoda; class Insecta; order Hemiptera; family Delphacidae; genus Sogatella; species Sogatella furcifera. Next base: position 36,122,688 of record CM029551.1, read on the forward strand.
ATCAACATTTTTATCTACACATAGCTTCAACCATGTTGTGAAGTGACTTTAAGGTGTTGCATTTGGCACCTATTATTTTGATCTAGTTTAAATTATTCTGATTTAGTCTCATACGAGGCTAATGAGCGATTTATTTCTGACTTATAATAAGACTAAGTTAGAAGTCTAAGGGTAAGAACATGTCAAATAAGGTGAGGCTTAAGGTTAGGCTGCGGGTGCTACATACAGGTAGTATATACATAGCTCCACATCTATATCATATTATCATATCATATGATTTGTATATCATAGTATAGTATAAACCCCAAGCCTAAGCCTCACCTTAAGCCTCTCCTTTTTGACATATACTCACCCTAAGACATACAACTTTTATAGTCTGGTCAAAAAAATAAGACTTTCTTGCAAGATAGGAAAATGACTTCAGTAGGGTCAATAATGATTAAAAATTACAAATTTGGTTTGAAAAAGTGTAGCAGGCTGTTTTTCACAATTTGAGACCAAATTTATAATTTTTTAATCAATATTAATCGCGCTGTAGTAATTTTCTCCATCTTGGCAGAATGTTTTTTTTGCTCGAACTACTTTTACAATCATACTAATATTGAATTATTTCAGTATAGAATACATGAGATAATATTTTTCAACTAGGATATGAATTTCACACTATAATCACTGCTCTAAATCTAATTATTAATTAATTTTTCCATTTATTCATGTTTTTTTATGTGTTAACAGAAACCTCCAGCAGTCAGCAGTAAACAGAATCTGGTGGACGTGGTGGGGGGTCGGGGGGGAGCAGCAGCAGGAGGAGGGGAAGGTGTGACATGGCGTCGCGACGCCTATCTGAGCAGCGAAGGCACCCAAGTAGTGCCGCCGTTCTATAAACAACATTTGCGCAAACTTCTGCTAGAAATGTTGGCGAAACCTCAGGCCGAACTGTGGCTCGGTGCTAACGATAGAGACGATCTAGTACAAGTGGAAGTGAAGAATTCGCATCCCTCCTCTTTTCCCTCTTCTTCTTCTTCCTCTTCCTCCTCTTCATCTCCTTCTACTTCTTCATCTACACCTCCATCTTCATTAACTTCCACTTCTTCATCAAGTCCTCCATCTTCATCGACTTCAACTTCATCTTCTTCTTCTTCTTCCTCATCTTCTCCTTCCTCTACCCTCCTTCTTCCTCTTCGACACCATCTTCTTCTACCTCTTCGTCAAATGTTCCACGGAATCGTGTCGGCGTAAAAATCCCCGACGAATTATAACGCAAGGCTAACGCGCTAGACACAACCAATGACTGTTAGGTTAGGTTAGGTGAGGTTAGGTTGGGTGAACGTGTTTTTAAATAGGAATAGTTGTTCAATGCGTTAATCGATTTGAACGTGGTAGAGTCTGTCCAAGCAAAGAAGACATTCTGACAAGGTGGGAAATTGACTACAGCTCGGACAATATTGGTTCAAAAATTACAAATTAGGTCTCAAACTGTAGATCAGAATGTATCCTACAATTTGAGACCAATTTTTCAAGTTTTTGAACCAGTATTGACTGAGCTGAAGTAATTTTCCCATATTGCCTGAATGTCTTCTTTGCTTGGACAGACTATAGAAGGGAACTTGTGTTAGAAGAATTTATTGATGGATAATCATCTAGAACTACTGATGGATATCGTTAGGTAGGTTGAATTCAATTGAAGTCGGTGCGTCATTCAATGATTTAAGTTGCGGAAAATGAGTTAAAATCAATTCAACTGCTGTAAAACGTCATCAATGGTCGGTCAAATTGATTGTCCGATAATGACGATAATGAAATCGTCGCAATGAAAAGTGATGAACATTGTAATGATTTCACTTTAGGGAGGTTGAATTCAATTGATGTTTGTTTGTCGTTAAATGATTGACGTCGAGTTGTATGAAAATCCAATCAATTTAACCGCTGTAAAATGGTGTCATCCGAAGGAAAAAAACTAATTAATGGCAATAGAATGACGTCACTTTACGGAGGTTATATTTTGTTGCAATAATTGAACGGAGTATTGTAGGCAAGTGAGCTAGATTAGATAGTGGAAAAAGATTCCGGCTGTTTATAATGAGAGGTTAATGTGTTGTAAATATTCTTCAAAGTTTTGGAAAAGAGCGAAATTGTCTATTAAAACCAGACTTTGACTGTTATCAACAAAAGTTTCATGTGATGAAATGTTAGTGTGTTGGAAATTTCGGTTTTGAGATGTTTGGAGTAGATTAGGTATTGGAAAATTAATTCCTACAAATCGGAACGTAACTGTAAAAATATTGTTTATAGGCAAGAGTGTAATGTTTAGAATGGTTTAGGAACTGAAAAAATACCACAACTTGAACTAGAGGTTAATGCGCTAGAAATGATGTATGACATTTTCATAATGATTTAGTCGGAATTTGTAAAAGGTGGAATTCTATTAGGCCTGCATTTGTTCGCCGTGAATGACATCATCTGAAGGAATGATTTCGTTATTGATTGCCGTTAAATGACGTCATCTACTACGTCGTATAAACGACTAAAATATAATGGCTGAATTGGTTCTTGACATTCATTGTTGTGAATATAAATATGAATAGTATTGTGAATATGAATCGTATGATAGCGAGGTATGTCAAAAGTCGATGTATGTAAAGTGGCTTGAAATACATTACATAGCATGTCAAGTATAACTAGACACAATTAGCACAGCAGTGAAATGCATGGAAATCAATGCATCTCACAGGCCATGCTAATTCTGTCGAGTTATAAGTATCATATTTGTATCAGGATGTTAGAAACTAGAATGCTGGGCTATTGTTAGAAAAGTTGGTTTGTGAATCTTGTGTAATAAGTAGGTACTAGTATGTTGTGAGATAGTGTTTGAGATTTTGGTTCTAGAATGGTGCGTGTTAAACCTATAAGGTTGGTTAACTTTTCTACTGATAACCCTTGGTTTGTTTCTATAATGTTGTAACAATTAATTTCCTTGAAGAAAAGTTTAAAAAAGATAACAATCGCTTTTTATTCGTGGAAAGGCTCTTACAGGTAGATTTTTCTTATCCGAGAGTTGACTAGAAGAAAAAAAACAAAACAAATTGTTTGCATTTAATCTATAGCCTACGGTTTATCTTCTTTTAGTACCTAATATATTGGATTATTCCAATAAATTATTCGAATAATTCTCAGTTACCGGTACAGTCAATTGTTACAACAATAATTACAAAGGTAATTATTACCTTTGGTAATATTTTACTATCGTATTAGAAGTCATATTTATATGGTGTACCTACAATTTAAAAACAGCTCAACAAAGTATATAGTATATTATTTGTAATAATAAGATTCTATCTTGTCCAATTCCTGTTGTTGAAATATTGTCAAGCAATATCATATTCTTCCAGTGTTCAATGATATTATTTTCAATTTATCATCCATTCCTTATAAAATATTGTATTGTAATATTAATTTTATGTGTATAATTTAGTACTTCTTTAGGCTGAAAATGTGTTTGCATGTTTTTTATCTTCAATATTATTGTTATCTGTGTACTGTGTTATTCTTAATTTCATCATGGAATTGAATTTTTAATTGATTATTTTATGGATATTTTAAGCCTTAAACTTGAATGTTCCTGGATATTATTATTTATTGTCTCAAGCTTTATGCAGGAATTGAAGTTTTGTTACATTTTGTTTCAGTTTTATGTATTGAGAATATTTTTATCAGTTCTCTGTTTGAATAAACATAAATATATCACAGTAGGTCAATATTTCTGTTTTACTAAGTTGGTTGGCTTTAGATTGAATTAATAATAGTAATTATTATTATTTTAAATTGAATTACCGTACTGTCATTAAATGTCATTACAGTATTCAAAAAGTTTTAAACTTACTTTAATACAGTATCTAATTTAGATTCTGCCAGATTCATGAGATTATATGTGTGTGTTTTGCGAAATTAGTGGTTTTCGGTAAATAAATGTGTGTATTTCGATTTTGTTGTCAATTTGAAAAAATAGTGTCCGATTGAATCTAATGAGTTGTTAGTCTTTGAAGACCAATAACTTATTTAGTGATTGTTGAAAATTCTAATATTTGTTGCATATTTATTATTTGTTGATATCTTTCATATTTTAAAAATGATCTATTTCAAATGAAATTTTGTATATGAATGGGGATTGAAGAGAATTTGTTTAGTAGTGACTGTACGGTATCTTTAAAATAAAAATATTATGTAAAGTGTAATGAATTACGTTGTACTTATAAAAATTGAGTTTCTTATTATTAGAGTCTCTTTTTCCTCACAATTCCATTTTTCTCATAGAAAGTTCAATGGTTTATGTGTATTTTCATGCAGTCAATACTAAATTTGTGAACACTGTGTATCAGAGATAGGCTACTTAGGTTTTTAACTTAATCTTAAGTTTGTTTTATCCAATATATTTTTAGAAAAATCTATCTTAAAAATGTAATTTAATGAGCGTATAAGGAATTTAAAAAAATTATTGAAACTGAAACACTTCAATTAAAAGACTTGGTTCAAAATTCTATCAGGAATTCAAAAACTCAAATGCCGCCGATGCTGGTATTGATTTTATCATTCTCACTCCTGATTGGTGGAAAATTTCTGAAGAAGCTGACGTCATTGAACATTTTATAGGTTATGTTTCGTTGAAGCTTGATTTTCAGTTTTCTGTTCTGCTCAGTGAAAGTACTTTTTAAATTATAAGCTTGCTTTTAATTTGTTTGTTAATATGATAAAATAATTGTTTTACACTTTCTGTCTATAATTTTCTATTTCAGTTCTAACATCGTTTTAGCGTTTTTTGTAAACTATAAATTGTAGTCATGAATGCTCAAATGGATGATTCTCTGAAAATGCTCAAATATTTTCCATTGATAATTCCTGATAACGAATGCAAATATTGGGAAGGTGTTCTTGTCACTAAGGTAAACTAAATGTATCTTTTAATAGATCTTTTTGTATTCGTAGAATGTATAATATTATTTTTAAGAATCCTACCCGGAACGCTTATGAGGGGGTGTACGGGATCCGCCCCCGAAATACTTTTTGTATTTTTGAGTCTTAATCCCAAAAGTAACCTTTTTAAGCTCTATTTTCTTAATATTAGTTGATAATACTCGATTTCACGCATTAGAAGCTAGAGTTGAGACTACGAACTCTACGCCTAGTCAGTTTGTTGGGGACCTGTCTGATCGCTCCCCCTGGATCCATTCCTGATTTTGTCAGTCAACTCATTCAATCAGCCATATCTTGGCTCAATTGAATTTTATATGTTGAGATTTTTCATGTCACCATTGATCATTTCATTTTCAAATGATAAAAGGTGGTTTTGTCTTTTCCTCGTACGTTCCAATTATTGGCTAGTAACTAGACAGCTAATAGGATCAGCTGACTACAGTATATTTGTATCACTATTCTCTAGTCAGCTGGTACAATTGAGCAGACCTATTTGCAGAAAACATCAACAGTTAATGGAACGCATAAGGAACAGACGAAACCGCCTTAATATTTGGCACCAACTATACCTACCGCTCGGTTACCTAGATCTAAGTTAATACTACACTTAGGGCCAGTTTCTCCAAAAAAGTTAATCTGAATTTTGGATTAAACCATCAGCTGGCTCAATTGAAACACAAGTTAATAGAAGTGACCATACACTGACAACTGATTCACTGACAACAGTTTTATACATAATCCGATAATTTTATTCCTTTTTCTCCAGGCTAGCAAAGAAATCATGATCTCCATATCAACTCCGAATTATCCTTCTATGAAAGACGTTATGATTCAACCTGTAGTATTACAAACCATTCTGGATACTTTACTAAAACAGGTTAGTATAATAATTGATTTATTAATAATAACTTATAAAATTTTATAAATATGTATGTTTTAATTTTTCTCTATGAACGCTAGTGATGCATCAGTCTTATATGTTCGTAAGGATGAGTAATAAGGTGGAACATTATGAATGGTATTTAGAAAAATGGTTTAATATTTGATTAAGGGTTAGTTCTAAGGGTATAGTTCACACTCAGCCCATCACAACACAACAAAAGTGTTCGCTACGAACGAGTGGGATGGCTTTAGCAATGGTGTAGAAAGACTAATCCACAACAAACACAATACAACATTTTCTATTTTTGCAGTGCAATGTGGGTGTTGAGCTGTGTCGTGCTTGGGATGTTCTGGGCTGACTGTGAACGCACCCTAGGCACAGCTCACTTAAACATTCAATTTACTATTTTTTCATAAATCACGAGCAATTTCAAAATATTATTTATCAATACAAATTCATCGTTGTGGAACATTATTATCCACTAGCTTGAAGGTTGAAATTTTACATTATTGTATTTTGAAATTATTGAATTATTTGAAACATTATCCTGCACTTCACTACTAATTTTTTCTTCATCCAAATTATTAACTTGTTACACGTAGGATCTTTTCTAACAAATTCGATGAATCATTTTGGTCGTCACTATTCTGAGTATTTGACTGTAAGACCGTATTTTTTCTCAATATATCTTATTGTAGTAGATAAAGCATGTGGTTATTGAATGCATAAATTTTATAGAATAAAAATTGTTCTATGTTGTTGTGATGGATGCATTTTTTGTATTCTTATATCTTATTTCTATTAGTATTAATATTATCTCACTAATTTTTATTGATATATTTTTCACAATCCTTTAGCACTGCAATCACAATAATACATCACTGACTAATTGAAATATTTCTCAGAAAAAAGTCGAGCACCTGTCCCTGACTGAGGTTTTGTCACATCTACAGAATTATGAGGTAATTTTCATTTATCATTCATTTATCAGTTCAAAATACAATAGGATTGAAGCACAGACTTGAGTCCAAAATGTAACTTCTCCCCAATTCGCATTAGTTGATATATGACTCAACATTCTATTTGTGAATAGAATGACTAACATAGATATATATGTTATATATATAGCATAATAGAATGAATAACATAGGCATGTTACAATTCAATTTTCTAAGTAAATAATCCTAAAAAACTGGCGACCGTTGACAATAGTATTTTATGCATAATAGCTCTCTCAGGACAGTCTGAAAGCGTCTGCGAGAGCGAAACAGTTCAGCTGAGGTCACTCTTAACTCGATTTGCTCTAGCGGACCGCTCGCCGACTGTCCTGATAGATGAATTTGTAAGTCGCAAATAGTAAGTGAACTATAAACCAAGTAGATGTATATTCAATTAAATATCGCTTATACAGTTTCAAGAAGCATGAATAATTATTAGATATTGTTATATTGATTATAATTATATATATTAATTATATATAATGATTAGATATACATAATAACTATTAGATATTGCAGTATACCAACTGCTTGATAATTATAATAAGCATGAATAACCTAATAATAATAATATTAATTATTATACCTCAACAATAATTGATTAACGTATATTTTTCATGTTTCTATGTATTAAATGAAACGTCAAACCACAGATTCATTAAAAATCGAGATACCGGTTTCGGTTGCTACACCATTATCAATCAATCTTTGGTAAACTCCAGAACAGATAATCTAGTCGTGTCTCTATTTTGTCTTTAATACATTTTGCCATTTAATACAAACACACAAATGTGTTTAAACACATTTAAAACAAAAGGAAACAAACTATACGGTTAAGTAGCATGATATCACCTCAACTACTCAACAAGTATTCTGTAGCTAGCAGATTACCTAATAAATGAAACCTAATTTGAATTATCTACAATTCAATCAACTTGAATTAATTCTATTCACTTGTATGTTGTGTTAGAGAAGACCTGATAGATGAATCTTTAATCACATTAACTCCAATTCAATCAACTTGACTCTCTTTGAGTAGTTGTGAAGTTGATATTGTGGTAGTTATCCATAATAAATGAAAAGACAAGATGTTGTCAAACCACTGATTTATTAGAAAATCGAGTTACCGGTTTCGGTTGTTATATATTATCAATCTCTGGTAAACTGTGTACCAGAGATTGATAATGGTGTAACAACCGAAACCCGTTTTCTTGATTTTATGATAAATCAATGGTTTGAAAACATCTTGTCTTTTCATTTACAATCAACTTGAATTAATTCATGTAATTAATTGTTATTAAATATTGATGTATTTTGTGTGTGTGTGTGAATAAAATAAATTGAAAATTGGATGTTCAATTTCAGGCACCATCCAGTTTGAACGCAAACCTATCCAACCTGAAAGAGCTGAAACAGTCGACAATCAGTATGGTGGACCGCTACAACCGTATACTGTCTGAACTGAAACAATTGGACAGTTGGAAAATCTCTGGAGTGGGAGACAACCTTACCCGTTTCACGTTATCAGTGATTGACTCCAGTGGCTACAAACACCGTATGGATCTGAATGTGCCCGAAAACTATCCACAATTCCCGCCTGTGGTCGAATTTTTAGATTTGCCCGAAACAGTTTTGAGCCGTATTACGAACTGTGATACTATCACGGAAATGTATCAGGCGTTTGTGGGTGTGGTGGGGGAGTTGGAGGTGTTTTGGAGAATATATAAAGAGATTCGAGGGAGTTGTTGGGTTATAGATCCAGCCATCGCTTCCAAAAAAGACACTCATTGTAGAATTGTGGTGGATAAAAATACGTCGATTATTGTGACCCTGAATCCGTTGTTTCCCAATGCGTGTCCTGAAGTGAAGTTTTTGGGGCCGGAAAAGGATGTTATGCCGTTGAGGTGTTGTATGGAGCGTAATTTGAAAAATATGGGTTGGGATGAAGGACAGTTTTTTGTGGACAATTTGTGTAGTTTGATGGAGATTGATGAGCTGCCATTGGCGCCCAGTCAGCTGAGCGGGGACCAATCGGAGGCGAGTTCGCAGCTGTTGGTGGACGGTGAGGAGTGTTTCATTTGTTTCGCGTTGAGGTCGGATGAGGGACAGCTGCCGGCTAAAATTTGTAACAATGAGAGGTGTGCCTCTTTATTTCATGTGTCGTGTTTGATACAATGGCTGCAAGCGGTGCCGACCAATGAGCCCAGTTTCAATCTTATCTCGGGAGAATGTCCGCATTGTAGGGAGGTGAGTAGGTTACTTGTTTTTCATTCGTTAAGAAATTTCTTTATTTGCTCACACGCAAATACTTGCATCAAAACACATTGAAATGATACAAACAGTAACTTTTATGAACAAATGAAGTATAGTCTGACCAAAGAAAACATTCTGACAAGATGGGAAAATTACTCCATATTGCTAGAATGTCTTCTTTGCTTGGACACACTATAAAGACCTGTAACTTATAGGGAATTTAATTTATAATTTTACGTTTAACCCCACATAGAAACAAACTCAAGAAACAACCCATGGCCTTTAACTTGAATACATCACCAAAACAAACTCCTTATTTACTTTGAAAATTGATTATTTGAGTAGAATTAATTAATTATTTTTTGAATTATTAAATTAAAATAATTGAATTATTTTAGTTGAGAATTAATTGATTATTTGAAATACATAATTTTGAGAAATAGAAGACAGGTTTATTCCTTGTAGGCTATGTCAAAAATTTGGTCCCTTGGTGCAAAAAATTGAAACGATTTGATCTGTTCCTTGTACGTTCCAGTAATTAGCCAGTAACCCAGCAAAAGCCCAGATTAACAGAAACCCAGACGTCCAAAAATCGTGGTTTATGAAACCAAGGTTACTCAGCCAACTGTTTTTATTACTATTCTATGATACAACTCCTTATGACTTTTTTTTATTTCTGTCAAAAAAATAATTGGTCGTGAATTAATTGTTATTTATGAAACAATTGGTCGTGTTGACACCAACTCATAAATTTTATTCAAAATCTATTCCATACCTGATACTATCATTTTTTATAAATAATTTATTAAAAACTGTTAACAAATATGTTTTTGTATCTGTTTACAGAAAATATTGTGCCCCATCAAAGTCGTTTAGAGGTGCGGTAGCATCTAAATATACTGCAGCTTTTGGTGTACCCTGCTAAAAAAATTAACTAAAAGTAACTAAGAAGATTGATCTTTTTAAATTTAACCCAACACTACATGGCAAGGATAAGGAGAATTCGTGAGGTGAGTTATAATGATTATATTCTATTGGATATGTTTCATATGTGTTACCTATATATGTTTTGGATATGATTAATAGATAAAATGAAATAAATCTAATACCCTTGTGTAAAATATATCTGTGTTAAAATAATACTTTCAAAGTTTAAAAAGGGTATTTGATCTATTACATTTTATCTGTCAATTATTTTAAATAGCTCTAAGTTCAAAGTTTAAGTTTTGGATATGTTTTAATTGATTGTTTTCTATTGGACATTAGAATTGAAAACTGTCAGTTTTACTGATTTATATGAAGCTGAATTTATCAAGTTGTTTTCTAAGTCACTACAGTGTATATAACTCCAAAACAACTTTGAAATTGCAATTGATTAATTTCGAATTGCAACTCTGAGCTAGTGCATCTATGCAAAGTATTGCATCTTTGATCAATACATATTCAATGTTTTTATAGAGCATCATTAATAAAACTTGGAGTTTTATCGAATAAAATTATTTATAAACTTTTTAAATTTTAATATTGTCCATTAAGATGTTTTGCATTTATAGTAGCCTATAAGCTATTTTTGAAAAAAACTTCTTTTAATGCTTTTTATTACAACAGTTCGTAATGCCACTAAGTTAGGCGGTTGGTGAATGACTGTTTTCAATTCTCAGCTCTGTCAGGACAGTCGACGAGCTGTCTGCGAGAGTACATCGGAACGAGAGCGTCCACGGCTATACTAATTGGCTCTCGAATACAGCTTCAGACTGTCCTGACAGAGCTGAGAATTGATAACAAGCATTTGCTAACCGCCCAACTTTGTGGCGTCACCTGTATTAAATCTGATAGTATCATTATTTGTAGATTATGTTGTAAACAATGAGGAATCTTTCAGTTATTGGGATTTTATTGTCATTAGTGCGATAAAATCTATGAATATTTTCATATTATTTGAATTTAATAGTTGGAAGGAATATTCCAGAAAATTTAATCGCCTTAATACCACGTAGGATGTAAAATTTTATTTAATATTATATCCTTGATGATTCTATTAAGTCCTTGCCGATGATATCATCTTTATAAATTAGTTAACTTCTATCAATTTTATTATGTGACCAGAGAGAGATACTCGAATCCAAAGACTACTTCACGCGACAGTATTATGATGTACTTATGAAAACAATATTGATGGATAAATTTGATGAGTTGGCAGATATATCTGTCCAAGCAAAGAAGACATTCTAGCAAGATTGGAAAATTACTCCAGCTCGGTCAATAATGAATCAAAAATCGTAAATTTGGTATTCAATTGTAGATTAGAATGTTTTCTACAATTTGATACCAAGTTTATAATTTTTGAACCAATATTGACCGAGCTGGAGTCATTTTCGCAGCTTGCCAGAATGATAGTAAGATCTTTTATATTCTCTATCTACATGTATTGAAATTGGAAGTGGATTTTTTTTAATGTGAATGTTTTTGTAATGTGTTTTAAAGTGAAGCCCTGTGAAAAGTTGAAGAATTATGGGGGTAACAAACACTCTGGCAAAGGACAGTAATAAACATTGAGTACATATTGATGGCCTAGAGCCAAACTAACATAACTACAAAAAACCCTATTTTTGAGGAGATCAAAAACCCCAGAAATTTCCAAGACATTGCATTTTTTAAGTATTTACAATGCTTACCCACATTGAAACTAATGTTTCTTAGAATCTGTGTACATTTATCTTATAAATATATTTTTATTTAATCTTTATAAAATATAAATAACTTATTATTAGTTAAATAAATATCTTTATTAAGATAAATATCATTTATCTTTTTAAACTCTTGGTTCTTTTTTTTCATTTATCATAACTTCAAATGTTGATAAAAGATTTTGTAATTGATTTTAACATCAAGTAGATCTTTCTGCTTCGACAGACTGCAGTAGAGATTCAATCATCTAAATCTAAAAGATTCATTCCGGGGTATCTTTTAAATGTGTAAGAGGTTTCAAGCCAACAACAAAATCATGCAAGGTACCATCAAAAATAGTTATTTGAAATTCAACATTAGTTTTAAGATAATCAATTTCCATGACATGATTAATATTAATAATTCATTTTAAAAATAATAATATTGAAGAGCAACCCGGGAGAGAATCAGAAAATATGAAAGATATTACTATAACAAGTGGAAAAGAGAAAGAATTTAGTAAGAAAGGATACAGATAAAAGTCTGTCCAAGCAAAGAAGGCATTCTGGCAAGATAAGGAAAATAACTCCAGCTCGGACAATATTATTTAAAAAATTATAAATTTGAAATCAAATTGTAGAGCAGAACGTTTTCTACAGTTTGAAACCAAATTTATAATTGATGTACCAATATTGACCGAGCTGGAGTCATTTTCCCATCTTGCCAGAATGTCTTCTCTGCTTGGAAAAACTATAAAATAGAGTTTTTTGATGAGAAATAGAATGTTTGAGAGAAGCAGGATGGTAAGAAGTCAAAATATTAGAAGAAGAAGAAGAAGAAGAAGAAGAAGAAGAAGAAGAAGAAGAAGAAGAATGTTAAGAAGAAAATGAAGAGGAAGAAGAAGAAGAAATGAGAAGAAGAAGAGGAATAGGAATAGATGGTGACGAATCAGAGATTATAAACAGACGAAGATACGGAAAAGGAGTGTTATGCGTTGGCGTTACCAGTATAGTTGGCGCAAGCTGGGAAGACACGCCTTTACAATGAAAAGTGTACCACAACGCGGATCTTCTCAGCTGGCGCGAACTATACCAATAACTATCATGGAAGTAGTTTGAGTTCTATGTGTCTCCAAAAGTGGAAGGGACTGAATATAAACACTCTTAACCAAGTTAGTCTCATCATTAGAGTCTTAGCATTAGAGACGCTCATTAGGTATCTGTTAGTCTGTTATAGGCAGCTTATTATCAGTTTTGCTCATTTGAGTAGCAGTATAGATCAACTATACATTGGTCTAGTGTATCTTCAGTTAAAGTATTAGATCAGCTTATTGTGTCAGTTTAGGCATAGCCCAACAACTATACGCATTGGTCTATTTATTTGTACGGTAATAGTATTGAATTAGATTAATTGTGTCAGTATTTTTCGTTGAATATGAAGGCAGTGTTCGCTTTTGTCGTGGTCGCGATTGTCGCGTCCATGCTGATGGACGCTTATGACGCGTCTGTTGCCAGAGAAATACAGAAAGGTTTGTTTTTTCGCAATAATTTATCGAAAAGTTGAGTTTTTTATTGTTGTTTTTCAATAATTTAATAGTAACTTGGTTAGTTATTTCGAGTTATCAGTTTTTTTAACATTGTGAAAACAGGTATTTTAAATTTAAGATGTTGGCACAAACGTCTGCCGACTTGAATTTAAATAGTAAAAATCAGTAAAAAGCATGATTAATTGTATGTTTATCACCCATTCCGTGAAAACCTGGAAAAATAGGGGTTTTCTAAAAAATCCGCCCGGGTGTTTTCAAATGACAGAAAAGAGGACGTCCGAGGAAAAGAGGACGTATGGTAACCTCATATTGTTGGCTACTAAACTTTTAGGTATAGTCTGTCCAAGCAAAGAAGACCCTCCGGCAAGATGGGAAAATGACTCCAGCTCGGTCAATAATGGTTCAAAAATTATTAATTTGGTCTCAATCGTAGGAAACATTTTGATCTACAATTTGAGACTAAATCAATATTTTTTGAACCAATATTGACCGAGCTGGAGTCATTTTCTCATCTCGTCAGAGGGTCTTCTTTGCTTTGACAGACTATACTTGATCATTTGTCAGTTGTTCATTTTGTGTAATGTATAGGTTAGGTTAGGTTAGGTAATCAACAGTAATGTAGGCAAGCTTTTTGGTATCTAGACCTAGAATATATTCAAGTGTGAACTTAATCATTGAATATTATTTTAGGCTGTAATTTTATAATAGACTCCATTATCTCAAAAAGTTATGGATTTTGTTGTTGGATTTCCAGTCGTGGACATCTATGAGAATACTTGAATACCTCAAAGTATTATAGTCTGTCCAAGCAAAGAAGACCCTCTAGCAAGATGAGGAAATGACTCCAGCTCGGTCAATATTGGTTCAGAAATTATCAATTTGATCTCAAATTGTAAGAAACATTCTGATCTACAATTTGAGACCAAATTTTTAATTTTTGAAACAATATTGTCCGAGCTGGAGTCATCTTCAGCTACTTCCTCTTCCGTTTCCACTTCAACATCCTCCTTTTCATCCTCTCCTTCGGCCAATTCAGCGTCCTACAGGTGAAATGGATTTACAATTTAAAGTAACTTGGCTACTCAATGTACAATAAATGTAATAATTATGAAAGATCGTAATATTATGCAGATTCTTAATATACGATGACTTGAGAGTAAAATATTACAGAAAATAATGACCTTTTAGGCACCATTCCACGAAACAATTATAGTCCTTCCAATCAAAGAAGACTTTCTGGCAAGATAGGAAAATGACTCCAGCTCAGCCAATATTCATTCAAAAATTATAAATTTGGTCTCAAGTTCTAGAAAAGATTTTGATCTACAATCTAAGACCTAATTTATAATTTTTGAATTAGTATTGACCGAGCTGGAGTCATTTTCTCATCTTGCCAGAGGGTCTTCTTTGCTTGGATGGACTATACAATTTTCAATATGTATTACAAAAGCTTCCCTGGAACTTTCTCTTATTCTTCATCATTGAAATAATATTTTTCATGAGAGGATGAGCCCTCATGTTGAATCTGTTCAGCACCGATAAATTTTAATTTATTTCAATTTTCTTTTAACAATCGTTTAATATCATGTTCAGTGTAGTCAGCGCAAGCTGAGAAGATACGCCGTCACAATGTAAAGTGTATTGTTACGGCGTGTCTTCTCAGCTTGCGCGAATTATGTCGCTTTTTGTCACGTTTGAAAAATCAAGAAAAACTCAATGATGGCCATGTTTACAAATTATTTTACAAATGACTCATTTGTTTTGTAAATTTCTGTACTAATAACGATTGTTTTCTGTAATCTCGTTTTAACTCAAACTAATTATCGCTCATCTTATTATAATTTGAACTAGTTAACACACTCGTTATCTTTTGCACTGAAGATAGAATCGTTTTCCTCCGAAAATATGCTCATAAACCACCAATTTCGTAGAATGGGTTTAAAGGTTGAGCTCAATTAGTCAGACAGATAATTTAAGTGCTCGGAATAATTAAATTTTAGTACACATCTTATTGTATTGCACATTGATAATTATTATGAACTAAAATTAGTCAGACAGATAATTCAAGTACTCGGAATAATTAAAGTTAAGTTCATCTTATTGTTTTGTACATTGATAATTATTATGAACTAGAATTAGGAAGACAGATAATTCAAGTACTCTGAGTAATTAAAGTTTAGTACATGTTATTGTATTGTAAATTGATAATTATTATGAACTAATGACTGATTTTCAGTCCAATTCAAAAGAAGCAGATTCGGGCTGGAAGCCTCTTGTATAGTCTATTCAAGCAAAGAAGACCTCTGGCAAGATGGGAGAATGACTCAAGCTTGGTCAATATGGCTTCATAAAATATAAATTTGGTTTGACATTGTAGAAAACAATTTGATCTACTATTAAGACCAAATTTATAGTTTTTGAACAAATATTGACCAAGCTGGAGTCATTTTTCCATCTTGCCAGAGGGTCTTCTTTGCTTGGACAGACTATACTTTTTGATGTATGTGAAATAACTAAATAAAGATAAATAAATTCCCAGTCTTTTCGAATTCGTAAATTTCCGTTTGATTTCGGATTTGCAGTCCAAGTTCCTCCTTGTTTATCTATTTTCATCATAATTTTTCCTTTATAAGTTAGCTGATGACAAAACTGTTGGGCAGTTTCGTCTGTCTCTTGTACGTGATGTAACCTACTAACAGCTGATGTGAAGCATCTATTGTTTCTTATGATTCAAAATCATCATCTAGGCAAAGCCAAATGACAACTCTTAATTGACAACATCAGCTGTTGGAGCGCACAAGTAGCAGACAAAACCGGCTAACTGTTTGTTTGTTAGAAGTTTGTTTGTTTGACAATGGCTCAACAGCCCATGAAGGGCTACCTAACCAGCTAGATGCCAGTTTCATATTCACTTCACTATACAGAATAATCATTAACCAGGATAGAGGTAACGTGTGGTCTTCTCAACCAGGATAGAGCACGGTGATCTTCTCAACCATAAGCTAGCTTCCGTAACCAATTGACGGCATAGACAACCTCTGAATAACATCCAGTTGAACAGTTGGAGTGTAATTAAACAATTACTATTCCTTTAGAGACGGGAAACGACTGACTATCTTTACTAACAACAAGCCAATCTCCCAATAATATTCGTTGCCACTTTAACGCAATATTCTCAAATAATATATGTCCCTGATAGCACAAACAGCTGGGGTCCAGCTGGTTTCCAGCTTGAATGTTCCATTCAATAAGCTGGATTCAAGCTTAGAAATTACAGTCTGAAAGCTGAAATACAGCTTGATTCAAGTTAAGAAGTTACCACGTTTCAAGCTGTTTGCAAAGCTAGAAAGTTCAAGCTGGAATCAAGTTTAATCATCCAAGCTTAAAAGTTCCAAGCTGAAATCAAGGCTGATTCTAGCTTGAAATAAGCTGGACTGTAGCTGGAACATTCAAGGTTGATTTTAAGAATGAAAATTCCAGCTTGTTACAAGTTTAAAACTTCCAGCTTGATTGCTTACAGCCTGTTACAAGTTTGAATTAGGCTGGTTTGATCAAACTGGAACTTCCAATTCAAAATCCACTTAATTTACAGCTTGAAATAAGCTTACGTGCTAACTGGGGTCACTCTAAAGCTACGTTTACACCGGAATGTTACTCGTAATAACATTTGTTAATAAATTTTATATAATAAGTTATGTAATATATAAGTCTATATAATAATACGTTATTCAAAAAAGATATTAACATTCCGGTGTAAACATGGCATAATAACATCAATTCTTACTTATAATTCACGTTTCTCAATTTCAGGAAAATGTGGAAACTGCGTTTATAATGGTAAAGAATACGCGCAAGGAGCCATATGGCAGGAAAAAGGAAAATGCCAACAATTTCGATGTGGTCCTCTCAATGAGACTCATGTTGAAATTATCTACGAATAGTGAGTAATCAGCTTTCTTTCCTCAAACTTTTGCAAGCACTGTATAGTCTGTCCAAGCAAAAAAGACATTTTGGCTGCATGGGAAAAATGAGTCCAGCTAGGTCAATATTGGTTCAAGAATAATAAATTTTGCCTCAATTTGTAGGAAACATTCTTATCTAAATAAGAATATACAGGAAGTGTGGGGGAAAATGTTTGATTGTAAAATTAAACTGATGTAAAACTAACAGAGTAATGCCCGGCTTTTTCAAGTACACTCAAATTTGAGGGACCCTCAAGTTTACTACACTTCACTACATTCCCTATTCGCTGTGTGCAAGTGGGTGGAAAGGATATTTTTGGCGATCGAGGCGCTATTGGCGGATCATTTCGGCGAAAAATTGAGTGAATTAACATTGGAGGAGATAGGGCTAAACCTAAAATAATGTCCTGGAGAATTTGTTGTGTTCTGGATTGTAAAAATAAAACACGCAATGGAAATTTCAAGTTCTACACTTTTTCAGTTGCCATACATAAGTTTCATCAATAAAAAGAATGGTTCACTGCATTGAATAAATATTGATAGGTGAAGCTAACCTAATTGTTTTGTTTACGTGAAAAAGAATTTATTGATCAAGTAGGACCATGGAGTGCTCCATTCTAACCTGTACATGAGGTAATGTACATGAATAGTTTTTGTCAGTTAATCTAATAAGCTGTTACTATCAACGCAAAAACTCTATTAATTATGTTTTAATAAGGAATATTCATATCATCCAATTTTTCAAATAAATGTGAACTTGCACCAATTTTTCATTTTCATGTAAGATAACTTATCAGCTGTTATCTCAAAGTTTTTGTCGACTCCCAAATACATCTGTTTGCTGCTGTCTGCTCTCAAATACTTAAAAACTAGGATTTTTCTAATATAATGAGCTATAATACTATCAATAACTTACATTCCTATCCTAAATATCATGTTCTAATTACTGAGAAATGCATGAAGCAGCAAATAATACCATTCTAATTATGAATGCGTTTTTCCCATTTAGCGCTATGCTTTGTATGCTAAAACGCGTAGAAAAGTACACACGATAATCCACCAGAGCGCAGCACGGTAGATGCTCATAGCGAATACTTATCATAGAAAATGTCAGCTGTTCATCAAAATTTGAGGGTCCCTCAACTTTGAGTGTGCTTGGAAAAACCGGACATTAGTATTCCGCTAGTGAACAAGTTGTGCTATACAATCCGTTATAATGATTACACTCCAATTAATGATAATAGGGTATATTTTCAGGAAAATATACCTTAGTCTGGTCCAGCAAAGAAGACATTCTGACAATATGGGAAAATGACTCCAGGTCGGTCAATATTTATTCAAAAATTATAAATTTGGGCTCAAATTGTAGAGCAGAATGGTTTGTACTGTTTGAGTCTAAATTTATGATTTTTGAACCAATATTGACCGAGCTGGAGTCATTTTCCCATCTTGCCAGAAAGTCTTCTTGCTAGAACAGGTTATATTCTCCCTCAAACTTCCAGGTTGGTAATTTTTAATCAACCATTAGTATAAGAATATGTCAAAAAGGTGAGGCTGCGGGTTAGGCTTGGGCTGTTGGTTAGGCTGCGGGTCTAGATTGAGGTGAGTATCTTATGACGAGGAGGTCTTACAAGTGACCTACGTGAGCTTTTCCCTCACCGCATCAGAACACAGTCTGGAATACTGTGATAATCCATGTCAGATGACAGTGTATCATCTGTTTTGAGATGTCAATATATTATAATCTGTGCGAGAGTGATAGGTCACGTGGCCTCGGACGAGCCAATTACAGAGAGCCCCCATGGCTGAGCCTCATGCTAAAAAGCACATTCATAAGAAACAACGCGTTTGATCTATAGTCTGTCCAAGCAAAGAAGACCCTCTGGCAATATGAGAAAATGACTCAAGCTTGGTCAATATTGCTTCAAAAATTATCAATTTGATCTCATAAAATTATGTTTTCAAATTAACTTTTTAAAAGAACTATAACTCATGTCTCCGTTAGTGGAAAATGAGTTTATCTGGTGAAGTGGAACAACTACTATTAAATAAATAAAATAATTTGATCTCAAATTGGAGGAAACAATTTGATCTACTATGAAGACCACATTTATAATTCTTGAACATCATCATACTGTATATTATCTTAATTCTAGTTTCAGTGTTTTTAAATTTTCGTTACCCTCCAGAGGAATTATTGACGATATTGAACTGTATATCTGTATCACTTGTACTGTGTTGAATAAAACATTATCTTATCTTAACAAATATTGACCAAACTGGAGTCATTTTCCCATCTTGTCAGAGGGTCTTCTTTGCTTGGACAGACTATACCTGGAGGTGAGCTGCACCAACAGCCCAAGCCTAACCCGAAGCATCACCTTTTTGACATATTCTTACTCCTATTATACTATTATTTTGTAATCCCATCAAACTTGAATTAATCCCACTGGAAATAATCAATTAATATAAATTTATCATCATTGATAACATTTAATGTTAGTTCATGATTAATGAATATTATTTTATGATTAATGAGTATTATCATAGCTCCCTTTAGTAGAAGGCCATGGCCTAAAAATTGGCAACTATGTAGAGTAGGAAATTGGGTCCATTTAAAAGCAATAAAATCATTTTTCAATCAGCTGTTCTAATGGATGCGTTTCTTGTGTGCATTCTCACATTTGACTTGCTACAAATCATGAGCTATTTTAATAAATAATTGTCTATTCTTAATCTTTCTTGCTAATCTCTATCACAACCGATTACAAAAAACACAAAAGGAATTCTATACGAAGAGTTTCATGAACGTTTTTCATGGAAATTATGCTCAAAAGAGAGAAAAACCAAGGCAACATGCATGATTTGTACCTTACTTAATGCTTTCAAATGAAAAGACTGTGTCTACGCTGCGACGTTGCCATATTATTAGGTCAGGGCCTTCTATTAAAGAAAGCTATGGTATTATTTATAATTAATGAATTTTATTTATTATTAATCAATATACTTTGTGATAAATGTATATAATTTTATGATTAATGGATATTAATTTATGATTTACAGTTGTGGTGCAGTGGCGGCAGGACCTGGGTACGTGTTAGACAATGGAAATCCCAACTTGCCCTACCCAGACTGCTGTCGAAAGCCGGTTCCAGTTTACCAGAAGCCACCCGTTCCGGAAAATCCGAAGCCACCCGTTCCCGAAGATCAGAAACCAAAATATCATCATCAACATCATCATCACCAAAATCATCATAATAACGCCTAATCAAGTGAGTCGAACTCGAATCGAATTGAATAAAAAAATGAATTGAAAGAAAAGATATTGTCAACTCACAGATTCAGTAAAAATCGAGATACCAGTTTCGGTTGCTACCACATTATCAATTTCTGGTAAACTGAATCATATCTTATTGAGCAAAAGGTATAGCTGAGTTGGGAGATCTCGTCTGTCTTTTGTACTTGATGTAACCTACTAACAGCTGATGATCATTTGTCTCTTCATCTAGGCTAAATTACAACTAAAAAAAAATTAGTTCCGGCAGCTGGCGGTCGGAAAGAGTGCATTTCAAATGCAATTCTATGATGGCTCAAATCATATGACTTATAATGAGCTATTCAGGGTATGAATTCAAAGGTGCCGTTTTCGAAAAACCCATGAAAAACACAATTTTCGGCATATTATTTGCTATTTTCTCCGCCATTTTCGATTGGATTTTTTTCGTTAATGGCTCAAATTGTAGGGCATAATAAGGGTATTATACACACCAATTTTCAAAACGATCAAGTCATTGGTCGATTTGTAGTGATTTTTCAAAATTTTCATCCCCTAATTTCACCCCTTCCCTTGGACCATTTTGGCTGGTTAACGAACTTGACCGAGATATTAACACTAATGATTTTTGTGCAAAATTTGGTCGCTCTCCGACAAGCCCTTTGGGAGTTATCGTGTTAACAAGAATCTGTTCATATATAAATAAATATATAGATATAGATATATGAATTTGAACGGACATCAGATTCGTGTTCTGGGGGCTCGGAAACGTGTAAAAAATATATCGCATCATATATTTGCGATTATCCGGTCAAGACCAATAGTGCATTTTTTCAAATGAAATGCACTAAAATCATAAAAGCTTGAAAAAATCAGCTGTTGAGGAGTTAAACGAAACCGCCTAAGTTTTGGGGACAGCTATAAGGTACGATTCCCAAGCGGCTCGAGCTGACACGGCTTCAGCTGCGCTGCTGGAGCTGCACGGCTCTAGCCATCACAACTCTATATTTACATAACTATATTATAAATTATCATTGAAAAATAAATAAAAATCAAACACCCTTTTTTGAAAACTTTAAAATTATAAAACACACATACATGTTTCGGGATCTAAGCCCATTCTCAATGTGGATAAAAATAGTTATATATAGTTAAACTATTCTCAATGTGGATAAAAATAGTTATATATAGTTAAACTATTTTTATCCACATTGAGAATGGGCTTAGATCCCGAAACATGTATGTGTGTTTTATAATTTTAAAGTTTTCAAAAAAGGGTGTTTGATTTTATTTATTTTTCAATTATTTTAAACAGCCCTAAGTTTTAAAGTTCTTTATTCATATATAAATTATCACTATGTTATTAGGACTACTAATGTAAAATAAATCAATAAAAATAGTGAAATTCACTTGAAAATTACTTATACAGTAATACAGTTGTGATGGCTAGAGCAACGCAGCTAAAGCCGAGCTCTCGCTTGGGAATCGTATAGTCTGTCCAAGCAAAGATGACCCTCTAGCAAGATGGGAAAATGACTCCAGCTCGATCAATATTGGTTCAAAAATTATCAATTTGATTTCAAATTGTAGTGAACAATTTGATCTACTTTATAATTCCAACTTTAAACCAAACTTTAGACCAAATTTATAATTCTTGAACAAATATTGATCAAGGTGGAGTCATTATCCCATATTGTCAGAGGGTCTTCTTTGCTTGGAAATACCTATACATTTTTACAATGAAAAACACTTGTTAAAGTTTGATGTAATACCCCTACTATGACATTTTAAAATTGAAATACTACAGGGTGATTTTTTAGTCATGTTATTTCATTATTAGTCATCATTTTCAAATTAATTTATGTCATTTGGTTTGAATTCCAACCAAATGAAGAGTTGCATAATATAGGTGAACCATTATTTTCCTAGTAATTATGAATACTGTTTCTATTCTATTGTTTGAAAATGGGCCGCAACCGAACGCAATACGAAACCATCACAATAGATAAAATCAATATTTGTTGAATATCCCTCTATTCCGGCAATTAGTATAGCTTACGCCAAAAAGTTAGACGATTTTATTTGCTCCTAGTGCGCTCTAACAGCTGATGTTGTCATTTAGAATATGGCTAGTTTTTTTAATCAAATGACACACTAGATGTTTGCTTCACATCAACTGTTAGTAGGTATTACATCAGCTAGAAAACCGCCCAACTTTTTGGCGACAGCTATAGCATAATAATAATAATTATTATTATTATTATTATTATAATTTATTATGAATACTGCTTTCAATAGATTTTATTACAACTTATAACATATTACTTTTTTTGTTGCAGCATATCCTGTACGATATTCTGTCTCTTGCTGAACCCCAAAAACGATTAATAATTTCTATTAGTATTTGTAATTTTCGTATTGTCGTTAATCAAAGTAACACTTTGTAAAAAAGAACTTCATTGTTTGGGATATTGATGAATAAATGAAACAAACTTTTGTATGTGTTTCTCTTCAAATCCTATTGAGACTGCATGTCTAAGGCTGGTATTACACGATAATATAGTTCTATGATCATGGAAGACTATACCAATATGATCATTTTAACAATGAAAAAGACTATGTTATCAAACATCTATGATGATGAAATACTCCTACTATGGCAATTATAAATGACTACTATAGAGATATTATAATATCTTTGATAATGAGATGTATGACATTATAGAACATCTATTATCAAAGATATTATAATATGGAATATATGACATAGAATATGATCATTTATAATTTTGTTCATTCCATATAATCAGATAATAGAAATACGTCATAGAACTATTATCGTGTAATACCCGCCTAACAGAATGAAATAAAATTGACGATTTTTCACCTACAGAACATGGTTTCATAGAATAAATACTAGTAAATGAAAAAATAATAAATGGGCTACATCCTAGTTTTCATTAAAAACTTTCAAATAATAAATATCGCCCACTGTTTGTTATTTTATAGTAATTGAAGAGAGCAAAATGATATGCAACTTTTTTTTAAATTCGCTTCCGTTCAGAAGTTATGAGCAATTGAAGATTGCAATCTACCACAAATTGGAATAAATATTTTCCAATACTTGAAAATTGTGTATCTCCTGAACGGGTGCGAGTATTATGAATCCAATTACATATTTTTGTTCCTCTCATCAAGGACTATCATCCAGAATTGGCAGCACCGCTCGCCGTCTGTCCTGACAGAGCTGAGCATGTATATCAGTACTTCGCCAATTTTAATGGTGTATGTTGCTATAAAAGGTAAATGTTCAAAGAAAATTATAAAAATTAAGTTGTAAAATATTTATTCGTAGTATAATTTTACATTTCCATTACAAGTAGAATTGGATGACAATATTATTACAATACAAATGATGGACGTGACTATACAATAATCAGGTAATTATGTATTGTGCATTACAATGTATACAATCATAGAAAAACTTGAAGCATTTCATAATAATAATAATCATTATTAACTCGAAAAGTTCAACTTAAAATCAGAGTATTAAATATTATTATGTCATGTTTTTTGAGATTGGTTAATATTCAATTGGCATTTGTATAGTCTGTCCAAGCAAAGAAGACCCTCTGGCAAGATGGAAAAATGACTCAAGCTCGGTCAATATTGGTTCAAAAATTATCAATTTGATCTCAAATTGTAGGAAACAATTTGATCTACTATTAAGACCACATTCATAATTCTTGAACAAATATTGACCAAGCTGGACTCATTTCCCCATCTTGCCAGAGGGTCTTCTTTGCTTGGACAGACTATACCACAAAATGGTACAAATTGACCTTAGCTATAGACCAAGTTTGTGCAACCTGAAAAGACACTCCGTAATATTGTATAGCGTATTGTTGCGGCGTGTCTTCTCAGTTTGAGCGAACTAAATCAGTAAATAATTGAAATTGAGTTCTATTTTGCTGATTTTTCGAATTAAAGCATGATATACGATAACTATTACATAATGACAATACACTACATCAATTTCCCATCACAGAATCAATATCTTATATCTACCATTTTTATATTAGGCTACAATTATGTTTTCTATAAAATATATTGGTTGGCTCTCTACGACTCCTTATCAAAACTTCTAAATATTAATTTTATTATGATTTGTTGAGTATTGCACTTGTTAAAAAAGGTATATAAATAATTCACGATAAATAAAGTTGAAGATAATAAGTAGGCCTAACTACTACAATTAAAAAAATCAATTAGTTTAAAATCGACTAAGCTTAACAATCAAGGAACTAATATTTTTTGGTTATAAGCAGGATTCAGATTAGTATCTTGAAATTAAGAAAAATAAAAGAACATATTAAGAAGATCAATTTATAAATAAATTCACATTAGTGTAGTATCAACGTATGAACGTATTTATCGAAACTTAAGTCAGTCTTGATGGAATCAATAATTATAAATATTTTTGGTTCTCTCAAGCAACGATCATCAGTTTACATGGTTCGAACAACAGAATTTGAAAACTGAACTTAAAAACTTAGGGCTATTTAAAATCGTTGAAAAATAAATGAAAATCAAACACCCTTTTAAAAAACTTTAAAATTATTAAAACACAGACATGTTTCGGCACATCAGGCACATCCAATATTTTGGATTATTATTTTGTCCACATTGATGGTGGCCTGATGTGCCGAAACATGTCTGTGTTTTAATCATTTTAAATTTTTTTAAAAGGGTATTTGATTTTCATTTATTTTTCAACAGAATTTGAATATAAAATGTATTATTCATACTTGCAAAAAAAGTTCAAAACAGCTCTCGAAAAATATTATACAATCATCTATTATGATTTTGATATAAAAAATGACAATACCAATATTGTGATTAGGAAGATTTTATAAATTTTGAGAAAAATTTTACCCCTATTCAAGTTTTGGATGACAATTTTTTTTTCATTAACCGGATTATTCACACTGATGAAATTCACACAATTAATTTTTCAAAATCTAGAAAAGTGTCATTGACATTTCGTTTTGACAGTTTCTATTGTCATAAAAAATATATTCATTGTTATAATAAACAATTTTAGCTAATGATAATCCACTGTGAATAGTTTTAGATAGTAACGAATAAAAAATTGTACTATTCAAGGCTTGAAACTACCTCAGGCAAGACAGCATCATTAATCACAATCACAAATACATCACTCAAGATGAAGAGAAAGTTTGGAAAATTAGTTTATTTCTATATAAATTCTAGTACCATACTACAAAAAGTCGTTGTAATGATTAAAGGCAACTAGTACCGCTACACTTCTAAATTGAACGAACAATATAAAAATGTGTAAAAATAATTTCTCTGTTCTAGGCTAATAATTACATTTCACAAGTAGACAAATATATCTGTCAATAATCACGCATAATTTGATACTTGGATTTTAAACAATATTTTTTATAAACGTAGATTAATAATCAAATTTCATCCATAAAAACAAGTAAAATCAAAATATTATTCATCCATAAAATAGTTCAGTGCATCGCAATTACAATTATTATAGTCTGGTGTATTGGTATATCTGTCCAAGCAAAGAATACATTCTGGCAAGACGGGAAAATGACTCCAGCTCGGTAGATATTAGTTGAAAAATCATAAAGTTGGTCTCAAACTGTAGATGAGAATATTTTCTACAAATTTATAATTTTTAAACCAATATTGACCGAGCTGGAGTCATTTTCCCTTCTTGCTAGAATGTCTTCTTTGCTTGGAGCTAGGACAGACCTTACCAAGTTAGCTGCTTAGTACAAGGAAGGCTATTTTTTCGAAAAATCTCAAGAGTAAATAATATTTTTCAACTATAGTGATACTGTAAAACTGATTAGTAATTGAAGTAAGAATTAGAAACAAAAATTTCATCTATTCTTCACTTTTAATAATGGTTCAAGGACCATGATTAGCATACATTTGTCCTATGCGGTCCTTGAAACATTTAATCAATAGAATAGACAAAATCATTGTTTCAACTTATTACTGTATTTCAATTGCTAATTAAGCCTCAACTACTTTGAAGCTTAATAGACACAAACTTTTTCTGAAATCCAAGATTTTCCATTTACTCCAAAGAACTCAATCATTCAAGAAACAATATTATCAGTGTCTATAAAAAGTTACATAACTTACCAACCTTGAGACAACTTTCAAATAGTGGATTGGTTGTTATTATAAACTTAAAACTACAACTTAGCTACTGGTACGTCTTAAACTACAAGAGACAAAATTGTGCGGAGTTTATTAAATATAATTTGATTTGTAGTTATGGCGAATAGGCTATTTTGGTGCGAATATGTGGCCAAATAACCAAATCTTTTTTAGGTCTTGATTACCCAATTTGAACAATAGGCTTGGGATACAAGGGCGCTCAAGTGAAAGAAAAAGGATTAATTTTGTTTGGACGTGATTTAGTTTATCTGCAATATATTTATTTATTTATTTATTTATAAACGAGATTGAAATACAATAGGATTGAAACACAGACAAAGTCCAAAACGTCTCTTTTTCCCAATTTTTGTTAAACTATTCAAAATAGAGGTTATGTCCACACTTAAAACTTAAATTATTCACAAATTTGAACTTCTAAAGGTAAAAAAACTATGAAAACGTAATTTAGAATTTGGAAGGTTGTTACATAAATAAAAAGAACCAAAACACAAATAATATTACTTAAAATATTAATTTTCACTTAAAATTTTGAAACCCAAAATATATAGTCTTTCATGAAAGTTGATATATCAAGTTATATATATCAAGTTATATCATAACTTATTGATCTACAATATATGTAGATCATACAACTTTCCCGCTAATTGTTGTCTGGCAAATATCGAGTGATGGGGAGCAAAGGCTAAGTGCATAAAGAACAGAAGACCAGTAGTCACCAGCACGCCGAGTGGACAGCATGTCAACAACCGTGTCGTTTCTTCAATTGTAATCAGTGTGGAGTGCTACTCAATCTTGTCGTACCGGGAGCCGGCCGTGCTTCCGAGGAGTCTGGACTGCAAGGTAACAAAATTCTTATGCACTATTATTAGCTCATATTGCATCCCTTGCCACAAAGCCAGACAACAACCTGTCGTTTAAAAATACAGTCCATTTTTTCGTAGTCAAAAAACCAGCTAGTCTCGTCTTGTTAAAACAAATTTGATGTTCGATTATCATTGAAAAAGCGAAAACCCCTATTTCCAAACCAATCGTTCCTTTTATATATAGATAATACGATTCCTTTGATAAGATAAGATAATACAGTAACTTTAAAGGCTATGAAGTTCAAGATTACTTCAGTAGTCGATACAAGTGAAAGAACAATGATCTTTTCATTTTGATGCCTTTAATGAAAGGGACCTTTCCTCACTCTAGTTCTCTGGTGAGGACTTTCAAAGGGGAAAGAAAGTCCTCACCAGAAAACTAATGAGAAATTGTATGATTTAATTCAATTTAATTCCTATCATTAGGTTAAATTCCTTGGAAATGGAGACCGAAACTCAGGTTGATTCAATCAGTGAATTTCCAGAATTATTCCAGGGTCTTTTCAGACCTATTCAAGAAATTCCATTTCTTGGAACATGCCCAGTACGACAAGTGATAAAATAAAAAACAAGCCAAGACCTGTGGGAAAGACAAAATAATGTCCTCACATCGTCCACTCATTCTTGAGGCATCATGCTTGATTTTGAAATTTAGCAAGGCGATACTAAACCCCTCCCTGATAAAACTCTTGGCCATGGACCGGCCATAGTACTACGTCTCGTGCCTTCACTTCCTCCAGGCAGTTTTGTGTATTTTGATAGGTATTTCCCCACAGTACCACTCCTTCAAAAGCTCACTGATTTAAAAATTAGTACAGTAGATATATTAGTATACAGTAGTATATTAGATTTATAAATGGTACAGTACTGGGACTCTGCAAGCAAACAGAATTTCAAAGAAAGATCGCCAATTTTGAAATGCCAATGTGAGTAAGACCAGACAGAAAAAATGGATAGATGTGAGTTTGACAAATATACCAGAAATGATAGAAAGTTGGTCTTTGTATTGTGAAAGGTTAACAAAGGGGATAATCATGGGTTCAACAACCAGAATGGTTAAGTGCCCTGTACATGGGGATTGTAGTGTCGGCCAGTTGAATATCTGTAGCCAATCACAGCCTGAACAAGACTTTGCAATGCAAAAAATAAGCAAATTTATCAATTCGGTGTGAAGTATTCATTTCAAACTTTGAAGCTATAGGAGAATTAATTGAAAAGCAAGCATTTTCACAGATAATTCACGTAAGTAATCAAGTTACAATAGATGAACAAATTGCTGATCTGCGTGAACACAATGCTCAATTATATAGCATCAATTAGATAACATTCGCCAAGCAAATCAACCAGACCAGCAACCACGGATCCACCACAAAACCAACCAGACAAGCATCCACTGATTCACCACAACATCAATCATACCAGCATCCCTGATCCACCACAACAGCAGCGTTTGAGCCAGGTCTCTCCCAGATGGAAGTAGGTAGTGTTCATGGTATGATAGAGAAATCAAAAAAATATATAGAGAAATATTCGACCCTTCTGGATTCTACACTGTTAAAAGAATGGCATGTAAGAAGAATCCATATGAAGTTGGAAATGGACCAATCCGATTTTAAAGATTTCAACAAAATAAAAACAATTCTTATAAAAATGAAAAAGTTGATACGAAGTTGGAAATGGACCAATCTGATTTTAAAGATTTCAACAAAATCAAAAATGTTCTTATAAAAAACAAAAAAGTTGACACAGAAGGCAATGATGTGAGCTGGATGAAAATTAAGTGGATACAGTTCAGTAAGGATGATCTCCAACACATCTACTTCAAGTATTCATTGAATGATCCTTTAGGTACTTCTCAAAATGGAAGTGATTTGGAGAGGTAGAAACTTTTCAATCTGCCATGCTTCACTTGAATCAGCCTATAAAGGAATCATGGAAATCCAAAGAGAAAAACATGATGATTTGATAGACCTTTGTAGAAGTGGGATTGATTATAAGGCCAACATACCAAGCATTCTACCAGGCTTTGAAATCTAGCTCTAATAATGGTGTAGATTTCAAAGAAGATGATATTGAATAAAAATCAAGATTTTATGCTTTGAAGATAGTTTTTGATGGAAAAAGAATGCCTGTTCATTAGTATAATAAAACAGAATTGAATAAATAATTCAAAGTGAAATTATTGTTTCCAAGTACCTAACATATTTATCCATATTACAACATAACCTAACTATTTATATTCATTTTTCAGTATTATCTCTCTGATTCTAATTAATCGGAAATACATTGCAACAAAATTAGTGCATATTTACTCAATACACTACAAAAATTGGTAAAAAATGTATTCTACTGTACATAGTTACTTCAGTTTGGTTCCAAGCCAGCAATAATCTATCAACTTGAAAAGCTACTGGCGAACTGACGTATCTACACAAGACACTAGAAAAACATTTCAAGTTATGATGAATGAAAAATTGAACCAAGAGTTCATAAGATAAATGTACACAGATTCTAAGAAAAATTGGTTTCAATGTGGGTAAGCATTGTAAATACTTAAAAAAAGCAATGTCTTGGAAATTTCTCTTTTTTTATCTCAAAAATTTGTTTTTTGTAGTTAGGTTAGTTTGGCTCTAGGCCATCAATATGTACTCTATGTTTATTACTGTCCTTTGCCAGACTGTTTGTTACCCCCACAGGGCTTCCCCCTCATAAAAAAACCACTTCCAATTTCAATAAATGTAGCTCCATATATCTGAAACACATATTGGACACATCACCACAAAGAAAAGAATGCTTGCAAAGGGGATTAAACAATGCAAAAAATGCATAGCTCCAGAATATCTTCAATAAATGGATGAGACACTAGAAGCATTGGCCATGGATAAATACAAGATTACACAAAGGGGATAATATTTGAATGTATTCAATACATTCAGTCAATGACTTTGCTCTGCAGCCAGTCGATGGCATCTCTGTGACCACAGTTTATGTCATCCCCTGCAACCAGTGATGACATCCCTTAGCAGCCAGAAGTTAATCAAGTTAAAGAAAGAGAAAAATTGTAAAAAAGACTGAAGAATGAAGTAGTTCAAATGCCTTTCAGGTGTTGCCATGAACATGAAAAAATATGAAATAACACAAGGGGATAATCCTTGAATGTATTCAATAAATTGTCTAGAATATCATAGATACATAGATGAGACACTAGAAGCATCGCCTCTGGAAAAATACGAGATTACACAAGGGGATACATTAAAACAATAGACACATCACCACTAGAAAAGTATCAAATTGCACAAGGAAATGAATGCTTACAAGGGGAATAAACAATGCAAAATATGCATAGCACCAGAATACTTGAAGTATATTGACGAGACACTAGAGGACACTATAAATATCATTTCATTTGTTAGTATTATTCCAGAATATTACTGAGAAAATGTCAAGATCCACGCGTATTTTTAATTAAAAAGAGAAGAAGGCCAGTTAGAATGCATAGGCCTAGATAACAACAAACTTTACAACAACCTCCCTGTGATCCAAAACAAAGTACATTGTCTAAAAAATTGGAAGGGAGCTTCTCATCTTATGAAGATCAAGTAAATGAAAATTTTTGTTTGTGTAAAGCTAAGAAAAGGTTGTATCCTTGTAAAAAAATATCTACTTAAAATAGTAAGAAGAGTATTTTTATTACATTAAAATAAATTTCCACACTGCACCATGCAAATAAGTTAAATCTCAACAATATGATATTGTTGATTTAGATATAGACTACTTTCTGAGATTGCAGTCTGCAAATATTGTCAGTTGACACTAAAACCTTCAGCTTCAAAGAGGGTTTGTTTAGCATTCTCTTAGGACATATTTTTTGGAAATCCAGTGTGTTACAAAATCGTGAGTAGGTTAACAGTGATGTGGTTACATTAGAAAACATTCGATTTTTTTAAAAAATATAAATGTATGTTTTGTGTGTGCATTACGGTCAATTGGAGTGGGACAAGAGACTGGAAAGATCAAAAGTATCAAATTGCACAAGAAAGTGAATGCTTGCAAAGGGGAATAAACAATGTAAAAAAATGCATAGCTCCAGAATATCTTTGATACATGGATGAGATACTAGAAGCATTGGCCCTGGATAAATACAAGATTACACAAAGGGGATAATATTTGAATGTATTCAATACATTCAGTCAATGACTTTGCTCTGCAGCCAGTCGATGGCATCTCTGTGACCACAGTTTATGTCATCCCCTGCAACCAGTGATGACATCCCTTAGCAGCCAGAAGTTAATCAAGTTAAAGAAAGAGAAAAATTGTAAAAAAGACTGAAGAATGAAGTAGTTCAAATGCCTTTCAGGTGTTGCCATGAACATGAAAAATATAAAATAACACAAGGGGATAATCCTTAAATGTATTCAATAAATTGTCTAGAATATCATAGATACATAGATGAGACACTAGAAGCATCGCCTCTGGAAAAATACGAGATTACACAAGGGGATACATTAAAACAATAGACACATCACCACTAGAAAAGTATCAAATTGCACAAGGAAATCAATGCTTGCAAGGGGAATAAACAGTGCAAAAAATGCATAGCGCCAGAATATCTTAAATACATAGACAAGACACTGGAATCATCGCCCTTGGATAAATACGAAATTACACAAGGGGATAATCCTTTTTCACCATGAGAAAAGTATCAAATTGCACAAGAAAATGAATGCTTGCAAGGAGAATGAACAAGGCAAAAAATGCATAACATAGTTCCAAAGTATATAAAATACATCAATAATGAGTCATTTCCAACTACCAAACCGGAGAAATATCGATTCAAGGGAATAGCACTTGAAAAGCAAATGAGCAAAAAAGGACATTGATAATGGTCTAATGTGCCGAAACATGTCTGTGTTTTAATAATTTTAAAGTATTTTAGAAGGGTGTTTGATTTTCGTTTATTTTTCAATTATTTTAAACAGCCCTAAGTTTTAAAGTTCAGTTTTCAAGGATTAGGACAACTATGTCTAAAAATATTGAAGAGCAAAATTAACAGCTGCACAAGCTAGATAAGCTCACAAGGCATATACACAATGCAATGTACAATATAATTATGTGCAATAATCTATGAGCTCCGCCAGGATGAAATACTGACATGCTATTGGTGTATGTATTTTTAGTTTTATCTAATCATTAAAAAATTCAAATGAGAAGAGAAACAAAGAATTCATTATTTGATTATTTGGACTTTATGATAATGAAGAAGAGCAGATTGGAAATGTGAACCAAGATCACAATGCCTGTGACCAAGAGGTGATAACAAGTTCTTGCCAGAAAATTATCATTGATATGAAGTCATGCTTGATTGAAATTGGTAGATCTTTTTGGCAGTGAGAATCCTGCAAAAAATGAAGCAATGGTGATAGTCAAAATAAACCTGTACCTGAACACTCAAGGAATGTGAATGGGCACTCGTGAAAATGGCAATCCTCATGTACTATATAAGATACATCTATAATCTGTAATGACATCTTTGTTGTCAATCAATACCATTCTATTCACCCTCAACAAGATTAAATTTGAAGAAATGAAAACTTTGATATAGTGAATGAATACTTTGAAACTAGATATATTTCTGGCATCTAAACTGAATTCCATTGTCAGAGAGATCATCTTTGATTATACAAAACCAGAAGAGACTGTTATGGTTCAGAAAAAGATGGTTTGACTTGGGAGGCACCTACAAAAGTGTTCTCAAAAGATTTCATTGGAATTTCTTTGAAACAATCCATACTTCATGTTACTGCCACTATTCAATTATTCATTTTACAGAAACGAGCTATAAGGTTAATTGCTCATGTGCATAGTCAGACACATTGTAAACCACGTTTTATGCAATTTATAATATTGACTTTACCAGCTGTTTATGCTTTTGAATGTATATTATATATTAAGAAAAATTTGTCAAGTATTCCAATTAACAGCTCTATTCATACTCATCATACAAGACATGCTTCAGCCCTCAGAGTTCAACTATGTAATTATTCTAACACCCTAAATGGGTTTATTGGATATGGCATTAGGCTCTTTAATAAGCTTCCAAATGCTTTAAAAAATTGTGATATTAAAAGTTTCAAGGAAAAATTTAAAATTTTACTTGTAGAAAAATGTCCTTATAATAAGACTGAATTATTGACAAATTTATGATTTTGTGTTGTGCCTATGCTGTTATTGTTTATATTCTTGTTGACTTTGTTATACATTTTTGAAATGTGATGACAATAAATGAATTTGAATTTGAATTTATGTGTCATCTTTCTGTTAGGAGCTTCCTGTGTAACTTCAGTAGTATAAATATGGGAAGTTTGGCACAATGTCATTCACCCCCCCCCCCAACAAGGTCAAAGGTCAAGGTCCAAAGTCAAAGTCACCTATGACGTCATAACCTGACATAAGTTTTTGGCGTCTAACCTGACTGGTCCTTTTATACCACTGACAGACTAAAGTGGTGGGGATAACGTTTCATTTTTCAATAGGTCTGTGCAAATGCATATGATTGCACAATATTGTACAAGTAACAGTCAACTGTCTGAGTTGTGAACTATGAAGAACAGACAGTTTTGACTACTTTTTGAGTGAAATTGCAAACCACTCGTAATATTAAGATCTTTTGTGTCAATAATCTTCTTGCGTAATACAGTCCATTTTTTATCAGTGAAATGTTTGTGTCATGTGTCATTTTATTCTACAACAATAACCACTTCAATATTTCTTCAAGTGATACCTGATTTGGAAGGAAATGACATTGATGTTAGGCATAGATGACTATGATTGAATATATGGCTACATTGTGATATCTCAATACAATCTTGATAAATATGATGACCTCAACAACAAACATGCATGTTGGACAGGTGGCATCATTGCCTGCTTCATTGGAAAATTCATCGGAGACAAAAACCATAAGCAATGGTATGATAACTGCACTGCTACTTATTGTACAAGGTGTGGAATACAGTACAACAAGATGAACCTCTGATAAGAAGAGACAGAAGTTGTTCCACTTTTTCAGGACCCTTGTGCTACAAAGTGCCTGTCTTCTGGGGAATGCTTTGAGGCTGAGGCCGCACTGCCAGTGGGTAGATCCTGGAGGGTGGAGGGTAGTTGGTAAATCTATAGAACATACACACCATCCACAGTAATACATTGTATGAATAGTATGTGTTCAGCCGCCATCTTGAAATTCTTAAATATGGACAACATAACCTCAAAAAACAGAATGACGTCATACCATTCATACAATGTATTACTGTGGATGGTGTGTATGTTCTATAGATTTACCAACTACCCTCCACCCTCCAGGATCTACCCACCAGCAGTGCGGCCTCAGCCTAACAGCAACAATGGTCCTACTAAGAGGTGCTGAAATAACAAACTTTATGTACATCTCATATTACAGTACATTGCCAACCTTCATCTCATATTGTTTGGGTAGAATGAGCTTAGGAAATACTTACCAGCATACTTAGCTGGTGCAGATAAGTACTATAAGCAACCCCCTGAGCTTGCCCTATACTTGGAAATGTATTTAGACCAAGAAGAGACTACCGTTCACACAACCATGGTGACACTGAGAGATCAAGTGATGACTCCATGACTCTCTACTTGGCCAAGACTCCTGAACTGCTCAATCATTCAGTGGGATTGGACAGAATAAATCAAAAACTTTTAGGTATCTACCTGAGCCCACTAAAGACTTTCCTCTTTTAACAAGTGTTAAAAGGAGAGTTTCCTCCATAGTTCCAAGACGGAGATTACATATCACAGTTTGAAGTGGAGAATTTAACCTTGAGACCCCAAGGAAAGAATCCTGTGGATGATTTCTACTCAATTGCCAAAAGTGCCACAGCGTCCCAACAGAGACTGGTATTGAACCCTTGGAGTGCTAAGATAAAAATAAGAGTAGGAATAGACAACTGCAGAAGGTTATGGAGAACAAAGAAAGATTCAAACAAGAGACAAAGAGTGACAGGGAAGGTTTTAGTACTGGCTAAACCCTGGTGCTCAATGTGTTGCAATTTAGAAGAAACCAGCTTAAGGAGCACTTCTGCAAAATGAGAGAAGAGACCAATTACCTCCTCTGAATAAGACATCCTGAAAATCTATTTTGGGTGAAACCCAGCAAAGATGTAAATTCTGTAGATCTCAGCCTTATCACTGTTGAAAACACAGAAGTTCCAAGGACTCTCTATGTCTTCTTGTATTTTCTATGATCAGTATAGGAAATGTAGTAAAGTGTAGTAAACTTGAGGGTCCCTCAAATTTGACTGTGCTTGGAAAAACCGGGCATTAGCCTTGAGTTATTGGAATACAATTTTGTTTCAAATATGATTGATTTATGGTGATAAATTCATTTTAAAGATGATAAAAGAAGTTACTCAAGATAAAAAGAAATAAAATCATTGAATAATACCCAAAAATTATAAAATAAGGAAGCTCCTTGAGAATAATGATACAACAGCTTCCTCACTTTAATCTTGTGTATCTTCTTTAATCATCTTGAGTGAATGTATCACCTAGTACAGTCTGTCCAAGCAAAGAAGACCCTCTGGCAAGATGGGAGAATGACCTAAGCTCGGTCAATATTGGTTCAAAAATTATAAATTCGATCTCAAATTGTAGGAAACAATTTGATTCACTATTAATACCACATTTATAATTCTTGAATAAACATTGATCAAAGTGGAGTCATTTTACCATCTGGCCAGAGCTTCTTCAGAGCTTCTTCAGAGGGTCTTCTTTGCTTAGACAGACTATACACAATGCTTTGAAATTTTCAAACATCAACACAGATCTAAATTTCCCAAACCTATTGTTCATTTGAGCGTAAAAATTGGTCACCCATACAAATCCTGACCATTTCTATACCTTATTCACGATCACTCGAGACGAAATGAACAAACTTTAATATGATTAAGTATCTTTAATATGAACAAATATTAATATGATTTAGTAATATAGGGCTTTATATGTACAAATAAGTTAAATGCCTATAACTGTACAGTACTATTTTTGTTATTGTACCACTATGAGTCTTTTCAGACTCAGTGGAAATTGTCAATTTGAAATAAATAAATAAATGATAAATAAACTTTGTGCGTGTGTGTGCGTGTAATAGTAGGCCTTCTTCTACGTGAAAGGTTCCGACGGTCGGCCCCAGTCAAACAGCAGTAGCCAATCACATCTCAAGACAAGTCTTACGATAGCCAATCATAGCTCAATCAATCATATATTTTTTGATAGTGAATGGTGATTTTGGTGATCTTTCTTGTGTTTTTGGACTCTCTTGATTCGGAAGAACTTTTAAAAAAATCAAATCTCAGTGTCAAGTAATCAATCACATCAAGTAATACCATGATTTCCCTTCGACGGAAATTAAGGTTATGGTGCCGGTGGAACTTCCTTTGGGAACTCCCCACCGATATGGCATAAGAATACATACATACATAGCTCAATTAAAGTGGAATTTCATATTTCAAAATCATTTTATTTCAATGTTTGGAATTTTTCTTAGCTCATTACTATACAGTAAGCCTACATTCAAAATTCAAAATTTGTAACTCATCATTTCCTCTATTTGCAAGTGGAAATTTGTGTTAAACAGAAAAGTGGACTTGGACAGTACCTTTATTATTTGTAATATTTCAATCAAAATTAGGATGGAAGACGTTTTGGACATATATGTCTCTGTGTTTTCACCTTCAAGTATTATTGTGTCATCTTGAATAAATGAAGACAAGAGCTGTGATTGACTGCAGCTATTTGACTGCAGCCAACCGTTTCACAGAGAATTATTTATTTATTTAGCGTATGCTTTCATTAGTGGGGAGACCCAAAGGGTTGTTCCACTTCGCAATAATATTATAACCTCATTTTTCACAAATGAAAACATGGAGAACCATGTAGGTTATAGTTCTTTTAAAATAGTCATTTTAAAACAAAATTTTTTGATTTCATAACATCATTCACAGAGAGAAGAAGACCTACTATTACACCAAAAGGTTTGTTTATTTCGTCTCAAGTGATCGTGAATAGGGTATAGTGTATAGGAAGTAACAAATACTTGTCATTGGTTAAGAATAGAGCACGTAAATAAGACATACGTTAGACGTACAGCCACGTACGTGCAACACTTATGCTGTCCAAGCAAAGAAGACATTCTGACAAGATGGGAAAGTAACTACAGCACTACAGCTGAACCAATATTGTTTCAAAAATTATATATGTGGTCTCAAATTGGAGATCAGAATGTTAACAACAGCCTCAAATTGTAGATCAGAATGTAAATTCGAGAT
The DNA here is from genome assembly GCA_017141385.1 of Sogatella furcifera. Classification (NCBI taxonomy): domain Eukaryota; kingdom Metazoa; phylum Arthropoda; class Insecta; order Hemiptera; family Delphacidae; genus Sogatella; species Sogatella furcifera. The sequence goes on from CM029551.1 coordinate 36,160,685, forward strand.
CTCAAAAATTATAGATGTGGTCTCAAATTGTAGATTAGAATTAACCTAGCTAGAGTCATTTTCCCATCTTGCCACAACGTCTGTTCTTTGCTTGGACAGACAATACTTTCAAACGTAGAGCACTCTCCCGTTACCCATCCGTCATCAAACATGCTTCACCGGCGACGTGTCGAGAATGTTGCCGGCCTCGGGCTGAAAGTCGTGCGCGGCGGCCAGAAACTCAGCAATTGCCGCATAGTAGCCGGCACACGTCCACGTGTCGTTGTGCGTGCCCGTCTCCAAGTGTACGATGCGTTTCAGCGGCGACGAGCATCGCTGGTGCAGCTCCGTCATCATGGCGGGCGGAACGAGGCTGTCCGACAGACCGGAAATGAACAGCACCGGAATCGAGATCTGCGTCACTTTGTGCCGTGACAGGTACTGCAACACAGTACACACGGTACAATAATTGGGATGTCTTCTTAGCTTGGACGGACTGTGTAGTGGAGTAAATATGAAACTGGCTCCCAGCTGGTAGGCCGAGGCCCTTTATGGGCTGTTGAGCCATTGAGACAGACTAATGTATAATTATTATGTGAAAATTATAAAAATTTTAGGGTAAAGAACACTCAAACTGTAAAAATATTTAAAAAATGGATGAGTTATTCCATGGAATCTTCAAATTATTTTGCACAGTTTTTATTTGGAATGAAATTGAATCGAATTGAATAAACTTTTTAACATGTACAATGTTTAGGAAAAGATACAGGAAGTAGTAGTACATTGTTTGTTTGTTTGTTTGTCAATGGCGCAACAGCCCTATGAAGGTAGTACATTATCAGTGGAAAAAGCCCATTATACTTTGAAAACTTGTTCAGTATCAAGAATTTTACTAGCCATAAAACATAGCAAACTCAACAAAAGTAAGGAATAGGCTTTGTCAATGCTATATCACAGGTACATGGAGTGATCAAAACTACAGATAAACATTGAAATATTCTAAATACTCCATGTACAATATTTAGGAAAAAGACACAGGACAATACATGTATACGTTGAAAACGTGTACAATATTCAAGTAAATTATGAGTTTTGAAAAAGATGTGATATGAACTAGTCGAGCAAAGAAGGCATTCTGGCAAGATGGAGAAATGACTGCAGCTCCATCAATATTGGTTCAAAAATTATAAATTTGTTGAAAAGAATTATTTCTACAATTTGAGATTAAATTTTCAAATTTTAAATAAATATTGAATGAGCTAGAGTCATTTTCTCATCTTGCCAGAATGTCTTCTTCGCTCGGACAGACTATAGTTGGTAACAGATACAAACATTATTCAAGTGATACTCACTTATCGATGAAAAATACAAAGAGAATAGAGACTGACCTTATTTTTATAAAAGTAGAGAGGTACAGATTTAAGACACTGCCATTGAAATAGCGCCTGCGCCATTTCTGGTATGCTGGTGAATGTGTTCTCAAGTATCACACACCAAACTTTCGCTGCGTACTCTGCCCTTGCTACTAGATCTATAGCTACTGCACCACCTGAAACACACAACATCAAGTTCACTTCAGTAGCTGCTACCAAGTAGCTGGTGTGTCATAGGCAGTAGATTCAAATAGCAGCTACTAATAATAATAATTTTATTTCTCGTAAAAAAGAAACATTACAATTTTCAATGAAATTATAAAACAATATAAAGACACATTACAATATTTTCAATGTAATTATATAATAATACAATCAATCAACTAATCTATAGCTTCTTTATCTGAGAAATTAGGTACTCCCGAGGATTCCTCTATGGGAGTTACCAGCAAAAAATTTTAGTCATTTAGAAAAATTATAAATCTAAAAATAATATACTACACTCCTGTCGCTAGGAAAATTGACACTAGATTTAACAAAACTCGTTTTCTCTATTCAAAAGCAAAAAATTCAATTATTCTTTTACTGTTCTACCGTCATCATGACGTGAAAGTTCAACTCAAAATATCCCTTGTCACCTATTATAGAACAATCTTAGAAAACTTAATTATTTGTGTATTTACACTCTCCAACTTTTAAAACGAACTATTTATCATGGATTATTATGGCTACTTGTTAGGATCTAGCTTGCTAGCAGCTAGTAAGACCTGTGACACACCGTGCCGATACCAAGCCTAGCTGATACCAAGTAGCTGGTGTGGCACAGACAGTAGCTTCCAATAGCAGCTACTACCAAAAGCTACTAAAGTCTGTCCAAGCAAAGAAGACCCTCTAGAAAGATGAAAAAATGACTCCAGCTTGGTCAATATTTGTTCACAATTACTGATTTGGTCTCAAATTGTAGATCATAACATTTACTACAATTTCAGATCAAATTCATAATTTTTGAACCAATATTGACCGAGCTTAAGTCATATTCCCATCTTGCCAGAGGGTCTTCTTTGCTTGGACAGACTATACCTATCACACTGATTACTTTGTAGGAGCTATCTCACTAGCAGCTAGTAAGGCCTTGCAGCACCGTGCTATCTTGTATGTGATGTGATCTATTAACAACTGATAATGTAAAGCATCTATTGTTCCTTTTGATTTCAAAACAATCATCCAGGCATTTCTAAATGACAACTTCAATTGCTAGCATCAGCTGTTGGAGCGCACATGCAGCAGACACAACCGCCCAACTTTTGCGACTAACCTCAGCTGAACAAAACCTTTCCGTCTCTGATTGTTTCAGTTGATAAATCATGTATCTTCTCATGTATCTCCAAAGTAAATTGAACCATGTATAGTCAATCCATGCAAAAAAGGCATTCTGGCAAGATGGGAAAATGACTGTAGCTCAGTCAATATTGGTTCACAAATTATTAAAATGGTCTAAAATTATAGAAAACATTCTGTTCTACAATTTGCCACCAATTTTCAATTTTTGAACCAATGATATTGACCAAACTGAAGTGATTTTCCCATCTTGCCAGAATGTCTTCTTTTCTCGACCAGACTATAAGAATCGCTTTTCAGTAAGTGTGGCTGAATATGAAGATTTTCAACTTAGAAATCATCGACAATTCCGTATATTTATTTATTTTTGTCTTTCATAACAGGTGAAGTTAGGACTCGCAGGTCCTGACCTTAAAATAGTATACCCCTCAAATAGATAATCAGTAGGATGAAAAATTAGACTGAAACAAAAACATAACCTTACCCAGCGACCGGCCAAACACAACGATCTGTCGGTGATTGACATCGGGCCGCGCCGACAGATAGTCGATTGCGGTCCTTGCATCCATGCTAAGCCCCGCCTCCGAGGGGCGGCCCTGCGACAGGCCGTACCCCCGGTACTCCACCATCAACAGGTTGCAGTGCAGCTGACGGAAGAGGGCTGCTGCGTTGTGAAGTCTGAAAAACATTCATTATAACCATCATACTGCAATACTCAGTATTCAAATAATGTATACTTTAGCGTATATACTACTAGTATACTTAATGTATACCTTAGCAATACTACTCAGTATATAAATAATGTATACTTCCCTCCTTTGGGAGATTGGCTGTCGTTTCACTCATCTGGAAATTGTTGCATTACACTCTATGACTGAATGTTATTCAGAGGTGGTCTGCGCCGTCACTTGGTTACATAAGCTAGCTTATGGTTGAAAGGATCAACGTGCTAACGACACGTTACCTCTATGGGTACAATTCCCAAGCGACTTCTCTAGCCGCGCGCCTCTAAATTCGCTGCTAGAGCTCCTCAGCTCTAGCCGCGCGGCTCTAAATTCGCTGCTAGAGCTCCTCAGCTCTAGCTGCGCTGCTCTAGCCATCTCAACTCTATTCACATAGCTATATTATAGATGTTTACTCTGTTATCAAGGCTAATAATGTATACTAAATCAATAATAGTGAAAATTAATTGAAAATGACTTAATAAGGGCGAATTTCACTATTTATTCTTTAGTAAGCATTAGTAGCCCTAATAACAGAGTAAACATTTATAATATAGTTATGTGGATGTAGTTGAGATGGCTAGATATAGAGCAGTCGCTTGGGAATCGTACCTTATCCTGGTTGATGATTATATCTATAACTTTAACTGATACTGATTGGAAATGTCTCTTAGGAATATATACAACCATATATATAACATTATAATATTCCAATATAACAATCATCGTAAAGCCAATATATTGATCAATTATTCTGTATCCTTGCTGTATATTGGAGTGAATATGAAACTGGCAACGGGCTGTTGAGCCATTGACAAATAAATAATGCTAATACAGTTTTACATTACAAAATACAGCATAACTTAGTGAACAATAAAGTATAGGCTACAAATAGAGCAAAATTTCTGTACTATTCTATTAATCAATGACAAGAACACAATAGAAAACAATTTTATACAGCATAGGGGGTTTCCGGTGGGTCATGGACACCAAAAATTAGAATTTACTCATTATAGGTATCCCCAAGATTGCCCGACTGTAGTCCGAAGTCTTCAACCATTTACTTGATAGACTATTTTGATCTGATGGTATTCGATAGCAGGAAGATTCCCCATTTATGGAACTCATGCCGAATTATTTTAAAAGTGATATTTCAATGTTATTAAATGTTGAATTTATGATATTACAGACTATTGGTCTATCCTTCCAAACCAATCCTGGTTTGTATAGATAAGCTTAATACTAATCTATTATTAAGCTTAATAATAGTGATATTTTGAATAATAATGAAATCAGGCAAATGTACCATGCTTTTGTCCAATCTCTGTTGTCTTATGATATACTGGCCTGGGGTGCTGCCTACCGTTTGAATATTAACAGATTGGAGATCCTTCAAAAATCTATTCTTAAAGCAGGACTAAAAAAGAACAGAAGGTTTCCTACAAATTTATTATTCCAAGAATCCTGAGTACTGTCATTGAAAAAACTGTTTATTAAAGATATATTACTTCACATCCACAACAATCCTAACAAAATATTTACACAAACTGACCATTCTCATAACACCAGATATGCATCAACACTATTCAACAGGCATTAACTTTTCCACAAAAAAATTGCTTCTATATTTCACGTGTATTATTCAAGAACTTCCGTATGTTTTCTAATCGTCAATTGTTGAATTCTGATTCTGCATCTATCTTCAAGAGACGTGTGAAGACACGGTTGTTCAACATCCCTGAGGAAGACGCAGGCTCATTGATTGGTAGGATTGGCGGTGCACACGTTTAGTTCTGCCTGAGTGGACATGTCCATGGAGAAGGTAATTCATGTACCTTCTCTGTATCGGCTTGGCAAGTTATTCAAACTATATTGATTAGGTAATGATTTCTAATCCCTGTTGTACTCAACTATTTCGCATACCAAGTCTGTGAGTTTTTTCTTCCAATTGTGTATGAATCCTCCCCCCCCCCTCTTGGAGCATGGATATTTGAATAACGTTCAATTCTAAGAGTAGTAATCTTAGTCAAAAAGACTGATCATCCTATTTTATAATATTATTTTTGTAATAATTACCCGAGCTTACGCACAGGCCTATGTTGCCTATGTAAGCTCTGTCCATCCATCTGTAAAGGGAAATAATTATAGTGTAATAATATTATTATTACAATATTATTATTATAATATTATTAAGTGTAATAATATAAATGAAGATATAATAACATGAAATAGGCCTATAGTAAATCAATACTGTAGATATTAGAAAAATATTCTGTAGAACATCTGTAGCAATAATATTGAAGATGATGAAATGTATTTATAAAAAGTTATTACATTTATGTTATTGTGAATTTAGATCGGATGGATGAATAAACTTGATTTGACTTGACTTCGACTTAATGTAGGCCTATTTCTAAACCATCACAATATTTTTACAGAATTCTTATGAGTAAATTTGCAAATATTTAAAGTCCTTTACATACACCACCATAATATTGGTACCGTATTCTTATGAGTAAATTTGCAAACATTTGATCTTATTACTTACCTATGTCCCATATTTCCAGCATTGCCGTGCAAGAAGACAATTGTGGGAGCATTGGGCGCGTCCTCCTCCCGTTGTCGTATAAAATATAAATGAATCAGAGTGCCGTCAATGCTTCTCAAGTGAATGCTCTCGTAAGGAAGTCCCACCACGTGAGGAATCTGAACGAACGTTCGCGAATGAAACGAATCTTCCGGGTGATAGAGCAGGTGGTCTTGTGCTCGGTACAAAATTGCTGGAATGGAATAAATTGCGTTAGAAGTCATCATACATCATCGTACTTTCAATTTCATTCATCATTTTACTTGGTATAAAATAGGTAAGGTTAATGGTAAGATAAGTTAAAGCTTAGGTAAAATTTAAAGTTGAATTTAATTTAAATTTAGAGGAGTTAAATTTAAATTTAAGTTGAAAGTAAGATAAGTTAGATTGATAGCCTACCGTATAGCCTGGTCAAAATGGTATAGACTGGTTATAATTCCTTCAAAATGGCAACTGTTCAATACCGCCAGCAGTTAAAATGAAAATGGTCCCACTCATATCATCTCTCTCGCATCACATCTCACCAGCGGTAGGTTGGGAGAAGTTATTTTACAATAAAATTTTCAGATCTGCGCAGTTATAACTCGCTTCAAGTGGTCATTTTGACTCATTTGGCGGTTTTGTCTGCTCCTTCCTTATGCGCTCTAACAGATGATTTCGTCAATTATTTAGCTATGCCTGGATGACGCTTTGGAAATCAAGAGACAATAGATACTTTTCATCAGCTGTTATAACTTATTATGAAACATGAAGATCCATGCTTGGATGTTGATTCCATCATCAGAATAATTCATTACTGAGTCACCTTTTTTGAATTTGCAATTTCATAATAATTTATTCATTAGAATTAGTTAAGTAGTTAACTGTAGTTAAGTAACTACAGCATTTTTATGCAGCCTAAAAAATATAAAATGTTAAATAATGTTGTTTTTCCTTACCTAAAATTACGATGCAGAGCAAGAAGAACGCCAGAAGGCCTCCATACACTGAGAAAATAATTAAAAATATAACAACTGATAAAGCAAACATTCCCCAGAATTGGCACTTGGTGAAGTTGGGTCCAGCATGCTGGAATATTTTGGAAAAGCTCAAATTCATTTCAATTTTGATTTTCCATTAATTGAACAATAATAAAAAAAATTTGATCGAAATAATTTAAATAAACTCATGAACTGTGTGAAGGTTATGTGACCTCCTGCAAAGAAACAATCCAACAATGAAACTGCACTACACTTCAACGATTACATTTCGAATAAATTGATCACGCTGGATAAACCTAATTACTCCAAACTATATATTTTTTCAATTAAAATTATTGCAACCAAGTTAAACCTTGAAGAAATGGATTAAATTTATGAATAAGTTTAGAATTATTAGATCATGAACAACACGAGTTGAGTTGACAGAATTTTTCTTTTTTTGCGATCTTCGAGTTCGAGTATCGACTATCGATATTCCACTGGAATTTTGTCGACAGATTCAATACATTGACTACCGCCAACTTCAAAGTGTGAAGATCTTGCCAAAATGGGTTTTCATCTCTCTTGCTATTACAATGCAGAGTTTTTATTAAATCTTTGGAGGCAGAGGTCTCCTCTTATTCTGTATCTGTTAAAAAGTAGCTACCTTTATTTTATTCATAAGAATTTACGTCTTTTATTTTTTTATTCATTGATATCATACATATCATTACACAAATCATATTAATAACATATGCAATAAAGACCAAATTCTTTGAAAATTCATTTCAATAGGATAATCTATGATCTATTGATTCTGTGGATTATTAGGGTAGGGCCTATGAAATATTTGTAAGAATTCAACTAAATTGTGGAAATCTCTAACTTCATTAGATAAATCTTCAGATATCAGATCCGACTCTTCATTGATCTAAACCTGTTAAAATTGAAAAAAATGGAAAAAAACATTCGGAGCAAATTCATTCAATAAAATAACGCATGGATTGAACTCAAGTAAAGCTGATGCCAAAAACTAAGGCGTTTGCGACTAACTGTTAAGTTATATTGAATATCAGCTCTGTTAGGACAGTCTGAAGCTTTAGTACAAGAAAAGAAAGAGAGATGTGCCTCGTAAAATATTTCGCCTTTACAGAACTATAGACGCACGGTCCGCCATTCTGTGGTCAACTTTTAGCGCCAGTTTGAATTCATCCAATTCAACAGTCAAACATATGGTTAATGATGAAAATCATTAATACTTCACAGAGCATTGAATTGCAATTAAGTCAAAAAGAATCTGGTAAATTTGTATTTTTTAATTTCAGTTTTATGATAAAAATGGTTATATTCTTTGCAATTTGATGCTAAGAAATATGAACCATTTTATATGACAAATTAACCTCCAAGATTTCAAAACAATAACTTGATATTCATTTGCTCAACTTGATAAACATCTGTTGATCGTCTCTATCACCAAAAATATTTATATGAATTCAAACCTGGCGCTAAAAGTTGACCACAGAATGGCGGACCGTGCGTCTACCCCTTTTTATAGAGCCCTACACAGAACTGCTGCTTCAAAACAAGGAATTTCAAAAAATACAAGTCAATTTATATTACTGTGATTATTATAATATTGATAATGCACTTGACAATCGTTTCAATGATAAACATAAAAACTAAATACCATAACTTTCTTTAATATCATAAGACTAAGTTTTCAGTGATTTACATTTACTAACTGAGCTCAAACTAAAAAAAATATCATGGAAATATCAATATAAAATTTTCTTCAATGTGACAATTAAACATATTTTATTTTCAGCTTGAGATAATAATTTTATTGGAACTATGGAAATATTAAAATACTATATGAGCATAAATTAGACACAGAATACAACGGACACTGGAAAAACCAATGTAGCCTACCTATTCGTACATAATATTAAATATTGAGTTATTTATATAGTATTCAGCATAATATTAGTCCAAGTATCCAGAACTAGCTGTAGTCTGTGATAGATAGAATATTTACCTAAATTAGATAGAATATTTACCTAAAAACATTTATTTACTCAAGATTTGCCAATGAAAACCGATCGTTATTCAATTACCCTCTATTATAATCTAAAGTAATCTACTCTTTCATTTCTAAAATAATAGTAGTAACTTGGAGTACTATTTCCTACACATTGTTCTCTACATAAACAAATCATTTTATAAAAACAAACTTCACCTACAACAATAAATACTAAAACCACAGAGAAGGGTGAGATTTACCTTCTCTATGCTAAAATAGACATCAAATCTCACAATATTAAAAAAACATCAAAGAATACAAAAGTTGCTCAAGTTCATCTTGGAAGAATAAATTGATAGCGGATCAAATTTTATTGCCGATTAAGGGAACTTTCACGCACAGGTGAAACGCAACACAACAAAACGTTCGACTGGAACATACACAGCTAATATACAAAATATTCCAAGACATCTTGTTTCATCCGGTGTACGTTGGTCCGACTCAGTTCACCGAGCAAGTTGAATATTTTAGGAGTTATTATCCTTGTCTGTACCTTCATTGGAAGCGCTGTTCAACATTCTTTGGGAAAAACTGTGGCTCAGTCTCTCTCCTGAAAATGTTGAAAAACTAAAAACAGGTTGCAAATAATAATAACACCTGAAACACTCAATTTCATCCCATAGTCCGAGAGTCTATAGTCTTTAGCATTGATTTACGACCTATATTTAGGATGAGACCACCTAGTCTGTCCAAAAAAGAAGACATTCTGGCAAGATGGGAAAATGACTCCAGCTCGGTCATATTGGTTAAAAAATTGAAAATTATTTTCAAATTGTAGAAAACATTCTCATCTACTTTTTGAGACCAAATTAATAATTTTTAATCCAATATTTACCAATCTAGAGTCGTTTCTCATCTTGATAGAATGTCTCCTTTCCTTGAAAAGACATTAATACCGACTTGTATTACATACACAATAATAGTTCCATGATCATATGGAAAGAGGTGAGAATACGAAATCATATCTTCATCTTTTTCCATATTATCAGATATGATCATAGAACTATTATCGTGTAATACCGGCCTAATAAATTCTTAACCAAATAAGTTACAGTATTCCTTCAATAAAATTAAACATTGGTTTTCGTCATTCTTCCTTTTCCCCTCCTTCTTCAAGCCAGCTGTACCTCATCATCATCATCATCTTTCAACAATTCCTCTTCTTCGTCGTCGTTGAGTACCACTACCTCATCCTTCTCTTTATCATCCTCCTTTTTCACCTTCTTCGCACTATGCTTAAATCTGTCGTAGCGCTTTCCCACCGCTTTCGCTTTTGCTTTCTCTTCCTCCTCCTCCTCTTCCTCTTCGTCCGACGTCTTGTTCTCCTCCGACCAGTTCTCCTTCTCTTCGGCGTCCTCCTCCTCCTCCTCCGTTCTCCACTTTCACCTTCTTCGCTTTCGGCTCATCGTCCTCTTTCTTCACCTTTGACTTGCCCTTGTCTTCTGCTTCGATTTCCTATAAAAACAATAAAAAATTATGAATAAAAAAAACCAGTGTAAAATAAGACTATTCACATTGCCAAATTTCTTCAATTTAAACAAAATTAAATTTTTTGTAATGTAAATTGTATTCAAATTGAACCAATTCTAAAAATAATCTTTCTGAGATGAATAAATTTCATTATGCCAAAAATTGAGTTATTCAAAATATTCATGATTGAATTAAACCTTCGTAAGTATAGTCTGTCCAAACAAAGGAGACATTCTGGCAAGATGGGGAAAAATGACTCGAACTCTATCAATATTGATTCAAAAATTACAAATTTGGTTTCAAATATTGTAGGAAACATTCTGATCTACAAATTTAATTTATAATTTTTGAACCATATTGACCGAGCTGGAGTCATTTTCCCTTCTTGACAGAATGTCACCTTTGCTTGAACAGACTTTATTAATATGTATTAACAGTATTACATGCCTTCATTCATCTTAGAAGTATCAATTACTACATCGTGAATAATTTTCTTTTAATAATAGATTTACGACAGACGTAATTTTTAAATCGTTTCTAAATATTAAAATTCGATTATTATTAGTTGATAGAGCTGGAGTCCGAAAATAAGGCGATTTCGTCTGTTCCGTGTGCGTTACAAGTTACAAATTTACTCGTAACTAGTATAGTCTGTTCAAGCAAAGAAGACATTCTGGCAAGATGGGAAAATAAATACAGCTCGGTCAATAGGCCTATTGGTTCAAAAATTATTAATTTGGCCTCAAATTTTAGATCAGAATGTTTCCTACAATTTGAGATTAAACTTATAATTATTGTTGAACCAATTAAAATGAGTCCCAAACATGTACGGTGACCAAGCTGGAGTAATTTTCTCATCTTACCATAATGCATTTTTTTCTTGGACAGACCATATATCTACTCTAGAATTGACATGACAAATCCTCATACACCTTCAATAGGATGTCACTGAATGCTCGAGTTTTTTGTCACTAAATAGTTTTCATTTTTTGAGTGTAAAATTTGTGAATAATGGTAGTGATCAAGAAACAAGTGATCATAGCCTCTATTTTTTCAAATTATTCATCTAAATTTGGGAAAAGAACGTTTTGGACTGTATTGTCTGTGCTTTATGTTCCCTTATAAATTCATTGTAATAACTCAAATAAATATCAAATTTTAAAAAAACTCATCATAGTTTTGCACGTTTTTACCTTTCGCCTGGCCTGCAACAGTTTGCGTTTGCGCTGTATGTGCTTGTGCCTTGCCAGAGCGTTGAGATGCGCGTGAGAGGCGCAGTGCTGCGCAATCGACTTTTCGGCGGCGGCGCTGTGACGCGGCAGATACGTCTTGCACAGCGAACAGAAGACCACGTCCACCTTCTTACAGTACTGCGAACCTGAACACAAATACAAATAAATACACTATTTACTTATTCATTAAAAAATATAAACATATCCGCACAACTTTCAATGGTGAGGAGACCCTTACGGGTTGCCAATGTTTATAGTCTGTCCAAGCAAAGAAAACCCTCTGGCAAGATGGGGAAATGACTCAAGCTCGGTCAATATTGGTTCAAAAACTATCAATTTGATCTACTATTAAGACCACAATTATAATTTTTGAACAAATATTAACCGAGCTAGAGTCATTTTCCCATCTTGCCAGAGGGTCTTCTTTGCTTGGACAGACTATGCTTGGCCAATGTTACAGCATTTGGTAAACTTGTGTCAATGCTTTGGTTACAGCCATAATTTGGGTTTCCCCGACAAAAAATTCGGGATTTCGGCATTGCTGTTACTTGTTTATGTCGTGGCTAAAATGAAGCCACTCAAACTCTCAGACATACACATGCAGAGCGTTTGTTCATTTCGTCTCAAGCCATAGTGAATGGACTATAATGAATAATTAATCACTTATCACTTATTCTTATAGTCTAATTTTATGCTACTTCATTATTTTCGTCTCTTGTCTTTTTATTCTAATCTGTTATGTTTACTTATTGTGCTTGCTCGATCAACTGATGCTCATGATTTCCTTTCCTTGTGTTAAGAGGGCAGTTTATGGGATTTCATATCCTTGTGCTCTTATATGTATGTTTTGTATGCTAAATAAATAAATAAATACATAATCCAACGAAACTCACCTAATTTATTCTCCTCCTTCTTATTCTTCTCTTCTTTCTCGCCAGTTTCTTCTTTTTCTCCCGCCTTTTCACCTGCTTCCGCTTCTAAAATCACAAAACAAAAGCAATAGTTATGCAAAAAGAATGATTATTCATTTTATTTCCAATAAAAATGTTAATCAACAGAACTTATTCAGACAACAGCTGGTCCGAAACATACAGTCTGTCCAAGCAAAGAAGACTCTCTGGCAAGATAGGAAAACGACTCAAACTCGGTCAATATTGGTTAAAATTTATTAATCAAGTTTCAAATTGTAGGAAACATTAGATCTACAATTTGAGACAAAGTTTATAATTTTTGAGACAATATTGACTCAATATCTTGCCAGAATATCTTCTTTGTTTGGTTGAACTCAAATTTGGCCTTAACATGAAAACTTTCAAGGATACTTTGACCTTTCTACGATACCCAAGTTATTCACAGAAAAACAATATCTACTTCACTGTGCTTACAACTCCAAATTAGCTGACTACAAAAAGTTGGGCGGTTTCGTCTGTCTCTTCTAACCTACTAACAGCTGATATTAAGCATCTATTGTCCAGCCTCATTTCCAAAACATCATCTAGACAAAGCTAAATGACAACTCCAATGGACAACATCAGCTGTTGGAGCGCACAAGGAGCACAATGCTCAACCTTTCGGTCTCAGCTATTAATACACCTCAACGAATTTCGGTAACAAACAGTTGAGCTTGTTGAAGCAACACTGTGAATACACCTCAAAATTCAACAAGTTGAGCGATTAGCTTCCTATATAATTCAATAATTACTTTAAAAAAGTGAAAACTAATACTTAAGCAAGGCACTCACCATCACCGGAGCCGACTGAATCCAACACCATGAAAGTTTCGTCCTTATTGTCAGCCGCTGTATTCTCACTCTCCTTTTCAGCCAATTTCGACAGCAGTTGCTCCATTGTGCCAGCACGCTTAAAGTAGAAAACATAAACACTATTAATATAAAGTAGAAAAAAATAACACAACACAAACACAAAGTTCAATCATGCATGAACTCATCAACATCATAATTGGGGAAAAATCAACCTCATAACAACAATGTTATGAGGGCTATAATGGGGTTCCCCTGGTGCCCTCACATACTGTAATATCACAATAAATAAATTGTAGGGGTCTACATCCACTGACCGTTCTGACTGTGACAGTTAGAAACTGTCAGCGGTTGGGGAAACCGGCAGTCCAAAATAGTTGTAAACCAGTAGCAGATCGTTCAAACTGACAATGGATGTGAACCCATAATAAATACAACGTTAGCTTCACTCAATTCTGGAACCGAAACTAAAACAGAACTGAGACCTGACTAGAAATTTAATAAAAATATTTTGAAATTCTCAGTTGTTGGACAGCGCACATGAAGGAGACAAAATCGCCAAACTTTTTGACTACAGCTATATACTATAAATTAGATATAGGTAGTATCTCACCTTGATGTGCTCCAAAGTGCACAGATGCTTCTCGTAGAGCATTGACGATTTGAACACCACATCACACACCTTACACAGGGGCATCAGGAATCTTTTCATTTTCTGAAACAACGAAAAAAGTTATTATTGTTCTTAGGACGCTTATTACACAACGGTTTTCTTATAGCTACCGATACCATTAAATGTAATGTGGAGATGTGTTGTTATGTTGTATATTACAACATACTGTGATTATAATATTGTGTTGACTGGCCTACACGTCAAATTGTGATGTAAATGTGAGGCTAATAAAGATATTCTATTCTATTAATCAATTATTTTACCGAGTTAAAAATACCCTAAAATTTCTCTAGAATTAAAATTAAAAATGTAATTCTTCTCATTGGAGAAGAAAATAGGATCGAAAGTTGACATTGAGGAGCATTGTAGTCTAATATCCAAACAGTAAATGATGTTCAATTTGTTGGCCCATATCATTATTCTGACTCTTTTTCGTTAGTACTATTATACAATCTTGAAAATGTATCCTAATCTATGTCTCTTGTTACTCATTTTCTGTTAATATCCTATTCACGATCACTTGAGACGAAATAAACAAACTTTTTGCGTGTGTGTGCGTGTAACGGTGGGTATTAATCCATGAGAAACGGTCGGCCGCAGTCGAACAGCTGTAGCCCATCACAGCTCTTGCCTTGTCTTTGAGGTTTGAACAACAATTGCTGTGATTAGCTACAGTCTGACTTGTCTTCTTTCAAGACTCTTGTCTTGAGCCGTGATAGGCTACAGCTGTTCGACTGCGGCCAAACGTCGGACCCTTTCACGCGAGTAGGAGACCTTTACACGCGCACACACACACACGCAAAAATATTGTTTATTTCGTATCAAGTAATCGTGAATTGGGTACAGATTCTTATATAAATGGTTAGTGAGCAATTATATCACTGTTGATTGGATTTATCCTGTACTGTATTCAATTTAGTAAGCAGACAGCAGATGGATATAACGTTCAATACCAGTTTATGAACCGTATTCAATCTTGTCTGATTCGGACCTTTTGCAGCTCCAATTGCAGTATTTTGCTAGTGGTGCCTGAATAAGAATATATAATTTTTTATTGCCTATGATGCCCACATAAACACTTAAGCTTGTCCTTGGATAATGAATTTTGAGGGCGAGGGTGATTGATGAGGAGAATTTTCACTGTTATAATTTTTCAGTTACTTTCATGTTTTCTAAATGCTTGTTATCCTTGTTTGTTAATTTTTTAGCCTCAAAAATTGGGTTCTAAATGATTGACGGGAGTAAATAGACTGAATTGAACCACGGTCACCCACCTTGTGCCTGATCGAGTTGATGTGATCGAAGCGCACACTGCGGTGATTCAGCTTACAAATGGAGCAAAACAGCGTGTTGAGATGCTTGTTGCCAGTGTTGGCCTTGTCGATGGCGACTTGCTCCCGTCGCTGATCCACCCGCATCTTGGCGAGAGTGGCGCGCAGTCTGGCGGCAACTTGGCGCAACGACAGCAGATGCTTACTGGAGCGCAGGTGAAGCGAGTACTCCTAAACACAGTACAACGACACAATCAAACAGATAGAAACGGTACAGAAATTACAAAGATGAAAAATTATCATATTGAGAGAAACGTTTGATATTGATGATAATAATATGAAAGTACATATAATAAATATAAAATCATATTGAGAGAACGGTAGATTCAACCTCGCCAATATGTACTCGTATTTGGCCAAATACTGGTCACCCATCCAAGAACAGTACACTGTGTTCGTGACTTGACGATCTACAATTGCGACTTGGTTCCAAGTATTTTAAGCAAAGGATGAATGAGTGATGATGATGAAGGTTTAAGATGTAGGTTATATGTCTATCCACAATGTCACTATACTCACAAATTTCAACTCTCAAGAATAAAAAAACCATGATTTATCAATTTAAAATTTGAAAGTTGGTAAATGATTCAAAACAGCACCAAGAATATCTAAAATAGCTGACGACAAAAAATTAGGCGGTTTCGCGGCTCTTTGTGCGCTCCAACAGCTGATGTTGTCATTCAGCTATGCCTAGATTATGTTTTTGAAATCAAAAGAGACAATAGTGGGCATCTATTGCATCTAGGGCATCTAGTAACATCAGCTGTTACAAGAGACAGTAGTAACCAATAAACTATCTATTAGCTATAATCTAGCTTTCTATTAGCTATCTATAGCTAATAGAGATGTCAACTTGACTGGAATGGCTTGATTGGATTGAGCGGAAGCTATATCTACTTTCTATTAGCTATCTATAGCTATAATCTAGCTTTGCAAATTAGTTCAGAAGCTCGAATCTAGCTTTCTATTTATTATCTATAGCTATAATCTAGCATTTCAATTTGTTATCTATAGCTATAATCTAGCTTTCTATTGAGCGTAACCTAAGCTATCGGACATAGTTTGAAACTGATTCAACTATCTTTAACTATAATCTAGCTTTCTATTAGCTATCTATAGCTAATAGAGATGTCAACTTGACTGGAATGGTCTTGATTTTGAGCGGATTACTGGCGTAATATATTATATTGATGGGGAGACCCTTATATGGGTGGGTTCAACTCGCCAATATGTATTTGGTCAAAAACTGATCACCCACCCAAGAGCAGTCCACAGTGTTTGTGACTTTACTTCACGATTACTAAGCAACCACCCTCACCGAGTGACCAATACCCCATAGATAGATAGATGGATAGATAAATGCCATAAATATATATTTTTCCACTTAGTACATTACATAAGTGATTTGGGCTAAGTTGAGGCCCTCTTCCACTCAATCCACAAACATAATAAATATGAAAATATAGCAACAAAAAAGCATAGTTGTCTTTTTAGACTTCATCGGATTGAAATGAATATAGTATATCCAAGCAAAGAAGACATTCTGGTAAGATGGGAAAATGACTCCAGCTCGGTCAATATTGGTTCAGATATTATAAATTTGGTCTCAAATTGTAGATCAGAATTGTAGATCAACAATTGTTGGTTTCAAATTGTAGAAAACATTCTGATCTACAATTTGAAACCAAACTTATAATTTCTGAATCAATATTTACCGAGCTACTCGTATAGTCATTTCCGTATCTTTCCAGAATGCCTTCATTGCTTGAATAGACTATACTAATGTGATTGATTTGAAATAATTTATTCTCACCCTGAAAGTGACGCATTTCTCCTTGCAATGAGGACACTCCAGCCGAATATAAGGTTGTCCCAAATAATTGATACGGTTCTCGTCATTGACAGAACGATCGTCAGAGTCCTGCTTTATGGTCACCTACAAATAATCAATTATTAATCATTTTGTTCATTTACAACATGAAAATCATCAAGAAAATATAAAAAATCATGAACACAATGAAAAAACAACACAGAGATACAATCATTGAAATATTTCTCACCTCTAAATTTGCAAGTCTCATCCCTTACCTCACCTAAATTGATATAATAGCTCATAATTATAGTGACTGTATCAATTAAGCATTCATTAAACGGCGGATTTAATAAAAAATATTCAAATATTTATTTATTTTGACAGTTGAACAATACAATTTATCAAAAGAAACAAGATTTATAAGAAAATGTATACATAATAAAAAAGGTTTATCAATAATGTTTCATAATACAGAAATGCCAAAAGCTAAAAAATGTCAAAATAAAAAATACTACTTGCTAAATTAAAAAATTTGCTCGCAAGTAGGAGTAATTATAAGCAGTAGTAATACAAAGTCCAAAATTAATAATCTTAGCCCGTGTAGAATGGGCCTTACAGGAAGGATCTCATTGACACAAAACTTGGGGTTGCAAAGTGAGGTTAGCTCATTTTACAATGCCGAAAATCTGGTAAAAATAAATATTTACTCCATGAAACTTAGTGTTTCATCACAATTTTTCATTAATTCAACTTAAAAAATACCTAAACCAAGTTTAAATGCTCACAAAATATTCAATTATTGAGAAATATAATCAGCTTATTTCCAATATGGCGACGATCCATGGGCGTTGCAAATGTCTCGTATCAACAAGCTTCCTTCCTGTATCAAATTTGGACTCTGTATCACTACTGCGTATCATAAATCCGCCGTGTAAAGAGTGTTCAATTGTTAGTTTGTCAATGGCTCAACAGCCCTAGGAAGGGCCTAGGCCTACCAGCTGGTTGCCAGTTTCATATTCACTCTACTACAGTCCGTGTTGTAGCTTAATAGATTTATAATTTATATTTAAATTACATTTAAATCTTAGATTCAAATTAAATTTAGATTTAAATTTAGTTATAATTATAAACTACTATATCAATCAAAATTCAAGTATTTCTAATAAATAATAATTTAATAATAAAATTTACACACCTGAACTCCTTCCTTGTTACTGGATTTCTTCTTCTTCACAACTTTCTTAACTGTCTTCTTGACAATTTTAGTTTTTGTCTTCTTCTTTGGACTATCCAATTCGCCTTCTTCGCCTTTTCCTTTCTTCTCGTCCTCTTCTTCTTCCTCCTCCTCTACTTCCTCTTCCGTTTCCACTTCAACTTCCTCCTCTTCATCCTCTCCTTCGTCGCCTTCGGCCAATTCGGCGTCCTAAGGGTGAAATAGATTTACAATTAAAAGTAACTCGGCTACTAAATGTACAATAAATGTAATAATTATGAAGGATCGAAATATTATGCAGATTCTTGATATAAGATGACTTGAGAGTATAATACTGTATTACTGAAAATAATGACCTTTTAGACACCATTCCACGAAACAAGTATAGTCCTTCCAATCAAAGAAGACATTCTGGCAAGATAGGAAAATGACTTCAGCGCAGCCAATATTCATTAAAAAATTATAAATTTGGTCTCAAGTTCTAGAAAACATTTTGATCTACAATCTAAGACCTAATTTATAATTTTTGAATTAGTATTGACCGAGCTGGAGTCATTTTCCCATCTTGCCAGAATGCCTTCTTTGCTTGGACAGACTGTCAGTTTCAAATTACACAAGATAACCACCACGGGTACTTCCGCTATCTTTCAAATCCCCTCTCACAATTTTGTAATTGCTCATTATATTGTAATATTTATCTCTAAATGCAATAAAAATAAATCACAGAAGAGAAATGTTTAGAATATTCCTGCATTGGCCACTTTCTGGAATTATACTCTTAGAACATCCTATACAAAAAAATTAATGACAGCTAAGTTCATAAATTTAATACTGCCTTAAATTATAAATTAAAATTGACAACACTTAATCAAATTACGATTATTCATTAGATTTCTATTAAACAGTTAATTATCTTTTATTACAATTAATTTCCTATTGAACTTTACAGCAAGCATAGAGAAGGTAACCTCTTCTTAGCTTCTCTGAGCCTCAAGTAAACAATAATAATTAATAAATATGTTATTTAAAACAAATTAAAATACAAATCCATAATTTATTGATTTTTGAGCGTTGAAAACAATTATATATTACAGATAATTTTGAGCTTGAATGCACATAATTATATGCAGAATGCTTGTAAGTCATGAACTGACCAGGTATGGACTTAAGCAACGTACTAACAGGGAACTAGCATAATAATAATAATCTACACATTTTTCAATTAAATCTAATTCCTTTTCAACATCCATTCTACTTACCTCATCCTTGACTTCTTTTTCGTCTCCTCCCTCTTCTTCTTCTTCTTCTTCATTATCGCTCAGATCTCGCAGACTCTTTTTCAATGAGGCATGCAAACTACAAAACAGAATAGTATTACAACTCAGTCCAATTAAAATGGTTAGTATGATGGCTTTTATCTAAACGTTTCTCATCAATTTCTCAATCAAAGGTAACACTCATCCCTCCAATATTGATGTTAATCAATAATCATTGATTACATCAATTATAATCATCTCTCCAGTATGCCAACACTTTCTGATCTCACCAAATATAAATAATAACGATCTTTAGTGAAAGATAATGAGAACAGTTTCAGTATTGATTTTTTTAATTTTACGTAAATCTTGTTAATAAATAGTATCATCCTCCAATTCTTCTACATACTTCCAATCTTATTGAAGACATAAATTATCAATTCATGTTCCTCAGTCAGAAACATAATAATTGATTTGACACATTGCATACCGTATGTCGGCTGTTTCTTCTTTCCTTAACATTGTATTTTTATCAAACAAATTAATATTGAAATTATATATTTGTTGCATGCTCAAAAACTGTTTTCGCTCATTGATTATTTGAAAAATTATCGTGCGATTCTGATTCCAGCATTCATCAAAATCCTTTCCCTTGCTATTAATCGAAATACTTTGATAATCAAGAAATGAGAAGTAAACATCAACATTCAACAAAATGTACAATTTACAATATTCTCAAATAAAATTTATCTTCCTCCTTCTTCAATTAACATGTTTCAAGTTGTATTCTAAGTATTCTGAGTATTCTAAGTTGTATATAATATTCTGTATTAGTATTATATAAGTATAAGTATTCTGATACTATGAATGCTTCATCGATAAAAATAAGGTCCACTCAGATACATAATTCATAGTATAGTATCATACATTTTTTAAATTTTACAACTCCTCAACTCTCTCTCCAAGCTAATAATTTTGTGTTTAATTGTAGCAATTGATCTACAATCACTGTTCTATTCCTTTTGGTGTGTTTTACACCATCAAGGGAAATTATCATTTAAACTATAAGTATTGTTAAATTCACATATTGTCAAGTTTTTCTTGTAGTACTGCTCTATTCAAAACTACTGACTGGGGTGTCCTCAAATGAGGTTAATGAAGATAGTATCAACCATCTCTCATTTTATATATTTTTTAAAGAAGTAATAATATTGAAGAAGTTAGAATTTTGGGGATGTCCTCAAAAGAGGTTAATGGACATAGTATAAACTACCTCTCATTTCATTTTTTTAAAGAATGAAGAAGTCGGGATTTTGGGGATGTCCTCAAATGAGGTCAACGAAAATAGTATCTGCTATAGAGACTGTACAATCATAGTGTGGACGTTTGAATTTTGATTATCTCGGTCACATGACATGGTATAGTATGTCCAAGCAAAGAAGACATTCTGATAAGATGGGAAAATGACTTCAACTCTGTCTGTCAATATTCGTTCAAAAATTATAATCTTTTTTATTG
Source organism: Sogatella furcifera (assembly GCA_017141385.1). Classification (NCBI taxonomy): domain Eukaryota; kingdom Metazoa; phylum Arthropoda; class Insecta; order Hemiptera; family Delphacidae; genus Sogatella; species Sogatella furcifera. The sequence goes on from CM029551.1 coordinate 36,181,989, forward strand.
CGGATGATGCACACATTAGCATTTTAACTTGTGCATGGGTAATGGATATTGAGTGCGAAGGTAATTGATGAGGTGAAGAACAGCCATGCCTATCGGGGCTCGAACCCAGACCAGGCAGTGCTAGCGGACTGAAGGTTGTGACGCCCCAGCCCACTGCACCAACCTGGCCGGCACATTTGGCCACTTCACACTAATGGCCTCACTATGATTAACGGTCTGTATAGTATCAATCATCTCTCCATTCATTTCTTGAAAGTGATACTATCGCAGAATCAATATTTTGGGGATGTCCTCAAATGAGGTAAATGGAGATGGTACCTAATATCTCTCTGATAATTTCCTTGAAAGTGATAATATTAAAAAATATTACTCTTGAGGTTTGGTGTAATTGTACAGTAAGTTAATATTTGAAGACCATTGGTTGGCAATAAATATATTTCAAGAAATTCGACTGATTCGTTGTCAATGTTGTAGAATCGTTTCATAATGGAATAAAACACTTTATGCACCAAAAATAAACGGTAGAATGACAAATCAGTGTATTTTATTTCATTATTTCCGTAAAATTCTAGATAATGGTAGCGTCCTTGTAAAAGGTTGATTGTCATAATGGCGACAGCGTACAGAAATAGCAGATTTTGGAAAATATCTTTCCAAGATATTTCATTTATTCATCTGGTGTACAAAGATCAATATCAATTTTTTCCAGAGCTGCTCAAGTGCTGGGTCAAAATTAGATGTTTTACATACTTGGGACGTCCTCATTTGAGGTTGATGAAGATAGTTCAACTATCTTTCGATATACAGCTCAAGTTCAAGAAATTAAATTAATTGGGAGATATCAACTGAATGAGATTTGTGTAGTCGTGAGAGGATGGTTTATAATTCATTACATTTCTAATTTCAATCGATCATTTACTAATAATTCATTAGATTCGAACATCAACTGAACGAGATTTGCGCAGTCATGGGTGGATGGTTCAAAATTTGTTTTGTTTCAGTTCTTTCTTCAATTATTTGTCTGAAACGAACGACTGGAGCAGTCTCCACGTCTATTCTGTTTTGGAACCTTCTAGAACAACTCCGAAAGTTTTCATTTTGGTACCGTCTAGAACAACTCCAAAAGTTTCCATCAAGGTACCTCCTAGAACAGCTCTACCATTTTTCATTTTGGTACCTTCTAGAACAACTCTACTAGTTTTCATATTGGTACCTTCTATAACAACTCTACAAGTTTTCATTCAATCTTTCTATCCCTACCTCTTCAACTTCATGATCTTTAGCCGACTGATAAAGTCCTGACGCTGGGTGGCGCTGAACCGTCTCTGCAGCGTCGAGCGGTAGCCAAACTTGCTACGATCGACTAGGCTCGACGAAAAGCTTCGGCTACGATCCACCGGATAGCGACTGCTCATCAATCGTCCACGACTGCTACCAATCGCCACACGCGCCCCGCGGAAACTCGAGCCTCGCGGACGACGCAACATCGAGCTGCCTCGCGAGGACATCGAGCTGCCTCGCGGGACAAACGACGAGCCTCGCGACGAGATTCGTCCACGAAACGACGACGACGACGACGAACCTCCTCCTCCGCCTCGAGGACTCATCGGCCGACGAGGAGTACTCATCACCGGCTTCTTGAACCGAAACTCGTCCGAGTCTCTGCCTCGACCTCGAGACGACTCGCGGTAACTCCTCGGCGAGCCGCCGCCTCCGCCGTACCCCCCACTACCCTTCTCCTCCATACCGTAGCTTCCGCCTCCTCCTCCGCTGTAGCCACGATCGAAATCGTTGGAGCTGTTAGCTCCTCCTCCATAGCTATGGCTATCGTCGTGACTGCGTCTCAGCGTTGAACTGGATGATGCCTGAATAATCAAATCAATCAACAAAAATCAATATTTAAAGGGCAGCTGAAGCAACGCAGGCAACGCACTAGATATGTAACGCTCAGCGTTCTATTATTTCAAACTGATTTATTCTTGTTTGCAAATGCATTCCATCATGGTTTCCATTTGTGGAAAATGAGGTTATATGGCGACGTGGATTTTTCATTATTAAAAGCCATTCACTGAATAATAATAATAATAATGTTCAATCACAAATAATTGTTGGCGAAATGTGAATGAACGCTGAGCGTTTTATTATTTCAATCTAATTTATTCTTGTTTTTCCAGAGCTGCTCTGTTTCAGGATCAAAATTAGGTGTATTAAATACTTGGGACGTCCTCATATGAGGTTGATGAAGATAGTTCAACTACCTTTCCAATTATTGGCAGCTTATGGATTTTTTGGCAAATTATGGAATTCCAAGAAATTCAATTAATCCCAATTAATTCTACTTTAGTGTGCTGAAAAGAAAGCTATCTAACATAGTGTATACAAACGAAAGTGAGCTTTTGAAAATTTGTTCAATTTATTTAACCACAAATGAACATTGGCATTTTTGTTTCAATTATTACAACTTTGGGTACCTCTGTCATTGTAAACTTAGAATGGAGGGTTAGTATTAGTTCATATTACTTACATTGGTAAAATCTCCAGTCAACTTATGCTGCCCTATAAGTTTAACTGGATTATATTTTCTCATTAGCTGGTTCATAGTTTGGATTTGTGTCGACATTGTTAACTGTCTCTGTTGACAATAAGAATCTGTTTATCATGTCTTTAATTGTTATTACGTTTTTATACTTGTTTTTTCTATTGCTCGGTATTCTGCATGCTTCAATAATCCGTAATTGTCTTCAATAATCGCTACTAATTTGTATGAACAAATTGAATGATTTATTTATTCATTTACATCAATCAACAACATGGTCAATAGACTTCCACTATCGCCGATATTGTTACATACGCCTGTAATGCATCAACTGCGTTGATGTAATTATGGATTAATTCATGATTGAATCAAGCAATGGTCGCATTTTTTATCAAGTATTTTTTTCAAGTCAGCTGATGGTTTAAACTATAACTATAGTTGAATCGTATATATTTCGACTCAAGATTGCTGAAAAGAAAGCTTGATGCCCGGTTTTTCCAAGCTCACTCAAATTTGAGGGACCCTCAAGTTTACTACACTTTACTACATTTCCTATACTTATCATAGAAAATGTCAGCTGTTCATCAAAATTTGAGGGTCCCTCAACTTTGAGTGTGCTTGGAAAAACCCTGCATAAGTGTATTAAGTAGAATGTTTCAAACTAAAGTAAGACTTCCTAGTAGCTCTTCAACATGTTCACTTAACTCAGTCATGTAATTTTTTAACGGTAGCTGGTCATTTTAGGGTCCTCGAATGTTTGACAATGATTTACCCTTTGATATATCTATAGACAGTCCTCTACAATTGTATTCATTGGAAGATCATAACTGTATCAGTTATCATTGATGTGAATATAATAAAGTTTCCTTTTATATTGTTCTTTTCAATTTATCTCTAATTTCTTTTCTTCTGATCTATTTTGATTATGCATTTAGGCTTTGTATTATTTTTTCCTATTTTATATTATTTCAATTGCTTTAGTGAAGAAAATTCTTTTGTTACCAGAGTCTTTATATCAATTCATAGATTTCAACTTTATACATTGATTGATATAAATACAGCATTTTTACTAATATCTGATAGAAGCTGAATATTAGTTCATTCGTCCAGACTCCAGTACTTGACAGAGAACTGATAGTTCTCTTTTCCAGGTTCTCTTATCGATATAAGTTTTCTACTTTTTCCTTCATTACCAGTATTGTATTATTTTGGAATCAATTAATGAATTTACAATACCAAAGGTAACTTTTCTAAATTCTAACTTTTTCTTTTATTAGCCTAGCACTACAAGTCAATAGACGACAAAACTTTCAAAACGTTTAAAATAATTAATTTCTCAACTTTAAATCCAACAGATTGGTCAAGATCAATACGATTTCAATTACTCCACATCACATTCAATTTCAATCACAAGAAAAAACTTCCACAATATTAATTAGTCGCATCTTCTTTTGTCAATATTGATATTTTCAATTAGGATTGTACCATGATCCATGATGTGAATTTGATCAGTATTGTTACTTACGGAGGTGTATACAGACTCTGGTCTCATCCGCTTACGGGACATTTCCGGCGAGCTGCGATGATGATCGCGACCGCTGTAAGACGGTGGCGAGCTCTGTGAACCAGATTAGTCAAAAATATCAATTTAAAAGTGATATGAAACCTGTTGAAGAGAAAAGATGAAGAAAGTAACATAGGCCTATATAATGTAACTTAATGCCATGATGTTTATATTATAACACAAGTGTATCAAGTTAGATTGATCAATCAATAAAAAACAAATGAAGAAGTTTAGTCTTTACAATAAACAAATAATAAATAAATGTATTTTATTGTCAGCAAGCAAAACCAAAGAAGACATTCCGGCAAGAAGGAAAAATGATTCCAGCTCGGTTAATATTGGTTCAAAATTTATAAATTTGGACTTAAATTGAAGATCAGAGTATTTCCTAACTTTTCAGACTAAATTCATGTTTTTTGAACCAATATTGACCGAGCTGGAGTCATTTTCCCAACTTGCCAGAATGTTTTCTTTGCCCGCCCGACCAGACAACACGTGATGTAACCAGACTGTACAGAGTCTCTGTAACAACGTATATTGTTGGATTTGGAATAAATGAACAAGATAACAGATATAGAGTAGGTTAGGTTCCAAGTGAAAACTGACCGGCCGAGAGGTGTATCGCCGGGGAGGTGAGTAGGAAGAGACCTCCTCCCTCAACGTGGCTCGGCTACTGCCATAGCGATCCGACAAGCCTCCACCACCGCTGCTACCACCTAACCACACAAAAAGATCATAAATAAATGAAATACTACTAAAATCAACACGAATAAAGATTCCCTGAGGTTTTCATAGTTGGCTAGCCCATGACAAATCAGTTGTTATAGTAAGTTAAGAGTACAGAACAGTAGTAAATGAATAGTAAGTTATAGTGTAGTAGTAAGTGAAGATTTCTATAGTACATATAATGTGTGTGTCATGTACTAATGGGTGACTGAGTTATGTAATTAGGCCTAAGTTATGTAAGTTATGATTGAGACGATGCATGAGTAACTGATTTAACATTGTCTATAACTGTTACTATGTTGAATAAAAATATAACTTTATTTATCAATTATTTATTCTTGGGTCGTCATATAATTCGATAAAATAAATTAAAATTAGCAGAATAGTGAATAAAGTAAGTAATATAATGTAAATTTAATGAGAGTTGACAAAAAATATTGGATTCAACTAAACAATGGAAGAAATGAAATGAGACCACATGAAATGAATGGCCACAATGAAAGTAACTTACTCAGTTTTAGTATCGAATTCGAATCTCCTATTCAATGACAATGCAAGTTTTTCATTCGTTACCAAAATTCTCTTAGATGTTATTGTTACATCAACTATGAACTAGTTCATTAGTTAATGACAAATATAACTCTAAACATGAACGTTTGATCTGTTCAAGCAAAGAAGACATTCTGGCTAGAAAGGATAATGACTACAGCTCGGTCGATATTTGTTCAAAAAATTTTGTCTCCAAGTGTAGATAAAAATTTTTCCCACTATTTGAGACCAAATTTATAAATTATGAACCAATATTGACGTAGCTATTTTCCCATCTAACCAGAATGTCTTCTCTGCTCGGACAGACTGTATCAAACACTAACCATAGTCATCCTGGTAGCGTCGCGACGAAACAATATCCTGGTATATGGAAGAGGTCGACCGCTCTTTGTCCCAACTGGAGCTACCCAAACCGCCTCCGCTCCCAAACCGGTCACGTGACAGCGACGACAAGTAACTGCTACTCAAATAACTGCTACCGCCGACGCCGCCCCCGCTCGAATAGCTGCTACCACCGCCGCCCCCACCACCAGAATAACTGCTACCACCACCCGAGTAGCCGCCCCCAGAGTAGTCGCGACTGCTGAGACCACCCCGCCCCCGCTCCAACTGTCACTCAACAGTCGACTGCTACTGCTACTGCCTCCGCGGTAACTGCTACCGCCTCCACCGTTACCGCCCCTCGGCGAGTAACCGCCTCCGCGGCCTCTGTAGCTACTGCTGCTGCTACTGAAAAAAGAACACAAATTTCAATCAATCTATATTATCTTCAATCTGTTGCTATTACAAATTTAATGTTCTAAACAACACAGTTGCAGTCTGTTCATGCAAAGATGGGATGACTCGGTAAATATTGGTTTATCTCGGAATCTCGGTAAACATTGGTTAAGAAATTATGCATTTGGTCGAAATTTACAATACAATTTACAATTTTATTTATTATTCTTGAACCAATATTGACCGAGCTAGTCATTTTCCCATCTTGTCAGAATGTTTCGTTTGTTTTCAGAGAAATGTTTCAGAGAAACTTAGGACAGAGCGTATTTCAGATCAGGGGCATGTTCAGAGAAACTTACAAGTATCCTAAAGAAAAACAAGAAACTGATAAACATACCACAGATTTGCAAGTTTTGATGACTTACCATGTTATCCAGCCGACGATCAGTACATAAATGTGAGGCTAGGTCATATTTCAACAAAGGAAAACCACAAAAAAGTAGTATCCTGGTACTAGATGTGCATTATTTTTCATAAAGGTAATTCAACTCATGAAATATATAGGACTAAGCTTTCAAGCTATGATTATATTCAATCAGATTGTAAGCTTTAGATATATTATAGATAACAATTATTACAATAATAGATATACTCTATTGTTGAGAAATACAGTCAACATGTTTTCAATATGGCAACGGTTCATGGTTGCTCTTTGTAATAAATTTGTCTTACTACAATTTATTTTAGAATTCGCAATTTGATTGTTTTTATTGCTTACAATTTTCATGAGACAGACCCACGTTATTTTTTTAGATCTCTTCAACTTCATCGACGTACCGTACCGGTATAATGTTAAACGCAAAAAGCATGCATCAAAGAAAGAGTTTGTAATCATCTTCATTACATTTACTTTTGATTGACAAATACGTATTCAAGGCTAAAAATAAATTCAAATCTGTATCAAGATTTCTAATAATTTTCCTTACCTTCCTTTGTACCCTCCGTAATTCATTGTCCACTTAGTATAGCCTTATCAAGAGTGGCTGAAAAAATAAAAAGAGTCAATTAATGTTGTGCTTGTGATGCAATATCATCAATTTTCGAAATTATATAGTTTTAATAAAGACAGACTGTTTCAGAAGGAATATGCAATACTTCCAAAGTTGATTTTCAGTTTCATAATTATGATGTACCCCAGAAATGCTTTGTTAACGAGATAAAATTGGTGGTAAATTACAATTTTAAAAAATCCAACTATTTAATATTTAAAAAGTTTCAACTTATTCAGGTTCTAAAAGTATCAATTCCTATGTGAATATAGATGAGGAATCCAATGAAACCAGTTTGTAACTTGAACGGTTATCAGGATATTAGGAAAAATAATATGAACCACACAATTTTTATCAATACCAAGGGTTATAGGTTAACTGGGTATGAAACCATAAATTTATATCTATAAATCATAGGAGTTTTAGAAAATCGTATTCTAAAGAAGAAGGTGATTGGCGATGATTTTTTAATAACCCAAATGCCAAATCTCAGAAATTCCAGACTTGTGAGTCAGAATCTAGCATTCAAAAGAACCTCATCAGTAGACTAGGCCTATGCATTGACCTTAAAATGACAACAAAGTTACAATCTAGTAAGCAAAACAATTTTCCATAAAAATATTGCAATGATTCATGAAATTTAAATCAGCAACAATACTCAACGGATATTGTTTTCATTATCTACGTCGAAATAATTGATTGGTCACTATCCTCATCTAACCAAACATTACTAAGCTATTACAAACATTTGAAGAAAAATTTAAATATCAAACAATTTACTTATTGAAATCAAATTCCATGAATTAGACGTAATAACAAAACAGAATTAACACAGTGAATAAACTGATTTGAACAGCGTTAGCATCAACCAAGAAACCAAATCGATTGGCAAGTGGCAACAAATGCAATCTGACCATAAAGAGCACTTCTCAAGCCTAAAATGACACAAGATGAGAAAAAAATTTGATTTACCTCTAGAATATTAATTTAGGATCACAAATTGAGCTTTAGATTTACAACTTCAAACACACAACGAACAAAATAATCAGTTGCCGGAGTCCTGAGATCCAAGATCAAGCGTCCATTTTCTTCCAAATCCAAGAATCCAAAGGCGAAGGAAAACGAAAACCGAACTGAACTTGACGTGACGACAGAATTTGTTGCCAACACAAATACAGTACAATATAATATAAAATTGTAAAAAGTGAATAGGAAAAATTTATTTGTGAATAATTGTTTGAAAATAAATGTCTCACTAGTAAAGAGGATAAACTCTATTTCTGAAAGCAAAGGTGACAAGAAACACTGATAGACCCGGGAAAATTTAAATATTCAAAGAGAATCAGTTCAAACAATTGAAACGGTACACAGACGGTGGGTTTTAATTTATAATTTTATTAAAGATTTCAAGATAATGAAATTTAATGGAAATTTTTGTTTATTAATGCTTTAAATTTGATCACAGGATCACAGCAGAGAGAGAAACGTGCTTCCAGGTTGTATGATTACACATTCGGTGAAGCCCATGCACGCGTGCAGTAACTGGTACAGTACGGTACCTACCTATTGTTAATAATAACATAAATATTGATAGATAAAATCAAATAAACCTTTCTTAAAACTTCAGAAATTATTATTTTTACACAGACACGTTTCAAGCTTTAGCCCATTTTCAATTTTGATGTACAAGTAGGGTCTAAAGGTTTGATTATTTTAAATAGTCCTAAGTTTAAAATTCAACTTTCAACTATTTAAATAAACGCATAATATATATTTATATCTGGCTAACTTGGCTGATAAAAAAGTACCTTTTATTTTTATACCATAGCAGCTATGGGTGACCACAAACTATAATAATGTTCTTTATAACTTACCTATGTGACACAGATCAAGGTGTATGGAATAGTAGATATAGAAGGTAAGTTATATAGAATACTCTTCTATACACCTTGGACACAGATAGCTCTCACTAGTAAGGCCAGTTTTACACGATAATAGTTCTATAGAACTAATAGTATATGATCATAGTTGATCAAATATAAAAAGAGATAAAAAATGATTTCGTATTTACATCTCTTCTTTCCATAAATGATCAGATATGATTACCTATAGAACTATTATCGTGTAATACCGGCCAAATCGTCCTAAGGTGCTTTACTAGTAGCTAGGTACCAATAAAACAGTTGATGCAAAGTAGCTGGTATAGTCGATCTGTCCAAGCAAAGAAGACCCTCTGGCAAGATGAGAAAATGACTCTAGCTCGGTCAATATTCGTTCAAAAATTATTGATTTTGTCTCACAGTCCAAATTAGGAAACATCCTGATCTACAATTCGAGACCAAATCGATATTTTTTGATCCAATATTGAGTCATTTTCTGATCTTGCCAGAGGACGTCTTTGCCTATAAAGACTATACAACCAAGTTACCGTACTCTGCCTATGATTAACCAGATAATTGGAATGTAGCCTACTGCCTACTAGTAGTTCTTCAGTGAACAGTAGACCTCACGTAGTTATACCCATATCCCTGCATCCTAATAGCGCGATCTGTCTATCCTTACGGTACGTTCAAAGTGTGCGTCGATTCCGAGAGTCGGCGCGAGAAAGTCAGCTATGCAGTCACGATCTATTTTGCTATGGCCACACTCGGGCAATTTTTCGCTCAGTTTTCGGAATCGGATTCTGCATGCACTCTAAAAGTAGGTAACAGACCGGACCAATTAGCAGAATTGAATGCATGCAAATGAATATTACATGGCACACCAATCCTTCATTTTAACTTGAAAAGCTCAGCTGTATCCTGTTCATAATAGACTATCTTAAGTTACAAATTGTTTTATAATACATTTTAAAAAATTGACGAAATCTGTCTGGCAACCATCGGTCAAGGATGGAATTCACTCACATCTGAGCCGATCATGTTTATTTCCCCTGTAATAACATTTTACACTCCCTTCTTTGGGAGATTGGCTAGTAAAGATAGTTTCCCGTCTCTGTAGGAATACTAACAATTATTGTTGCATTACACTCTAACTGATTAACTGGATGTTATTCAGAGGTGTTCTGCGCCGTCACTTGATTACGGAAGCTAGCTTATGGTTGAGAGAATCAATGTACAAAACACATGTTACCGTACCTCTATTCTGGTTGATGATTATTCACCTCTGCTGTATAGTGGAGTGAATATGAAACTGGAAGCCACCTGGTAGGCCTGGGCCCTTCATGGGCTGTCGAGCCATTGATGACATACAGTAGCCTACATCCATAATATCTTAGGCCGGTATTACACGATAATTATAGTTCTATGATCATAATTATTTGATCATATGGAAAGAGATGAAAATATGAATTCGTATTAAAGATATGAGGAACTTTAAAGATAGCTGTTTAAAGATACATAAAAATTTATAATGTAAAGAGACATAAGAAGCCGCTCTTATAATGTAAAACTGAAATGATAGCCATTTCGTAATGAGAGTTTTTCGATACAGTCCTGAAATTCCGTTTTGAAATGATAGCCATTTCGATTTAGATTGTAAAACTGAAACAGGAACTTTTCAATACGCCCGTAGATAAAAGTATATTATGGTGACGGCATCTCGTTTTCAAGGTACTGAACACGTGAACAGGTATAGTAAAAGGCTACTCTACTGTTTGGAGTGAATCGAATCTTCAAGGTATTTTAATTCCTATAGTACCCAGCTTCAATTGCGTTTCTCAAACTTCAACACTTGAAAAAATTTGACCCAGTTCTCAAAAATGCTGAAAAATGCAGTTAAAGGCTTCAAGCAGGGTATCTACAGGTTAAACCTAAAAGATTGAGTTCACTCTAAACACTTGGTGGGCTGATTTAAGATGATAAAACAACGAAGTTCAAGGCATAACTTACAATAAAACACATTTCTATTGAATAAAAACTATTTTTATTTTCGATTACTTATTTAAATGCGGATTATATAATTTGTCATGCTGTAAAGAAAGTACAGTACTCAAATTTTAATTATATTATATAGCCTTTTAGTATTGTCATCTAGATTTTTCATATTTGATAAAAATGTGATTTCATACTTTAATTATAGTGTAAGCCACAAACATTACTGTGTGTTTGTTCTTTATTTTATAAATTCATCAATGTCCCAACTTACATAATAATTATCATAAACTGTGAGTGAGATACAATAATAAAAAACAGATAATGGCAACATAAATCGGTAAATGAATTAACTTTCAAATTTCGAGATAAGACAACTTCTAACAGTAGAAAACCAGTTTTCAAGTACATAACTTCTTTTTTATTTGATTATTGTTTCTGAAAAATTACAGAAAAAAATCAAATTACAATGTGTTACTTTCCAAGCCGTAATCTGGTACGAATTCAAAATATATTGGATAGAATTATAAATTGGTATATTTTTTCAAGTATTTAAATAAAATATGTATTGTATCATAAATATAAGAATGGTGACAATTGTTCTTGTGAATTTATCCAAATACATCCACTACAAAACTCGATAATGCATCACAATCTTACAAAAGTTTGTAAATTCAGTTATACAAACAACCACAAACAAAACTGATCATTTGGTCTAATTTAAGCTGACAATTATATGCCTCCTTTTCAATTGATTCTACGTGAATTAATATTTGTCTATAAATTTGTCAAACATACTCATTCATACATTTTAACTCTTGAAATTCTCTAACTGGTTTGAGCCTTATAATTACCATCATCAACATTACTAAGTAATATTATGAACTATTTATAATAAATTCATACACATATTTTCTTAAACAATAAAATATTTACAGTGAGATTTTATTTACAAGTTAGTGAAGAAATATGGCATATCCAATATAATACTGGGAAACCCAGTTTCTAAATACAATAAGTATAAAAAATTCTAGTAGATGCAAATTACAGTAAAATAAGTATCATATCATTGTGAAAATGAGAGAACATATAATCTATATTTATAAAAATCACATATACAAACAACAATAATTACAACTTAATACTTCAATGACAAAATTACTTGACGCTATGAATTGAAATATTATTATAAGTGCACGAATAAGTGGTACCTATCCACATAATATGCCATACAGTTAATGAGGTTGAAACAAAAATTTGAGATTAACTTCAGGTAAAGTCTTAATTTTTAAAATTAATATGGTGACTGGTTCTTAACACGGCATTGGCACATGAGAACTATTCGATTTTATTTACAAACTACCGAAATTCATGTTAAAAAACACAAATCTACCCTCTGTCTCAGTTTCTTGAATGACTAGCCTGAACTTACTTCAAGAATATTATGAAATATTTTTACAAAACTTTGAATCTATAATTAGATTCTCACTGTAGCTATATGAGATGTTCGTTGAGATAAATCTTATCCTATAATGTGCTTTCAAATCCCAAATTTCACTCAACATGGATCGACCTTCAAACTTCAATATTAACGGGCACACTGAAGTATGCTTACATTATTACATTATTGACTGATGTAATATACTCTTCTCATACCTTACAAAGTATACATAATTAACTTGAGAAATAAAACTAATACTCAACGAATAAATTCGTCATTTAATTCATAATAAAATTAAATTAATCGATAAATACCCAATTAACCAATATTGTGTGAAAGTACATAGGTCTTGAAATTGGTCAAATATGTAATTACCAGAAAAAATTTATCAAATTCTATTATAGTCTTGCAGTAAAGTTTTATCGAATTTGTGCGTCTCAATATTATATAGACATACAAATTTGATAATCTTCAAGTATATTTTTGGCAGTATTAGTCAATTGTTCAACAATAATATCATCAATCATTAAGATTATGATTGTGATCAGTCAATGCAAATATGATGAGGGGAATATAATGTTATCAAATCTATAAGAGCGTTCTAGTTTATTGAAATCAAGAACTTGTTGATAAGTTCCACTCAGAGGTTTTTCACGTGAAAATGAAGTAATGAAGTAACTATAAGATCTATTGCACAAAATTACATTTAGAAAAAATTTTATAAATTTTCAAAATATCACTCAGTCGGGATTTGAACAACCAACAAAAATTTTCAATTGAAAATTATCTGATCTTCTATCAAGTGAACTATACCTCATTCCAATTATTTTTTCAAGCATTGAAGCAAATAAGATCGGAGTAATATTTAAAAATTCAATGCTGAGGCAAATTTGATCAAATACAATGCAAACTGCGTGGTCATCACTCTCCATTGAACTACCTATCACAAAAATGTGAGACAGCTTTCACTATACAGTTATACACTGAACTACTAGTAATGATCGGTTCGTAATTCAATTTAATTCAAGGATTTCTATCCACTGACAGTTCAATCGTTCACAGTCCACAGTCCAACGAACCGGCCTGCCGGTTAACAGCTGTTCTTAGACTGTCACAGTCAGATCTGTCAGTTTTACACTATCACAGTCCGAACTGTCAGTTGATGCAAGTCCTTAGAAATCTGGCACACCCTCGCCTTGATTATTCATTCACATATTTTAGGCGGAATACAGACGTTTACAATTCATTACACTACAAGAATTCTGGCAGAACCTTGATATGACTGTATGCAACGTTTTTGATCGGTTGAGTCATTCATATATTGTAGGCAACATAGATGACTTTAAAAGTAGATAGATTTCGAGCGTGCTGGCGCAACCTCTAGTCGTTCACATACTTTTGCGACATAGACGACTGTTAAAAGTAGATAAATTTCGAGCGTTCTGGCGCAACCTCTAGTCATTCACATATTGTAGGCAACATAGATAGGATCCAGTTGATCGGCTAGGAATCCATCTCTGAGGTGCATGCGCTGTTTTTCACCACGCGAGTTGATCGGCACCACGCCCGGATCGACCACCACAGCCACGCCCACAATCAGGTGGTGCTCTTCTAGAACTGCTGACGTCACTAGTGGTACAACATCGAGCGCTTCGCTCTCGTTGCCGTCCAGCTCAACAACCACTACCAGCAGGTTGGTCCACGTGAACACCGCACTACGCAAAAAACAATGATCAATCAATCATTTATTCATTAATAAATTATTACAATGATCTATAATGATAGATATTATAATCTAAAAGAGAAAAACTAGGCTTAGCCTGTACTATTTCTCTTTCAATTTCAATTGGTAATGATGTCCAAAAGGACATCAAAACACAAGCATTAATCAAATTTATCATTATAGTTCATCTTATATCATTTTAATTTATATAATTTTATTTCATTTAATTTACTCATTTCATTTTAATTTATATCAAACTGAATCTAAATTACAGTGAATATAATCAAGAACTTTCACCATGTTTCATATAGGCGAAACATGGTTATGTTGGCAAGGTGGTTGGCATTCTGTGGTCAACTTTTAGCGCTAGGTTTGAATTCATATAAATATTTTTGATGATAGAGACAATCAACAGATGTTTATCAAGTTGAGCAAATGAATTAAGTTATTGTTGTGAAATCTTGGAGGTTAATTTATCATATAAAATGGTTCATATTGCTTAGCATCAAATTGCAAAAAATATAACCATTTTTATCACAAAAATGAAATTAAAAAATACAAATTTCCCAGATGCAGGAAGTGAGGAAGATGAATCAAGGTTAAAATTTTGACTTAAAAATTGCCAGACTGGAAATTCAATGTTCTGTGAAGTGAGTATTATTTTTTTCTAATATAATTTTCATCATTAAGGGCCGGTTTCTCCAACTGAAATTTTAGTTTAAACTATCAGTTGTCAGTGTATGGTCACTTTTATTAACTTGTGTTTCAATTTAGCCAGCTGATGGTTTAATCCAAAATTCAGATTAATTCTTTTTTGGAGAAACCGGCCCTAATCATACGTTTGACTGTTGAATTCTGATTAAGCCAAAAAGCCACGGTCCAGTGCTATAAAAACAGATTGTTCTAATCAATTGTATTTCATTTCATCAAGGAGTCCCAAACCTTCAACCAAAATTCTACACCCTAACTTATACTAAATTAGTTCAAGCATGGAGATGATCTTCACAATGTAAAATCTTTGACCCTGTATAACACAATAACAAAGCATTTCAGGATATTTATTTATCTATCTATTGGCAAAAACACATTGATAAGAAAGAACAGGCATAGCCCTTGGTATTTCAAAACACAATTTTCATTCAAATATAGTCCAAAATTTGAGGTTACAAGTGGAAACGTTTCAAATTGTTTTGTTGCAAGAAATCCATCTGAGAAGTTCATGAGATTCCTAATCACTGCTTTGTATAAAGGGAAGTATAATGATGATAAATATAACACTCACCATTCAGCGATTTTCTTATGACAACGCATTACACTGTTCTCAATGTCAATTGGATGGTATCTCATTCCACGTAGGAGAACTGTCTCATCAAGGGCACCGACCACAAAAACAGCATCATGCAATTCTGCAAAGAAAAATATTTAAATAATGAATAATAAGCATTTAATGTTTATTTTAATAATAAACATTTAAAAATAAATAATTATTAGGTAGAAAGAAATTGATATTCTCTCCCTAATAATAGTGAGAGAAGTTATTGTTTCTCTCTCATGACTCACAATTTCTCTATTTATAGAGCTTTAATAGGAGTTTCAAATTAATTAATTATCAACATATATTGGTACTGGATCATGTGAAATATACTACTATCAATTTGAAGAATGAATTCTTCATTTCATTCACGGCTATTTAAATTTATAGAAGGTGCTTTCTTGATCCACTACAAGCTGCTGTGTATGTGCTCAACATTCATTAGAATTGATCCCCAAAATGTATTCCATTGGACAGCACAGGGAAATATTATTAAATTTATAGTTTAAACCAACTCAAAATTGATAATGGTTGAGACAAATTGATTGATTGAATGCCTTTATTAAGTAAGGGTGGAGTAAGGACTTAGTCCTCTGTACCACACAACCACAAGGTTTGTGCAAATATAGCTCAACAAATGGTTGAGCCACAGAGTATCACAAACCAACATCCAATCCCACAACAAGTTATCCCATTCCACAATATTGTATGTTTATAGTTGAGAGTTTCAATTGAAGTAAAATTAAATCTATGAAGAAAATTAATCTATTAATACATACCCCTTTTATAGGTGGTCAAAAGATGATTATTAATAATAATAATAATAATAATAATAATAATAATAATTATAGTGATAATAATTTTCAAATTGATAAGTTCAAAATTCGCATGTACCTTTATCTAATTGCATCTATTAACATTAGTGTTATATTTTGAAATGAGGAGGTTGAATAATGTATTTGAATATCATGTATTGTAATAATGTACTTGATGTATTTTAGGCTGAAATTCAAATTGATTTATTATTCATATTACTTCATATTTTATTATGATACTTTATTTTTGCGCCAAAGCGCATCCCCCCCACTCACCAGGCGAATCTCCCGCCGCCAACAGCTGACTGCTCCCACCAAACCCGGGTGGCTGTTGACTACTGTTGATGACGTCACTAACTTCCGTGACTTCAGCCGGCGGCACCACGCCGGGCGGCAGCGGCTGTTGCTGGGTGGCCTCCGTACGGCGCAAAAAGCCCAAATATCCGGTGCGTGCGTACACCTCGCCCGTGCTGCCTGTTACCAGCTGCGCGTTGAAATGCTCGCCATACTCGCTCTCCTCGCCGTAAATCGAAAAGTAGCCGCTGGCGTTGTGCGGTGCTTGCACCCAAATCTACAACAAAAACAAGAATTTATTTAAAATTGATGTTTAATAACACCTTAATCACCATTCATTCTTTGAATTATACATCGATTTTGCATTGTATGTATTCATGCAGGAAGAAACCAATCCCCAAAAATTGAAAATTTGATTTTCCAATATTTGAGATGACAAAACTCATATTATTTTATATTGTGAAGAATGAAACCAACACATAGGTAACTGTTTTGGGATAAACAATCACAGGAACCAACTTAATTCAACTAATTGATGATTTTAGTAATGCAAAATGACTTGGCTACTTTCTGTAAAACTAATTTTGACAAGATTGTGTAAAAAGTTTGTAGTTTGGTTCCTTTATGCAGAGTTAACTTCCTTAATATCAGCTGATATTTTTGTGTGTTTTTTAGTTGATTGTATTATTGTGATATCTCACAGATCATCAATATTACAAATAGATTGCAGTTAAGCAGAAAGTAACCAGCCCACATAAAACAGAAAATTCAAGTCAGATTCATAATATTTCAATGGAAAAGAAGGTTTCTCCTCAACGGACTTTTTTCAAAATTCAAGTCAGATTCATAATATTTTGATGAAAAATAAGGGTTTTCCTTAACTGGCTACTTATCAATAAAAGGCATAGCCTACGAATGTGTTGATAAATTAAATGAAAAATCAAATACCCTTTTAAAACACTTTAGAATTATTATTCTACAGACATGTTTCGGGACTCAGTCCCATTAAACGAATGTATTTAAGCCCCTACGAATGTATTTCTAATTACCAATCTCGATTGATTCTTAAGCCTCATGTACACGGGGCTAGTAGTGGCGGCCAGTCGAATAGCTGTAGCCAATCACAGCCTTTGTCTTGTAAATGATTTAAACAACAAGAGCTGTGTGATTGGCTACAGCTATTCCGCCACTATTTACCCCGTATACAGGATGCTTTAGAATCAATCAAGATTGCATTGGTAAAAATTAATTTTCGCCCCTGAGAAATATATTCGTAGGCTATGCCTTTTATTGATAAATAGACCGTTGAGGAAAAAACCTTCTTTTCCATTGAAATATTATGAATTTCCTGTTCCATGTGAGTTGATTACTTTCTGTCAATTAACAACAATCTATTTTTCAATTGATAAGCTGTGAGATATCATAATAATACAATCAACTAAAAAACACACAGGAAACTTAATGAATGTGATCGGTCGAAATGATTACCTCTCCTAGATGCGAGTCTCCACACTGGCCTCTGGTGTCCGGATTGGCAATAATGACTTTGACACCGGGCAACAGTTTGCCTGACTCGAGCAGACAGAGCGAGTGCGGACTGCCCCGCTCCACCAGCGACACACGGTCGTTGCGCAGCGCACGCAAATCCACGTACACGCACGACGGCTCCGGACTAGATGCACCCTGCAACAACAACAACAACAACATTTAATTAATGTTATAATGTTAGAGCAGTTGGTATACTGCAATTTCAAATAATATTCTTTCATCAACAACATTATATATATACATATATAACATTATAACATATAACATTATTATATCAACAACATTGAACATTAGAATGAGAAAGTATGTCATGAGCCATAAGTTATGACAGAACCCAAGCACATCAGAATTAGAATTAGAATTTTCAAGATTTTGAAAATAAAGTACATTATTTGTTGCAATCAAATGAATGTCAAAAATAGTTCAACATAGCAAAGATAAACCTGGACTAGGAGAAATGCTGCATTTTTTCTCAATCAATTGGGTAGGAATATTGTTAAAATTTCCAAATCCTTGATAATTTTATTGTTACAGAGGATTCTATGTCCATCAAAAGGTGAGATGACTTGACTGTCAAATTGAAATGAAATGCATGTCAAGGATAATGCAGAATAGCAAGGATTAAACTAAAAATAGTTGGAATGCTGCATGTTTTCTCAATCAATTGGGGAGGAATATTGTTAAAATTTCCAAATCCTTGATGATTTTATTGTTACAGAGGATTCTATGTCCATCAAAAGGTGAGATGACTTGACTGTCAAATTGAAATGAAATGCATGTCTAGGATAATGCAGAATAGCAAGGATTAAACTGAAAATAGTTGGAATGCTGCATGTTTTCTCAATCAATTGGGTAGGAATATTGTTGGAAATGACAAATCTATGATCATTTTATTGTTCTTCAAAAGGTAACAAGCAATGTTAGGAGGAACATCGAGTCGAAATGAGCTCGCCTACCTGTAGGCATATGGCGACATTCACCCGACACCCGAAACTGGTGGAGACCGCGCGCGGACTGAGTCCCAGAGCCGAGAACAGTTTCGAAAAGGAGGTGGACAGGTTGATGCGCGGACGCTCCTCGGCCACCACCACGCACGTACGCACACAGGCCAGGCTCACTCCGCGCGCCTTCAACTGGTTCACCGACGAACCGAGGCCCTTTGTGCACAGCTCCATTACACCTAATGGAACACAAAATGGTAAAGTTTTATTTCAGAAACCATTACACCTGATACAACACAAAATGGTTCGTTTAAGATAATTAAAATATGAATTGTTTATAAGCCTTATTGAAGCAAGTTCATTTAATGTTTTTGATTACTTTTCACCAACAACCAGAACACTCTGTTCTAGTTTTGGAGACTAAGTTTTGGTGTTCTTCGCCATTCATTGAATAGAAATAAAACTTAGAAACCTAAAAATTTAGGTTTACACTAAAATGAGTATTATCATAGCTTCCTTCACATCCGATCGGAAGAAAATCGGGTCCATTTAGAAGCATTGAAATCATTTTCCGAAGAAAACAAAATAGAATGTTCAGTGAGTACAAAAGCAGTACATCTTAAGCATTGGAATTGGTGAGAACAATTCACAACAGAAACAGACGCAATGTAACACATTTGTATACATTTAATACATTTTGTATGTATGCTGTGCTTTGAAAGTGTTCCAGTCGTATGAAATGTTTTGTTTAGTTCAAATTCAAATTCTTTATTTGCTCTAATAAATAATTCTTTATTGCTTTAATTTTGTTTTCCATTACGAACTGCTAGTAAATATTTCCCTAGAAAAGAAATATTTCTTTATTTGCATTGTCATTCATTTACATAATTTTAACCACATATGAAGAATTTCTGCATTTACAACATACAGCAACAATAAAATATCACTGAAAATTCTCGAACCGAATCATAAGCTTTCTCTTTACCTGAGATTTGGAATTCAAGGTTTCAGTTTCGTTTGGAAGTTTGTTGAAGACTTTAACTGCTGTTTCTTTTATCTCAGGGCTACTTTTATCACTGTTTTTTTTTCATTTTGAATAATAATCACAGTACCCTTTTCAATTATTTTTTAATGCATAAAAAATCACCCTTTTCAATGATTATTATTTCAAATGAAAAAATACGCTCTATCTTCAACTAAGATTTGGAATTCGACGTTTCAGTTCCGTTTGGAAGTTTGTTGAAGAGTTTAACTGCTCTATAATAGACCTTCCTTCAAAATAGTTCAATAGAGTTCTGTTAATTTCTGCATCCTAATATGTGAATCAATGAAATTCAATTTGTTTTGTGTGAAGCAGAATCTATGTTTGTAGACTACTTTTGTAAGAATACAGATTGATTGAAACATTGTAACTGAACATTGTCAACCATAGGAACAGAACGTATCGCGCACTTGTTCTGTTTGAAGGAGATTCTATGTTTGTAGACTACTTTTGTAGAATACAGATTGATTGATTGGGGTCACTCACCGTAGGAACAGAACGTATCGCGCACTCTGTACTGGCTGACCGCCGACAACCACAGCGCCGGGTTGACCTCCACCTCGGAGGGCGGAATCAGAATGGAATGGTGGCCCGAGTACACACTGCTCAGACACCACAGCGCAAAGCCCAGCCCGCAGTAGGGATCGAGACAGAGGGCGATGTGCCGCGACGGGTACAGCTCGCAGGCCAGCTTCATTGAGCGACAGAGTGACGTCACGGCCGCGTGCGACATCTTGATGCCGGCTAGCATGCCTGTGGTTGATACGCTAGACAAAAAAAAAAAACAATATAAAGTTAGTTTCATTCAAGCCAATTACTCAAAACTCAAAAATAAATATGAATCAACTTAAAAAACAATAAACATCTAACAATGACACATTGAAAAAACACAAGCTTCATGGTTGAGTGTGCTAAATAGAATAATCAAATAAATACAAAATAAAAGCTACAATTTCGGGGAGTCCGATCCCACTAGACGTCAAAACTTCAATCATACGATAGTAGAAACTACAGAGACGTATACTCTGAGATAATCCAGTCTCCATAATATAGAAACCAAACAATTACATATGCTAACAATCAATTAGAATCTCCATTATTTATTGCTATATAAATAGACAAAGGACTTCTGCAACTGCAAATAATAACCAATAAATTCGAATTAATTATTATTATAATTATCCAGCAGTTGGTTTACTGCAGTGTCTAATAATTCTTTCAATTACATATGATTTAATACATAAACATGGAAACGAATAAATTAATCTACAAGAGAACAGAAAACATGCTTTTTGGTTATGCTCTTTACACACACCGGAGAAACTAAACATTATAACCACCCCTGGACTATACATGTTTGATTATTTAATCTATACCAAAGAAAACCTTCTCACTTTAACGAAAATACCTCCAATACATTTCCATTACACCAGAGGAATAATATAAAAAACAATATTCCCCAATCAAGATTCTCTAAAACCCACATTAGTCATATCTAACAAAAGCACCAATCTATTTGATTCATTACACTCAAGCGCCGACACTGTTGATTTAAAACATTAAAAACATAATGGAGCATAATTTGAGGAATAAGAAGCATTACCTTCGTCACAAAATACAATAAATATATTTATGTATACTATTTCGACTTGGGGCTTTCTATATGTTTGATGAATTCCGGACCTTGAACGTGGGTGAGTTTGTTTGAAGGGATTAGCTTGTATGCAGATCTTTGTTTTTTTTTCTTCAATGTAGTACTTTCTATGTAGTATTATAGTCTGTCCAAGCAAAGAATACATTCTGGCAAGATGAGAAAATGACTCCAGCTTGCTCAATGTTGGTTAAAAAATTACAAATTTATAATTTTGAACCAATATTGACCGAGCCGGAGTCATTCTCCTTTTTTGCCAGAATGTCTTCTTTGTTTGGACATATTATAAGAATGTATGTTATAAGAATGTAAGTTATATTATCATAGTTCACGTTTATTTCTGCATTCGGCATCTGTTATTCATTATTGTATCACCAATTCACCATGTTTGTTTTTCACAATACCTACTTGTTTATCAAAGTTGCCTTTGTAATAAAAATTAATTAATGAACAAAATTATTGGTTTTTACCTGAAATCGAGATAAGCTAACATCTCAGCGGTGGGCGCCCGGTACATGGCGGTCAGTTTCTTCTTGGGCATATCGTCGGTGTCCAAAGTTGTCGGCCATGACTTGATGTCGACCACATTGCTGGCCTCCTTCGAGCGCAGCAGCTTGATCACGTTCTGATTGCTCAGCACCAGCACCGACTTACTGACGTCGACTATCATGCGGACAGTCGGCAGAGTGGTCTGCAGGTTTTGCGGGTGCGGCGGCCTTATTGTCACCGGTACCGCGCCTAAAATATAATAGTATTAAATATAATAATATAGCTAATTATAATTGCAATAATATATACAGATGACACTTACACTTAGAATAAGAAAAAAACATTTAGAAATTAGACTCAACTTACAGAATTTATGCTTAGTAACGATCATTAAAGTTTGTTAACTATTTTTTGGCTTTAAAATTTCAAGTGAGAATTGATAATTTCAAATCATTTTAGATATTTTCGATGCTGTTTTGAATCATTTACCAACCTTTCAAATTTTAAATGTATAAATCATGATTTTTTTATTCTTGTGAGTTGAAATTTGTGAGCATAGTGAAAGTGGACATTGTGGATAGACATATAACCTACATCTTAAACCTTCATCATCATCATCATCATTCATCATCACTCATTCATCCTTTGCTTAAAATACTTGGAAACCAAGTCGCAATTGTAAAGAAAGAATAAAGAATAAAGTTTTGAGCCAGGGATATTTCGGCTGCTTAGGCAAGCCTTCTTTAACCCACAGTTTGGGTTGAACTCAAATTCTTTCATTTATACTTGAATAAAACACAAGTAACTGACTAAGAAATAAATAGATAACAATATACTGTAGTGAAAAATTAGCATGAAATAAAATATCTATAAATCAAAATAATTATACATTATATATCAAGGAAGGTCTCTGCAAGGTTAAAGAACCTGTGCACCTCTATGCAGAGGCTGAGTGTTTAAATAATAATTAATTATAATATTTAATAAGTAACTTCAGAACAAAAAGTTATCTAAACAATCGTATAGAATCTATGATAGAAACTAATGATAATAATTTTCATCATATTCCCAATCACACAATCTTTATAGTATGTATGTATGTCTGGCTCAACAGCCCATGAAGGGCCTAGGCCTACCAGCTGGTTGCCAGTTTCAAATTCACTCTACTATACAGCCCGTCCAAGCCAAGAAGACACCCCGGCACGACGGGAAAACGGCCCCAGCCCGGCCAATACCGGCCCAAAAGCCATAAATTCTCAATCAGGACTCTTAGTCCCCGAACCAACACTGGCTGAGCCAAAGCCGCTCCCTCCACCCCGCCAGAATTCCCCCCCCCCATACAGCAAGCAAATAACCATCAACCAGAATTATAGAGGTAATGTGTGGTTAGCACGTTGATCCTCTCAACCATAATCTTTATAGTATTGTCATTAAATCTACAAGAGTATTCACTATCCATGTGTTGACCGGTATCGAATCAACTGCTATTTTATAATAATTTACTTAATTTAAATAATGCTTATATTCTTAATTATAATAAGTTAATATAACATTGGCTCAACAAATACCAGAATACCACTTTTAAACTGCTCAACACAAGGATCATGAATACCACTTTTGAATCGTCGAATCAATTATCATTATAAAACAATTTAATTAGATCGTCTACTGACCAACATAAAGACACCCGTAGAAGGCGCAAATGAGATCGATGCCGGGCGGAAAGATGAGTGCTACATGGTCGCCGGTGTTGATTTTGGCGCGCTCCAACAGCAGGCTGCCAACCCTTTCGGCGCGCTTGTGCAGCTGCGAACAGGTGAGCGCCTGAGCCACGCCGCCCTTCGCGTTCAGCAGCGTGAAGATCACGTGCTCAGACGTGCCCACTGCGCGCCACTTGAGGATCTCCGAGATGAATTGGTACTGCAATATCAAATGAAAAATGTTTCTTTTATCTCAGGGCTACTACTTTTATCACTGTTTTTATTTTAAATAATAATGACAGTACCCTTTTCAATTATTGTAAGATAAATTATTCAATGATTTTATATATAAGATTATTCTATGATTTAAAGAATTTATCTACTTGTATATGGAACTCGCTGCTTAATCACAGGCATTTGCCCATATGAGGAGCCTAAATCTACTTGTATTCTGTATTTTTGTATTCTGTAATCATCAAGAAGAAAATAAATCAATTTTAATTTCAATTTAAAATAAAAAACAAATAAAAATGTATGATGGTGAGTAAAAAGTAAATGGATATTTGTTGATTAGTTGTGTATAGTCTGTCCAAGCAAAGAAGACCCTCTAACAAGATGGGAAAATGACTCCAGCTTGATTGAATATTCGTTGAAAATTCTAAATGTGGTCTTAATAGTAGATCAAATTGTTTCCTGCAATTTGTGATCAAATTTATAATTTTTGAACCAATATTGATCGAGCTTGAGTCATCCTCCCATCTTGCCAGAGGGTCTTCTTTACTTGGACAGACTATACAAACAAAACTGTTGAAGAAGTGACTGTGTCTGTTGCCAATCGCCTACAGAAAGCACAAGAATACTGTAACATCAATTATCTAGTTATTAATTAAGCAAAGATTATCCAGATTGATTTCATATTAATTTTATAATCATATAAATATTCATTTCAGTAGAAGAGAGGCCCAAAGTCTAGGACTGAGTTCCAAATCTAGGTTGAACAGGCAATATCTAATTAAGTTTGATAATTTATAAATCAATTAAGTCATAATAATGATTTATTAAGTTTCTAATATAGTTATATGATCCTTGTAGACTACCTTTCGAGCCGAGTCCGACTCCTCGTCAATGATGCCAATATCCCGTCCCTGCGCCGACGCGAGCCGATTGCCCTGCACAATGTTGCCAACCATCACCGACGCCGGCCCGATGTCTGTAACAGAGTTGCCAACTGCCAACAAACATTACATTGCTACCATGCGACACTAACCGCGCTAACACACACTGTCTGCTTAACAACCACCTATTAAAGGTAGGTTTCCGTTACTACAAGTCACGGGCACAAGATGAAATAGAAACACGGAGTTGTATGTAGTCTGTCCAAGCAGAGAAGACCCTCTGGCAAGATGAGAAAATTACTCCAGCTCGGTCAATATTCGATCAAGAATTATAAATGTGGTCTAAATAGTAGATCAAATTGATAATTTTTGAAGCAAAATTGACAATCATTTTCCCATCTTGCCAGAGGGTCTTCTTTGCTTATTGGACAGACGACAGACTATATGAATATTTTTACTTGATGACATGTTTCCAGTGAATATTTATTTTATCTTCACATGTAAATCTTATGTCTTACTTTCTTTTACAGTAATTTTTCTTTCAAGTTGATTAATGTCATTTGAAGTAATGAAGCCTTCCAAGTTAAGCAATTTTATCTATTAATTTTACAGACACTAATAAACTTATTGGTTAAAAAACACAGACTAATGTCCAACACGTCTTTATACGAAATTTTTATGAATAATAAAGTTCGAAGCTCTTCATTTATATTCACGAAGAGTTGTTGTTTTATAAGTGTATTGGCAGATTTAAGCTACGTTTACACCGGAATGTTGATAACATTTGTTAATAAATTTTATATAATAAGTTATATAATATATAAGTCTATATAATAATACGTTATTCAAAAAAGTTATTAACAAATGTTATTAACATTCCGGTGTAAACTTGGCATTAGTAATATCATATCTCCTCTCTTAATGGTAGCTATGGTAATATTCATTCCACCTACATTTTTATTAACATAAATTCATTTGAATTGAATTAATTATTTACAAGAAGAGTTAATGAAAAGATCACATTACCAAAAAGTATTAAAAATGATCTTAAATGATAAAAACAGTAATCAGTCTACAAGGAGCTATCTAAATTCTATATTAAGGCCTGAGTCACACCAAGCTACTTTAGCTGTTAGCTACCATACCAAAAGTAGGAAACTTGGCATAGTCAGTAGATTCTAATAGCAGCTACTATCTAGATGGATAGCAGATACTAGAAGCTACTGCCCACTGCTACTAAAGTAGCTTGGTATGTTATAAATTATCTAATATCATAAGACAACGGAAAAAGGATTTGAGAAATTAAATATGTACAAAACTATCATGTAAGAGGAAACATGCAAGAAATAAAATAGAACAAACCAAATAGTAACAACTAGGAAAACTACGGTGCATATTGAAATAGAAATAAATAGAACTCAATGAAGGTGTGGTCACCTGCCGTGGTTACATAGCTGTGAATTCACTCATTTGTTTCCATTCTTTTTAAAATTTCTTTTGAATTTCGAACGAGCAGTTTTAGAATGTATACATGCATAAACTTTTAATCGTGCGTTGAAAACTTTTACCAAAACTTTATTTCAATAAAAATAATCAAATTTCAAGTGTGATATTTTTCATGACCACTTTAGAAAACTTAGAAGAGATTTTGTACGTAGAAGTGAATTTGTAAACAAGATGCATGGATATCCAAGTTTTGATTTCCCCTAGTAAAATCTTGATGCAATTTTTCGTGAGATTTTCGATGAAGTTTCAGAGATATTGACGAAAATACTTGGTGTAGAGTAAATGTATTTCAGGCAAACTTCTATGAAAAATATGCAGTGTTAAAAGATGGAAATGTTTGCATAATCTAATTCAGGCCATACTTGTGTAATATGATAATTGAAGCATTCAATGAATGATAGGTTCACGAGCAATATTTTTAAATACTCAATTGAAAATATTTGTTTGAAAAATTTCAAATTCACAAATTGAAAATAATACATCTTCATTTCAACTTATATTTCTTGCAAGTCTACTCCACTACTTCAATGATGATAATTTCAATTTTAATTATTTTTATTCCAAGCTTCATCTAGTTTACTACTTGAATCATAATATTGTATTTAATAAATGAAAAGACAAGATGTCTTTTTTTCATTTAATATGGATGACTACCACAATATCACCTTCACAACTACTCAGAGAGCATAATTAATTTGGTGTTGTGACTTGAGTCTCTAGAATATAGGATGATAGGGAATGTACTTGTATGGGAATTACATCAATTTTTTTTTTGAAAACTCTAGAATCTGGATAAGATGATTGAGTGGGCAGCATGCATCAATTAAAAAGAAATTTCTCTCGAATAACGAACTCGCAGTAACTATAAATGTTCAGATAGTAGGACATCACGATTAATAAATCTGAAATATATTGAGAGAGTAATCAAATCGGCCATAACGATTACAAAATTGGTTAATTTAGTAGGCCTATTGCTATAAAAGCATATATCCTATAGCCTATATCCTAATAAGCCTATGTGATACAGGGAAGATTAATTTACAATATTCCAATACTGTATTTCGGACCAGAACCGATTTAAAAATTTGCTTAGAAAGAAAAATCATTTAGATTAATGATAAGTATTTCCGGGACACTATTAACACGAAAACATTTGTTTACTATTGTTTAAAACTATTTTAAACAATATTACTATTTACTTTTTATTGTTAACTATTTTTTATACTATTGTTTTAAACAAAAGTTTAAAACAATAGTATGTTATACTGCTATACGATATTGGTCTGTTCGGAAGTTATACAAGGTAAGAGTTTACAAGAAGTTAAAATTGTTTCAACAGTTTTTAAGCTACATGTTCTTATACTATATTCACAGTTAAAACAGTAGATCTAGGCTACAGTTCAACAACTTTTAGTTGGACTTTGTTAAAAAACAAATCGACCTGAAACTTTGAAACTTGGAGAAGGATCTGATCAAAGATAAGACACGATTTTGCAATGATCCCGTTTGAAAAACTTAGGAAGATACTTGAAAGAGAAAACGTTTTCTAAACAGAAAATAATTTTAATCAAAGAGAAAAAAACCAGGACGGTATAGTCTGGCCAAGCAAAGAAGAGCCTCTGGCAAGACGAGAAAATGACTCCAGCTTCGTCAATATTTGTTCAAAAATTATTGATTTGGTCTCAAATTGTAGATCAAAATGTTTCCTAAAATTGAGACCAAATCAATAATTTTTGAATCAATATTGACCGAGCTGGAGTCATTTTCTCATCTTGTCAGAGGCTCTTCTTTGCTTGGCCAGAGTATACTTGGGAGAGAAAACGTTTGAAGTTTGTCAAACTCATTGATTTTTTAAAAACAAATTAAAAAATTATTAAAACTTGTCAAATCACGTTCAAACCTTGCCAAAAAGCGTTAAAAGGTGATTAAAGTTCGCCAAAAATTAATTGAAAACTTGTTGTTTAAAGCTCATCATAGAATCATTTAATAGTGAGTGATTAAAACTTGTTGAACTAGTGTTCACAAACGTATTGAAAAGTGTTGTAGGTTAAACAGTGTTGAAGCATGTTAAAACTCGTTTAAAATTCATTGAAAAGTGTTTAAAGCTTCTCACAAATGCGTTAAAAAGTGTTGTAAGCTGATACGAGTTGAAACTTGTTAAATCTCATTTAAAATTCATTGAAAAGTGTTCAAAGCTTGTCACAAACGCATTATAAAAATTGTTAAAAGCTAAAACGTGTTGAAACTGGTTGAATATCGTTCAAATCTCATCTCAACTCGACAAAAAGTGTTCTTAAAGTGAGGCGCTCACAGCAACAGACGGACGGAGAAAATATCTCTTCCCGGTTATTAAATGTTGGAACACACACACACACGTCCTCACATTGTAACATTTAATAATCTGGGAGTGATATCTTAGAACTTCGAAGAGCAACAGACGGACGTCTGTATGCGTAGTAACATTTATTAACCTAGGACAGATATTTCCTCCGTCTGTGCGAAGCAACAGTAAATAACCAAGAATAAATATTTCCTCTGTATGCGTTACAACATTTAATAACCTAGAAAGGACATCTCCTCCATCCGTCTTTTGCAGTGTGCGCCTCGCTCAACTGGTAAACTAGTGGTCATGCTACCTAGTGGACACAGCTGTGTAACCAGACTGGCTTGTTTGTAGTGTTAGTGTACCTGGATGAACCTCACGTGGCTTAGGAAGATTGGTGACGCATGTGTGCGGACACAGCAGCACGTTGGCCGGATGCAGTGTGCCTTCCAGAAAGCGGCGCTTGCACTCGCTGAGATGAATGCCACCTAGCGGCGTTTTCGGCAAGTAGTTGGGCGGCACCAGTGCCAGACAGTAGAGGCCCACCTGGTGAATGGAGTCGACCGCCTGTAGTACGCGCGACATCCACTGGAAGCTCTGCCAACACAAAAATTTCGCATATGTGAGTTATTTTATCATAATGAGATGATGATGATAATAACAAATTTAAAATGGAAAATTATCCTATTTTGAAAATACCAGGTGTTTTGTAAGTCAATGGCCGAGTAGGCCAGCTTGAGTAGACGAACGTTGGTTTACAAGACACGACAACGGTTGGCCGCAGTCGAACAGCTGTAGCCAATCGAAGCAATTGTTTTTTGACCTCAAGGACAAAAAAAAGCTGTGATGAACTACACCTGTCCCATTGCAGCCGGCCATTCTGGCAAGATGGGAAAATCGCTCCAACTCGGTCAATATTAATTTGACTAGTCCCACACTCCCTCCTGGAGTCCCCAAGAAGTAATCTTTAAAAAAATATTGATTTGACTCAAATTGTAGATCAGAATATTTTCTAAAATTTCAAAACCAAATTTATAATCTTCAACTAATATTGCCGGCCCGGTAGGCGCTGTGGGCTGGTGCGTCACAACCTTCAGTCCGCTGGCACTGCCGCTGGTCAGGGTTCGAGACCCAGTAGGCATGGCTCTTTTTCACCTCATCTATCACCCTCACATTCATTATCCATTGTACCTACGCACAAGCTAAAATGCTTATGTGGGCATCATCCGAAAAAACCTGCAGTCATTTTTCTATCTTGTTAGATTGTCTTCTTTGCTTGTACAGACTATGTATATGATCTCTATTTGTGCCGGTTAGTGAATTCTTACTAAGTTGAACATTACTATACAAAATATTGAAGAAACAATTACATCTAATCTCAGGTTGATTCAGTTACACTTCAGTTTTAAATTCAATCAAACTTTCTTTCACTATTTATTTTTGTCTAAATTAGACAGATAAATAATAACAATAATTACTGAATGTATTTAAAAATCAATAATTTTCAGCTCTCTACCAACCTCCTCCTCGCTGCAATCGGGTCTCTGTTCGGCAATCACACAAATGCGCTCGTCCCGCAGCACACGCGTACTGAACACGGCGATGCGGCCGCGGTAGATGAACTTCATCGGCTCGACGGCCAGCACCGTGGCAATTATGTCGTCGGCGTTGTGCTTGCGGCCCGTCACCGTCATCAGGCCGTCACGCGAGCCGCACACGAACACCAGACCGCCCTGTGTATGAACCGAAACATAAAAACTAAAGATTTCAGAAGAGTATGGACAACTATTTTTTCATCAATTTGATACATACATACTATCTATTTATTAATTAATTATTTATTTATTCCTTTATTATTTTATTAATTGATTAATTATTTACATATTCATACAAAATACCCAAATCGGGAGGGAAAACTAGGTATAGCTTGTACTATTCCTCTCCCAAAAACATTTTAATCAAGTCAATGTTTTTCGAATGAGGTTATGATATTGTATAGTCTGTCCAAGCAAAGAAGTTCTGGCAAGATGGAAAAATTACTCCAGCTCGGTCGATATTGGTTCAAAAATCATAAATATTGGTCTCAAATTTTTGGAAACAATTTGATCTACTATTAATACTATATTTATAATTCTTGAACAAATATTGATCAATCTGGAATCATTTTGTTGGAGGGTCTTCTATGCTTGGACCGACTATAGAAATATTTGAAGCAATCATTAAAAATCTTGATTTTTTTCAAAATAAATTTGATTTCAAACTGTAGAGCAGAATGTTTCCAACAATTTCAGACCTAATTTATAATTTTTGAACCAATATTGAACGAGCTGCAGTCATTTTTCCATTTCGCCAGAATGTCTTCTTTGCTTGGACAGACTATAATATCAGATATAGAGACGTCTACTTACTGTGACGTCTAATCATTGAGTGGCACACTTTTGATTGGTCAGATCCACCGTACTAACGCCAACTTCCATTAGGTTCACATTGAAATGATAATAGTGGACTTTATCGAAATTCAAAATTGTTTGTGATAGAAGTGAGAAATTATAATATTAAGTGAAAGTGGACATTGTGGATAGACATGTAACCTACATCTGTTAAACCTTCATCATCACTCATTCATTCTTTGCTTAAAATACTTGGAAACCAATTCGCAATTGTAAAGAAAGAATAAAGAATAAATTTTATGTTCAATGAAAATAATTAATTAGCTTCTTACTTAAACTTTGCCTTCACCAGTTGTCATAATGGACATAATTTTGAGTTTTAAAATTATATTTACAAAAAAATTACAGACTGACTGACATACTCTATTCTTTAGTCAGCTGGTCTAATAAAGTTACTCAAACTTTTTCCACCAGCTGTTGGAACGCACACGGAACAGACGAATCCACCTTAATTTTTGGTACTAGATAATATAAAGATCCTAGTACTGACCGGTCCAAGGAATCCGAGCAGTCCACTCCTGGTGTAGAGCGCTTCGCTGAGAGGTTTGCCATCGGCCAGCAGTGGCTGCACCTTGAACGTGGTGTTACTCAGTCCAGGCAGACCCCAGTACTGTGAACCGGTCGCCTCTGAACTCACACAGATCTCGCCCACCTAGAGAAAACATTTGTATTGAATTCAATTGAAAATAGATTTGAACAATCGAAAAATTTCTAGATGATAGTATTTAGAACGGTACCTAAAACTCGCCCACCAGCAAAAGACAAATTAAAAATACATTTGTATTAATTCAATTGTAAATAGATTTGAACAATCAAAAACTTTCTAGATAATAGTATACAAAACGCACAACAATCATAATATATTCAATTATTTGAGATTCGAATAGTTGTTCTCAACCACAAAAGTAAGAAAAATCTCTACAATACAGAACGATTAGAAATATTATTACATTTATATAGCCTTTTTCAATTTTTGTATTGATTATTCTAAAAACATC
Organism: Sogatella furcifera; assembly: GCA_017141385.1. Lineage (NCBI taxonomy): Eukaryota > Metazoa > Arthropoda > Insecta > Hemiptera > Delphacidae > Sogatella > Sogatella furcifera. The sequence goes on from CM029551.1 coordinate 36,214,350, forward strand.
TCAACAGTTGTTCATCAACCTTTAATTTTCCACTTTGGCTTGATTGTTTGAAACTTAAACAGCTTTATTGCCCTCAAATTTAAACCAAGTTCAAACTTTTACCCCAGTTAAGGTGGGTAGACTTCACCTTTCTGTTACATGCTAACACAACTAGAGCTAATAAAATTCGCACAAGCTTAAAAGACACGCAATTACAATGCAAAGTAAATAGTAACGGCGCGTCTTCTAACCTTGCGCGGACTATGCTCAGCTTTGATGACAATGACTGAAAATGCATACCGAGCAGTAAATATGAATCTGACATTCATGAACTCTAATAAAACACGACCGTTCACTTCGGCTATAGTCTGTCCAAGCAAAGAAGACATTCTGGCAAGATGGGGAAATGACTCCAGCTCGATCAATATTGGTTCAACAATATTAAATTTGATCTCAAATTGTAGGAAACAATTTGGTCTAATATTAAGACCACATTTTTAATTCTTGGACAACCAACATTGACCGAGTTAAAGTAATTTTGCTCATCTTACCAGAATGTCTTCTTTTCTTGGACAGACTATACTAAAAGCTGAAAAAATCTTTCAATTTTCAATTACCTCGTCGGTTTTGCATACGTGCGACGGTCCCTCCATTTTGACAACCACTATACAACAGCCGGGCGTCACTTGGCCGCAGTCCTGCAACGTGAGCGAGGTTAGCGAGTTCTCCTGGTCGACACGCACCACGCCGAAACTTAGGCCAGACATTGACAGCACACCGCGACCAGTTGCGTTCACTCCACCGCGACCCGGCCTACACATACAAAACAAAAGACAGTTAACTTAGAAAATCAAATTAGAGTTGTTTCTCCTATTCCTACAATACCACCACAACAAACTTTCAGGCCAGAATAATACAGTAGAGTAAGTCAAGTAAAAAAAAGACCCTCTGGCAAGATGAGAAAATGACTCCAGCTCGATCAATATTGGTTCAAAAATTGTTGATCTGGTCTCAATTGTAGGAAACATTCTGATCTACAATTTGAGACCAAATCAATATTTTTTGAACCAATATTGACCAAGCTGGAGTCAAATATAGTATAGTCTGTCCAAGCGAAGAAGACCCTCTGACAACATAAGAAAATGACTCCAGCTCGTTCAATATTGGTTCAAAAATTGTTGATCTGGTCTCAATCGTAGGAAACATTCTGATCTACAATTTGAGTTCAAAACAATATTTTTTGAACCAATATTGACCGAGCTGGAGTCATTTTCTCATCTTGCCAGAGGGTCTTCTTTGCTTGGACAGACTAAACCTACCCACCATCCCCAAATAAGCTCAGACAATTCCCGTAGTCTATGTGGGCGATAGGGAACACTGAGTTCTTCTGTAAGTTGGCTTATTTGCTAAGCTGAAAATTTAAATTATAGAAAGAATAAACAAGCTATAAAGCAAGGAATTCAACTGATTACGAATGGTTTCACTAGTCAACTAAAAGTCACTTTTATCTAGTCACTGTAGTTTCAACAATAACTTGGAAATTTACCCTTCTAAGTTTTTAGGTTATGATTGACAGTTGACAGTCAGCTGTTTGAGTGGTGAATGAACTGTGATGTCAGCCCAAGTTAGTCAGTTGGTTGATGAGCGAGGTATTCAAATATTCAAAAGTGCATTTAGAGGCAAGTACAACTCAAGAGTTTGCTCAAATAAAAGTTTGCTCAAATAAAGTTTCAAATAAAGTTTGCTCAAATAATTTCATCACAGTGTTATCAGTTAGTTAGTTTTTCATGTTGTGAACATCCATTTACAGTGGATATAGGTCAACATTCATATGGGTTGAAAAAACACATGATATAAAGCTTTTTGTAAATTTGTAAATACAAATATTATCTGAATAAATAAACGAAACTCACCTGCGCACAGACACAGTCAAACACTCGCTGCTACTCGCACACGGACACACAGCATCCGGCCTCAGTCCCTTGGCTTGAAAAACGCTGAGGAACTGATCGCACGACGACAACGACCACGGATTAGCGCCGTCGCCCACTAGAAGCAGACGCAGCGACGCCAGCGTAATGTCCTTGTGATCCTTGGTGGCCAGCAGGCCCCAGTGCAGATCACGTGACTTCACCACTGCCACGCTGGCGCGGTGTTTGGTGATCATCTGCACAAGAACGACACAATAGTTGTTTAGCGTACCATTTCTAAACTATTCATTAATAATTATAAAATTCACGGTTCTTGCTGATCATCTGCACAAGACACTACACTATAGTTTTTTAGCGTACCATTTTTAAAATATTCATTGATACTTATAAAATTGACGGTGTTTAGTGATCATCTGCACAAGACACGACACAATAGTTGTTTACCGTACCATTTCTAAATTTTCATCAATATTAATTTTATAAAATTCAAGTCTTGTATGTTCAAAATCAATAAACTTCTCACTCAATATGAGAAGATATTGCAAATTAATAATTAAAATAGACTAATTCAATAGTTCTCCTGTTATTTTGAATAATTTTTTTAATTTCCTATGTATTTAAATGTTATCTCATTAATTAAGATTGGAATTGTTTCTGATTTCATTTGTTACTGATAATTTCCATGATGTACGTTACACGAAGATGAACAGTTTAGGCGTACTCTGTACTACGTTCCAAACAATCCCTCAATCACTAGAGCACTATTATTATGGTGATTCTAGACACGAAAGAAGAAGAAGATGTCCATGTATTTTTTAGTAAATACTCAAGACAAATAAAGTTATTGATTGTTGAATTTCATCAACAGTGTACTATCCGATCCGTTCGTTAAATGTCTTGCATACAGACGGATACACACAAGTAGAGTTGTACAAAGGACCAGCCGAATCCTTAATAATGTATGTAACAAAAGTGCTGTGGGCCAAGTTCAGGCATATGAGCTCAGGCCATTGACAATGAAAGGATTTCATATTCCAATGATCATAAAAAAGACCGGGTTCATAAGATGCCAATTGGCGAGACAATTATTGTCTTCTGAAACCTACAGCCGATGTAAAGTATTTATTGTATATTTAGATTTGAAACCATCATCTAGGGTTGAGAACTCTAATGACAACAAAAATAATGAGAACTCTAATTGACAACATCAGCTGTTGGAGCGCACAAGAAGCTGTCTTTTGATAATTGTCTCGCCAATAATTGGCATCGTATAAACTAGGCATAAAGCTGATTCACCACACAGGCAGATTAAAGCGGTGACCATGTATAGTCTGTCCAAGCAAAGGAGATCCTCTGGCAAGATGGGAGAATGACTCAAGCTCGGTCAATATTGGTTCAAAAATTATCAATTCGATCTCAAATTGTGACAAATATTCTTATCTACAATTTGAGACTGAATCCATAATTATTGAACAAATATTGACCAAGCTGTAGTCATTTTCTCATCTTGCCAGAGGCTCTTCTTTGCTTGGACAGACCATATCACCATGGTCCTGTACCAAAATATTCAATTGATAATATAAGTGTGTTTCATTTCATTTTATAATTTAGATATAACAAGAAAATTCAACTTTAATTTCATAAAAATGAAATAGATTTTGTGGTTACCTGCATCCACGACGCCGGATTCACCTTCATCAGCGCATACGGTATGTAAATCACGTGCATCCCATTGAGCACACTGGTTAGCACGCTGTGCCACAGACCCGTCTCGCGCTTAAAGTCAAGCACGCACACCATATTCTCGCCCTCGGTGTAGTTGCACGCCTGCGTCAGCATGCGACAGTGCGCCAGCATCGCCTGACGCGTTACCGTCACGCCCATCACGGATCCGTCACGGTCGGTTGTGTACTCAATGTAGGCGGCCGTGTCGTCCGTCAGACGCGGCGTCGGAGACCAGTCGCGCGGTGTTTTGCCAAGGTGTTCGGTGACGAACCACTGTAGACGGGGCCAGCCCTGGAAAACGCCCGACACAAACATTATTACAGTTATTTACTATTCTTTGTTTCTCTGTCATGTGACCCATGTCATGTTCAGAGGTATTTATTAAACATATAAAACTATTATTAAAATATGAGAAGTTATTTACTACACTATATACTTATACTACTTTTCCAAAATTATTACATGAATATTGACCACTATAGTGATAGGCCTATCCCCTCAATGCCGCTCAAAAATGATAAAATTGAGAATTTAGAGAAAAATGTGAAAACAAAATTAGAATCTTTGAGGACTTTCAGACATTTTGAAAATTATATCAAGATATGTTTCTTACCCAGGACCAATGCCCTAGAATATTGGTAGGGAGTTTTAAACAAAATTATCATTGTTATTGTTAGTTTTATTAATTGTAATTTAATATCTTAAATAAATCCCTCAAGTAGCTTTCAGCTAGAAGGATACTATAGCACTTTTGTAATCAAATAAATAAATGGAACACATTGTGAATGATTATGATTAATTTTATGAACAATTACCTTAAAAGCCACCACCTCTCCAGCAGCCGTCTTCGGCAGCCCTTTCAAACATGCGTCCGACGTTAACGCCACCTGCACGCCGCAACTGCCCAACAGAAACCCAATCTGCTGAGACCCGGCGTCGCGACGCGTCAACGGCACTTCAATCGGTACCGGTACGATGCCGGCCAGCATACAACCGTAAAAGGCGCACACGAAATTTATCGGATCGTTGTTCGGATAGACGAGTGCTATCCGATCGCCCGACTTCAGACACGAGTCGGGTCCCGAGCCTCCGCCCGTCTTGAACGTTTTGTTGAGAAGCGTGTAGGCGATCTTCTGCGAGCGGCTGTAAAGTTTGCCTGTGAAACGGGACATAAATCACATTAGAATATGTATTTTTGATCATATTACAATAGAATTTTATAGATATAGAACACTAATTACATTAAAATATGTATTTTTGATAATTTATTCAATAATGGCCGGTAGCTCCTTATAAAAGTAGTGAGTGTTTATAAATAAGTCGTAGTGAAAATATATGAATTTGCCTACTTTATACTGAATACAGATGGTCTGGTATGAGAAAGGTTGGGGGAAAGAAATATAAGAAAAGGATAAAAGATGGGTTACCCAAACCTGTAGTTGACGTGTTGATTACTAATTTCACAAAAAACACTACACTCACTAATTTAAATTGAATAATAATTGTGGGCTGTATTTATGCGATGCGATGTTGACTTGTCTATGGTTCATAGCGTACTAACTAGAAACAACTATGTAAGGGGTGGGGATGTCTAGTTGCCGCGCGCTTGTTAAATCCTGAGTCTGATAATATAAAATAATAATTTACCTCTACTGGCGCATCCATATTCATTTAGTTTTGTAGCTACAGGACACAAATCTCATAGAAATATGTAGTTTTGATAATTTATTATTATAGTTTTGGAGCTACAATACATAAATAACATGTAGATATGCATTTTTAAACATTTATTTATGTAGTTTTGTAGCTTTAATGGATATTGCCATGTTAAATTTATGATATTTTTATTAAAATATTTTCAAGTCTGAAGTTGGTTTCACACTGTTGTTTTTCATTTCTAGTTGCCTGTAATAACCTTTCTATGTTATATAAATGTCAATTTATTAAATAAAACACAATTTGGAATTGTCTATTCTACTTTTCTATTAATTTGCTTTGAATCCAATAATCAATTAATTAATTAATATTATAAGTAGGTTGTAGTTAAGGCATTCTGTTTCGTCGTCAAGTTTGTAATTGCATTTTTTCTACTTACTTTCTTTATGTATGCTTAGAGCTTCGAACCAGTAGATTTATCAAACAATTGCTTCACAGTTTGTAGTTGAATTTATTCTACTTTGACATTAAGTTAATTGTTGAATACTACTCAATTCTATTTATTTTTGTAGTCGATATTTGCAGAGGCAGAAATCCTCACATCCTGCCATGTTAATTCATTCTCATATCATTATTCTATTCATCCATTCCTTTATTCCATTTTTATATATATATAAAAATATATATATTCAATACATAATATATATTCATTCCTTGAAAAGCATTTTAATAATATACAATGTAGAAATAAAACAGAAATAGATCAATGACAATATACAAATAAACATAAAAAACTTCTTAGGATGGGATTAGGAGGTATCCTGCATGTTTTCTCAATCAATTGAGAAGAAATATATAGTTGAACATGCCAAATCCATGACCATTATATTGTTACAAAGGATGCTATGTACATCAAAAGGTGAGATGACTTGACTGTCAGATTGACATGAAATGCATGGCAAAGAAAATGGAATATAGCTTGGATTAAACTGGATATAGGAGGAATGCTCCATGTATTCTCAATGAATTGGGTAGGAATATTGTTGAAAAAGCCAAATAAATTATCATTTTATTGTTACAAGGGATACTATGTTTATCAAAATGTGAAATGACTTGACTGTCAGATTGACATGGAACACAAATCGTCCTAAAATGGTAATAACCCATTACACCATTAATTCTATAATGCACCTACCGTAAGTGAGCGTGATACAAAGCTTTCCGTTGGGATCTAGCACGGTGGCCACGGGCGCCTTGTAAGTGGCCGACCCGTACCGATGGATGGCCGCCTCGAGGTTGCGCGGCAGTCCGCTGGCCACGTGCAGGGGCTCCCCGGGCGCCGGAGTCATTGTTCCGCCCTCGGGACGAGGCGCGTTCGGGTCCTGAAATACAAAATTCGGGGCATCAGTGCGTGTACTGATACACTAGTTGTCGAATTTCAATTTCAATACAAGACTATAAAGTAGTTATAGATGAGACAAATTTCCTGATTGACACTGGCGGCTAGTACCCACGAAACAGGTGAAGTGCTGTATAGTAAAAGATACGGGCACTTCACCTGTTTCGTGGGTACTAGCCGCTAGTGCTGATTGATTGGTTCCTGCCTGCTGGCATCATCATTAAAAAAAGACTGAGTGATTAAAAAAATAACTCTACTTATACAATTGATGAATTCTTACAAACACCTTTTGTATAATTATTTATGAAACTACATGACTCTATTACTATTCTTGAAGAATGTCTAATAAACAACTATTGACAATAATTTTCAAGTGTAAGTTCAGCCTCATGATACAGTAATATAAAGCGTTGAAATTCATTATTATGTAAACACCTTGTAGGTAATCTCATCAATAAATTCATCACATTGATGAATAAATCACTTGAAATTTAAATTTTCTTCATCGATTTCAACCCGGTATGTAATCTCAGTGACCAAATTTATCTCAGTATCCATCTCATTTATGAATAAACAACTTGAAATTTGAATTGAGTTGTAGTCGATTTGCGAAACGTTCCATGATGAAATAATAATCTCATTGATCAATTTAAATGTAAATCTCATGGATATATCTTTCAAGAAATCACCTTAGGATGATTAAATGGCTTAAATTAAGAGGCTTTTGGATCAGGATTCAATTTACCTCAGTGTTCATCTCATTGATAAACAATTAACATTTTAAATCTGATTTCTTTCAATGTGCCAATTTCATTCTGGAATGTAATCTTATTGATAGAATTCATTTCAATGTTCATCTTCTCTCAATGGCTCAACACTTCATATACCTGTGATATTATCTAACTGATGGATAAAGCCTAAGTTTACTTTTCTGTAATGTTTTATCAATGTTTGATTCAACAAATCACCTTAGGATTGGCGGCGATCTCCAGTTCGATATCGTCGTCCTCGTAGAACTCGGGCAGTGGCCGACGTTTCGGTCGTTTTAGGGTGTTGAGCAGCTGCTGGATTTTGGCTGACACCTTCCAACGTCCGGTGCCTGTTACTGTGCCTAAAACGAAACAATAAAATCAGTAAAGCTAATTCAACATTCGCCTGAATGAGATGTACTTGAAAGGTACACGGTTATAAAGTTCAGTTTCAATTTACACTTTTCGAGTTCAGATCTGCGCATGCGTACGTTTACACTCTCGTTTTAATCGGTTATTTTGAATATTTTGAAGAAATGACTTCTGTGCTCGCAAGACTATAACAACCACTTTCAGCGAGCAACCAAATAAAATCTACTCTAATGTAACGTGTCATTTGTAAGAATAAATAAAAGTTCTCGCTAATAGCCTTCATCTCAACTAAAATATTTGAAATGAAGCACTGATAACCTGTTAACTGGCATAATACCCCGACAATGGGAACGTTAAAACACTAACATAATAATTATTAATTGTATAACATCAGGATAACTTGTGACACAGTCTCTTCAGACACAAATGTAATTTATAATGAACAAACATAGATTTTGTCAACTATCACTTTTTAATTATTTTTTTCAAGGGTAGCCTACTGTGATTATTATTTAAAATAGAAAAACAGTGATAAAAGTAGCCCTGAGATAAAAGAAACATTGTGAAACATTTATGCATTTTTTAAATTAAATTTGTGTGATTTTTGAATTTGTCAACTACCTATCCCAAAACTTCATTTGTGAAACATGCGTGAATCAGGATAACTATTCATTTACATGGAAAAGGCCAGAAATTTAAAAATACAAGTTAAGAATATCCAAAAAATTCTGATACGGCTTCTTTTTCACACCATTTTGGACCATACCCAAATGATCGACCGAAGAACTGATGAATCTTATGGGTGCTTTCACACCCATGTGTGTGAATTCACTCATTAAGATTCATTCATCAGTAACCTTGTCCGATCAAGGCCCGGACCACAATAGTATTCCAGAGAATCTAAAAATATGATAGATCAATACAAGGAAATCATTTTGATGAAATAACTTACTGAAATAATGCCTATTACACTCCACAGAAGTTTAAAACTTGTCAAAATTAATTTCGAAATAATCGAAATATTACAGGTAACTTCTTAAGCGACGAACTGGTTCAGAACATAACCTCTAAATAATTCTACATCAAACTCAACCACTTGTCAAACTGAAGGCTTTCACATTACAAAAGAATGAACTGGAATTATCCTCCAATGACTATGCAGTTATCAATTCAATAAGATAAGTTCCATTAATCTCAAACACAACCTTCCAACAATAACATTAGGAAATGTTTATCTTGATAAATTAATGCAAACATACTATTGAAACAAATCAGCCTAAACAAACACAAATGAATTACTCTTGCTAATGTGATTATTGTACCAAAATTTTACAATAATAATTAGTCATCTTATCAGTGCTTCTCTTCCTATCAGTCATTTCCTTCCCTATAGTAACAAAAAAAATCCAAGAATTTGAAGGACTTGCTTGATATTAATAAACTGTTCATGGCTAGTCAACATACTGTATAACAAAGAGGTTGGAACATAACTATAGTTCGCGAAAGATGAGAAGGCACGCAGTTACAATGTAAAGTGTATTTGAACGGCGTGTCTTCTCAGCTTGCGTGAACTGAACTGAATCAAGTCGGGTAATTCCCTGGAGCTGGAGATTAAATACAGTACGGTATATGCCTAATTTCAGGGCATGTTTAATCTGGTTGAATAATAATCAGTGAGTTCTAGTTCATGAAATAAAATTCATTCTTCAGGAGTATAGTAAATACTATTTAGAAAGAAAACTCCTCAGTTATCAGTAGCATATTTTTATAAGTTGATAATCATATTGAAGTGTACAAGACACAAAATTTGCCAGTGATTTAAAATGATTAAAAATCAATCAAGGCCATTGAGAATTGCGTGATCTTATCTGTCTATCTACAAATGTATCTATCTGTCTAGACACAAATAACCTTGAGAACTGCTCCCACACACATCAATGTAGTCTATGTGGGTTCTATATTTATTTAAAAGTGTATTGTGTTGAAATTTGTTTGATAGGCTACATGAATAAATTGAATTGATATTTGATATATTTGAGTCATCACACTCCACGATTTTTGGACTCTCAGTTTTTTGTTTTCTTCATTAATTTTCACAAGATTGAATAGAACTAAACACATGACGTGTCTCTGAGCACATCATATGTTTGCCAAGCCTCATTCGATTAGAAAACAGTGAAATTTATAGAGACGTCCAAAAATCGAGGAGTTTGGAGTATGATGTCTGTCTGATATAATACAACAATGGATATTTTCAATCAATTTAATGTGAAGTAGAAGTGAATTTAGTGATGTTTAAATTCGAAATGATTATTATGTTAAGTTACCCATGCCATCTTCAGACGACTGCCGGCTCTGGTTGTATCGGTTGACGCGGTCGGCTGGCGTGATTCGTCTCGACTGCGCCGTGTTGTGAGTCACGTCAGGTGGTTGCGAATCTATAACACAAATAAAATTTAAAAAATATAAAAATATCCATCCTTCACTACGAAAATTGAAACTATATAGTTATAGTGGACAACATATCAAGTCTAATAAACAAATAAGGTAGAACTATGCTAACAATGAATAGATGTTGTGTGAATATATCATTATAAATGAAAAGACAAGATGTTGTCAAATTTATCTATTATGGATAACTACCACAATATCAACTTCACAACTACTCAAAGAGTGAAATATACAATTCACCCTTATATTATTTCTTAAATCAAAACACCCTTAAAGCATTTTTCCTTATTACAACATATTTCGGCATCTTACTAACAATTTTCAATATTATATCCATTCAAACTTGAATATGTCTGGTAGAGTATTTTCAAGCAGAGAAGACATTCCTTCAAAACGGCAGCTGTTCAATGCTGTCAGCAGTCAAAATGAAAATAGTTTAATTCTCACCATATATTTTATTATCTCTTAAGTTTAAGTTGGCTACCATGTATTATAAATAAAATATAATATTTTAATTTCGAATATTTCCGTTTTAGTTTTAGTCAACTTGAAAATGAGACCTGTGTGGTCATGAAACCATGGTCGTGTACCAATGAATAGAGTAGAAAATTGACAGAATCTGTGTGTTTTTATTTCATCAAGTGATTTTACACTTAAATTTTCAGATCTGCGCATGCGTATTTACACTCTCGCTTAATCGGCCATTTTGAAGGAATAATCACATAAATACGGCCACCCCGTCTTTCGGAGGAGACGATAAGCCGTCGGTCCTGACTACATAAAAAAGTAGTCGTCATCTATCATCCATTTCATTACCCACGCACAAGCCTATGAGCTCATGTGGGCTTCACCCTCATAAACAAATTATAAATTAAATTACAAATTGAATGTCTTCTTTTCTCGACCATGCTATACCAGCGAGAAAAGATAATTCATTGGAGGTTTATAAATTTTTTTCAAGGCTTTTCATTGAAGGTAATTGATTAAATGAAGGTTTATTGATTAAGGAAGTGTTTCCAAAATGAATAAACAAATTAATAAAATGAATATTGCAAGTCTTACATGGTCTAAGGTTGTGCATAACGTCGGACAAGTCTGTGATCTCCTGTTTGTTGCGTTTGTTGCGCTCGTCGCGGCTGTCGTTCACGCCCCGCTCCCCCCGCTCCTCCCACACTGTGCCCCCGGCGCCACCGTTCGGAACCCTGCCGACACAAATAACACAAAATTAAATCACAAGAAACACAAAATGAAATTAAAAGATAGATAGGTACATCACAAGAAGGAATAACTCAGTCAATCGGGAAATGATTTGACTATGTTCTTCTTTGAGTGTGAGGAGTTTCAATTCTCATATCTGAGAATTAAATTTACAAGAGTTAACAAAAAATTTCAATACTATAATAATAAATGTATCTCTAATCAGTTATCTCATGAAAAATTATGAGATGTGAAAAATAAATATCACAAGTTAAAATTGAAAATTCGACTGAGTCACTTTTGATATTCATTTCTATTATGGAAATAAAAACTCTCAGATCTTGTTAATATTCTACACGCCAGTAATCCTATTTTATTTATTTGCATCTCTGTGGTTGTGTTTCTGAAAGAAGTTGATACAAGCAATGATTCTTCATTGAACTGTGTTATAGATGTTCTAAGAAAGAAACGTACCTACTTTTCATGATATATCTTCTTCTATCTTTATTGTTTTGCTACTTTTGCGCTGTTAAATCTGTTGCACCTTACTATTGTTCTTGACTGAAGCGTTAAACGTTTCAGCATCTGAAGAGATGTGATTTATTTTCGACAAAACTTCTTGTATCAAAATTACAAAACTTGTACAAAACTTCTACCAAAATTACAAACTTATTGTAACAAAATTACAAACTTGTACAAAACTCCTACCAAAATTATCAAGACAATACAATTTATCTATTGGAATTTAATTCATCTTGCAACTTCAAATAACAGTCAAACATAACTTTTCATTTCATTTTAAAACTTCAAATAACAGTCAAACTTCACTAATCATCACTAAAATTTAAAAAAAATCAGATATCGACTGACCTGTGCGCGTCATATCTAGTGTGCCGATGTATTTGGGGCGGCGTTTCACGCGCCGATCCGCCCGTACTGCTTGTGTCCGACTGTGGCGGGGGCGGCAGAGGGGCGGCTACCCTCTCCCGCACTCGCTCACGTTCCGGTGTACTGCTGCTCTGCTGTTCTACACCGCCCCCGCCACCCCCGACACCTCCGCTTCCACCACCGATACTGTCGTCATCGGAGCTGGAGGCTGTAGACAAAATCAAAATAAAGAAATTAAACACACTAATATTGTCAATTCTAAATTTATTTTCTACATTCTACGTTCTACATTATCCTACGATTCAACAATATCGATATTGACTCAGTCAAAATCAAAATGAAAAATATTTTCATCTTCCCAACACAATACAGAACATTTGTTTGATAGACTAGTAACTGGTAAACTTGGAAAATTTTTCAATTTCAATTTGAATATTGTGGCTCTAAAAAACACAAAACATATTTAAAAACAAAACGCTTAGCTGGAGTACATGGAACCAAATCACCTACCAACAAGTTTAATTTACTAATCATCTGAATTTAAATTGATGGTTGAAAGAGTTGAACATAATATTGTTGAGAGCAGAAACTATTAAAAAGTCACACCCCTGGAGAATTGAATTCTCTTTCCAATGACATAAAGAACGTGAAATTATGTCCATAAATAGAGGCTCTATCTGCTCCAAGAGATTGATAAAAATTACATTGTTCTTATGGGGCTTGATTTTACCGTTCGGCAGTTTGCCGTCCACTACCATCCACTCTTGAGAAGGAGTCATTACCAGGATGGAGGAAAATATCCCTGCAAAGGTTTAACAACAATAATTCCTTTTCAATCCAGTAGCATTGGGTTCATTCTTCAAGAGGAAGTTTCAGTTCTAGTCCATGTTTACGGCCTAATATACGGCCTATTTCAATTCCATTCTTTTAAATACACATTAGATACATGTTTTTCTTATGCTAGTCGAACCAAGAAACTGGTGAAAATCTGAATTAATGCTTTGTAACCTCTAGTAACTTATTTGATTCACACTGATGTAAAATCACTATGCTAAACCATTATTGATTTTATTCAAATTTGTAATTAGAGTGCAAATCATGTATCTGTATGTAGTATGTTATTCATGGCAAATAAAGATTGGTTGATTGAATGTTCTTTCAATGTCTATTATAGTCTGGTCGAGCAAAGAAGACATTCTGGCAAGATGGGAAAATGACTCCAGCTCGGCCAATATTGGTTCAACTTGAAAATTTATAAATTTGTTCTAAAATGTAGGAAGCATTCTGCTCTACTTTATATAATTCCTAAACCAATGGTAGCCAAGCTAGAGTTATTTCCCCATCTTGCTAAAATGTCTTCTGACAAGACATACACATACATTATGACAATGTCATAATATTACTACTATAGCTGTTGAATGGATGTCGACAAAGACTGTAGATGAACCTGAAACTTCCTCGCTAAAAACGTTACCAAAGTGACCAACAGAAGACAGATAATTTTCTCCTCTGAATCTTAGTCTATATAACAAATATGACCAAAAAAACGCCGAAATAAGGCGAATTCTTACCGGAATCGTGTCGCTCGCGGTCGGGACTACGCGCCATGACTGATGTGCGTTTTGAAGGCATCGGCAACGACGGCTTGGGACGATTCTGCATGGCGGCCAACGCCTGCTGCACTGCCTCCTGTCTCACCTCTGCAACAAATCAAACAATTAATAATCAAGTAGATGCGATTCAGTGGTCAAGTCGGTCTATGAAGTATAGTCTGTCCAAGCAAAGAAGACCCTCTGGTAAGATGGGAAAATGACTCCAGATTGGTCAATATTTGTTCAAGAATCATAAATGTGGTCTCAATAGTAGATCAAATTGTTTCCTATAATTTTTTGAGATCAAATTGATAATTTTAGAACCAATATTGACCGAGCTAGTCATTTTCCTATCTTGCCAGAGGGTCTTCTTTGCTTGGACATACTATATGTGACATAACGTCATCTCAAGGTGGTTCATTTCAATTAGTTCTGGTGTAATTGCCTCAATTTTAGCGTCATTGTAGACTTGATTGAAAATAGAGCAGAAAATACATTCTGGCAAGATGGGGAAATGACTACAGCTCGGTTCAAAATTATAAATTTAATATTAAATTGGAAAGTTTTTTCTGCTCTGGGAAAATGACTCCAGCTCGGTCAATATTGGTTCAAAAATTATAAGTTTAGTGTCAAATTGTAGAAAATTTTCTGCTCTACAAAATGAGATCAAATTTATAATTTTTGAATTTTGAATTTTTGGTCGAGCTGGAGTTGGGCCTATATTCACATTCTTGCCAGAATGTCTTCTTTGCTCGACCAGACGAAGATGCAAAAATGAATTTGAATTGATTTGATTAGATGGAGTAATTTCATAAATAATTTTATTAACAATTGATAAATGATAACATTGATAGCTTCATCAGATGACGTCATTTAGTAGCGGTTAAATTCATTTGGCTTTCGTGCAAATCACAGTTAGAATTACAATATCTTATGTCCTATAGATTTATACCTAAAGAGATGCATTCGATAGGAGTACAACAAATAATGCAAAATCATGCAAGATAGCAGTAAAACTACAGCAAAATTCAAATGCAAAGGAATACAAGAACATGCTTATCAATGGAAAAACTTACCGATTGTGTTACAAGTAGGATTTACAGACCTAAACCCCGCGCAAGCTGAGAAGACACGCCGTTGCGATATATTTTACATTGTAGAGGCGTGTCTTCTCAGCTTACGCGAACTGTACCAATGGTACACAGAAATGCCAATGGTAACATAGGTATAGTCTGTCCAAGCAAAGAAGACCCTCTGGCAAGATAAGAGAATGACTTCAGCTCGGTCAATATTGGTTCAAAAATTATTGGTTTTGTCTCAATCGTGGGACACATTCTCATCTACAATTTAAGACCAAATCATTATTTTTTGAACCAATATTGACCGAGCTGAAGACATTCTCTCATCTTGCCAGAGGGTCTTCTTTGCTTGGACAGACTATAGGTACAAATGGGGCGAGGCAAAAAGTAGTAAGATATTTCGCTACATCTAGTTTGAATCAAACAATAGGCTGGTATCGAAAACAAGGAAACATGGAATGAAAGTCGAATGTTTCGCATAAATCGCACTGAACAACTACTAGTAGGGCCGTAGGCTGTAACCAATACAGACTATCACACAATATAAATATCATCATAGTAATCGTCATGATCATTATCATCATCATCATCATCATCATCATCATCAGCAGCAGCAGCAGCAGCATCATCTGTTGAATTTTATTTCAAGGAGGTGATACACAAGATGATACCTCGTATCAAATGGAACAATAAAAAATGAAAGTACGTTCCAATAATGATACAAGACCTGGATAGATGTGTTTCATTTAAAACATGAATCAGATTTTGTGTCTTCTTGAATTCATGAAAATATTCATCTAACACACAGCTTGATAAAGATGAAGACTGGATAAAACAAGGTAATCTCACGGGACAAATTTGTGGGAACTAAATGTAAATATCACAACAATTCCTCCATCATAAAAAAAATACCTTTTATTTTTTTTATGATGGATTTTAATTTTTTATTTTTATTCCTCCATCATAAAAAAATACCTTGAAATGTTTTTAACGTTCAATTTAGTGCAGCAACAGAACCGTTTCGATATAAAATGTCCTTATATTAACTGGGAACTAACAATAATTAACTTCAAAGTCCATAAATATGAATTTCAAATTGCCCACATAATACTAAAGGTTACAATTATCTCAAATTGTGAATAAATTACTGTGAAGTCACAATAAATTTGTCTTCTCATTCAAATGCATTTTAAACTGCATGTAAATCACTGGATATGCACAGTAATTATTTCAGAAACTATACTTGAATAATTGCACTTTGTACTTGAACTGGACACCCACAGGACAAACTGTAATAACGACTGTAAAGAGTAAGTTGCATAAGCTCTTAGCTTTTGAGAGCAATTGCATGAAAGCTTAATGTTAGTTAACTTCTTGAACTGATTTGCGGGATGGGATGGTGAAGGACAACGAACAAGAGTAATCAAAACGAACAGAGAGAGATTGAGAACAAGAACAAGAGCAAAGGGAAACGAACAGAGAGAGATTAAGAGAAGGCGGACGATGAAGAGAGAACAAGAGAAAGAGAGAGAGAGGTTAGGTCGAAATATGGGTGAAGGTTACCGATATAGAATGAAATTGTGCAATTTGGTAATGGCTGCACACGGGTGTACGGAAACGTGTCTGAGAGAAACTTTGAAAAGCGAATACTGTATTTGCAAAGTCTGCTCTTCTGTAATTCCAGAGAGATTGCTCTTCCATGTGTTCCAAGCTCGTGGAGATTTCTCAACGCGTTCAGGTAACACATACGTACTTCAAACAGACTTATAGTTACAAATGCAGCTATTCTATCAAAAGTACCACATAGTTACAAATGCAGATATTCATCTCGAAAGTATCTCATAGTTACAAATGCAGCTACTCATATCAAGTGTATAGTCTGTCCATGCAAAGAAGACCCTCTGGCAAGATGGCAAAATGATTCCAGCTTGGTCAATAATTGTTCAAGAATTATAAATGTGGTCTTGATATAGTAGATCAAGTTGTTTCCTACAATTTTAGATCAAATTGATAATTTTTGAACCAATATTGTCCGACCTTGAGTCATTTTCCCATCTTGCCAAAGGGTCTTCTTTGCTTGGACAAATTATACTTCTCGCATAAAACCAATGGCAAAGAATTCCATTTTGTTATAAAATCCCATCAGAGTTTATTGCATATAATTCGCAATTGTTTATTGCATTTCGATCACATAATGTGGTACATTTTTACCACTACCCAAATCTCAATTGAACAACAAGATATGACAATTTCAATCAACTTGATGAATCCAAATTTCATCTGTTCAACTTTCATCATGGGGGAAGGGGGTTATGATTATAAAAATGAGAGACAAAAGTATTCAATTTGATTGGTTGTTTGCATTAAATTAGATTTCTGAGGGGTAGCATGGGAAAATTTTACTTTATAATTCCAAGAAATGAGGTTAATGGTACCTCTACACACATAATAGGGACAGGGACAATAGGGTCACAGTCTCTGAAATACATTGCAACGTTTTTCAATGTAACTCCTCTTCCCTTATCACTGAAATAACTCACTCTTTCCCATAAACCCTACTATTCCACCTACGCTGGCATTTATCAAACTATGAGCAAGCATAATAATACATTATGTAACAATACATAACATAGTTTTAAGCTTGACTATCTTAGATTCCCTTTCCTTAGAGAGGTATTCATCGTATAATTCAAATACGCTACTGCAGTTGTAGTCTGTCCAAGCAAAGAAGACATTCTACCAAGATGGTAAAATGACTTCAGCTCGGTCAATATTGGTTCAAAAAAATATTGATTTAGTCTCAAATTGTAGATCATTGTGTTTGCTACAATTTGAGACCAAATTCAAACTTTTCGAAACTAATATTGACCGAACCGGAGTCATTTCCCAATCTTGCCAGAATGTCTTCTTTGCTTAGACAGACTATATCTACATATTCCCTTCATTCTATGCTAACTCGCGTTCATAATGCTAAAATGTGTCAACTATAATAGAATCCGTTGAAATTACACTTGCTGCATAAAAAAGAGCTCCTTTCTCTAAAGTCGCACACTTGGGCCAAGTGAGCAGCAAATTTATCGTCGTGTGTAAAATTCTGTTTAGTAGCCGTGCTGAAAATTTTCCAACACAATTTATGGCTTTCAGACACAATTTGAACGAGGGAGAGAGAGATAGAGAGAGAGAGAGAGAGAGAGAGAGAGAGAGAGAGAGAGATTAGATTAGATTTCTTCATTCATATAGACAATAACAATACATAAACGGTTCAATTCTAGATTGCTTAAATATAGTATGTGATAACATAAAGGAGTAAGTGTACTTCTATTATACAGAAATGAATATACAGTAGCTATTACTTCTATTATAAACGTCACGAGCTGAAAACATAGTAACATTATTCATCAAACACGGATAAACATGAACGCGAAATTATAGAAATTTTATTAAAATATATTTAATTGGCAATCTTTTAAATTACGATTGAATAATTGTCTAGATGAAAAGGCGAAGTTTGGACATAAAGATGTCCATTCTTGGGAAAGGACAACAAAGATGTCCTTTCCATTAACACTTGGCCTTATGAGAGAAAGAGAGAGAGAGAGTGTGTGTGAGTGAGAGAGAGAGTGAGAGAGAGAGAGTGTGTGAGAGACAGAGAGAGAGAGAGAGAGGTAGAGTGAGAAAGCTTGAGAGAATAAGAGGGATTAATTGAGAGAAAGGGGAAGTTTAATGACAAGATTTTACAGCTGAAAAATAAAATAGCTGAGAACAATAAGACAAAAAAATTCCTCTTCCTTAAAATATTCCTTATGAAAATATCTTCTCCTGTAATCGACCTGCAATCTAATTCTGTTTTCTAGAAATTCCAAATCTATAATATTAAAACACGAACAGTTTCCGCAAAACAAACCACATTGACGAATAGAAACAGGAACACTATAGTGGAAATATCTCCTATATCAGATAGCGTTTCGTTCCGTTTTTGGAATGGCATCATCACGGCTTCAAGAAGAACACCGCTGTATAGCAAAGAAGACATTCCTTCAAGATGGAAAAATTACTCCAGCTCTGTCAATATTGTTTCAAAAACTATAAATTTGTTCTTCCATTGTAGGAAACATTCTGATCTACAATTTGAGACCAGACTTACAATTTCCAATCTAGTAATGACGGAGCTGTAGTCATTTTTCCATCTTGCCAGAATGTCTTCTTTGCTTGGACAGACTATACTTCCAACTCTCTCTATCCTTGGATAGGACTATATACCTTTTTCCGTTCCTATTTCATTCTTTATCCGTTCTCTATCTCTCTTCATTCCACATACTCAGCAACCATTCTTCCACCTGCTCCAACTCAATTCTGCTGAGCTAGCACGATTTCGGGAGAACATCTCTAGTTCGAATTTACTCTGAGTGAGACTCAGTGAGCGATAGTGGTTGTAATTTTCGTGAGTGGAGGTATAGTCTGTACAAGCAAAGAAGACATTCTGGCAAGATGGGAAAATGACTCCAGCTCGGTCAATATTGAATTGAAAATTATAAGTTTGATTTCAAATTGTAGATCAGAGTGTTTCCTACAATTTGAGTCCAAATTGGTAATTTTTGAACCAATATTGACCGAGCTGGAGTCATTTTCCCATCTTGCCAGGATGGATTGAATGAATGAATGGACGCCATGATGGATTTTCATCCCCATAAGCGCAATGTTAAACTTGAACTCATATTACTCCTACAATTTTTACAGGAAATTTACAGTCAATACCTCATTTTGAAGGTCTATTCATCCTCTATCGAATTCGTGGATTAGAAAACGCATAACTCTAATGATTTAAAAAAAAAATTAATCACCATAAAGATATTAATGTAGGAAAAGTTAATTTTAATCAGTAAATGTTCAGGTCTGATGAACTAAACAGACATACTCTAAACACACATGTTTATGTTTAACTCATGTGTTAATAAGTGAATCAACAAACTTTATAGAATTATTTTTCAGTTCAATAAGTTAGCTCAATGAGTTAACATGTATTAGAAAATAAACAAAAAGTTTATTGATGAGTGAAAAAGGAAGATTTTTATTTTAGAGAATAAGACTTCCTACATTAACTTTATAATTTTTTTTAACTTTAAAATATCATTTAAATAAAGATATAAAAAATTGATCCGTCCAGCTTTTCTCCAATACAATGATTTTTTCAAAAAGATTCGTTCATAAATAAAGGTTTTAAATGGATTCTCCCGAAGCAATGTTTGTAATTTGGTGGA
Source organism: Sogatella furcifera (assembly GCA_017141385.1). Lineage (NCBI taxonomy): Eukaryota > Metazoa > Arthropoda > Insecta > Hemiptera > Delphacidae > Sogatella > Sogatella furcifera. The sequence goes on from CM029551.1 coordinate 36,234,626, forward strand.
AATGAAGGAACCTAAAAAATCTACAACACGAATGAACACGAAGTTTTTGGTTATTGTGCAATAACACCAAGACAAGATTCAACTACATTCCCACATCACAAATCATTTTTAATTGAAACAAAATCGTTTACATTAAATCGGATCTCTCTGAAAGCAGTTGAACAACATTTCCAGAAACGAAAAATAAATCTAAAAAATTCGATCACTCTGCTCCAGGGCTAGAAAAACATGTTTATATGGTTGCATCACTACACGCTTGTTCTATTATTAAACGAAAATCAGTTTAGATGATAGATGATACTCAAAAAATAGATATTCTCATTTATATGAGGACGATTATGAGTTATATTGAACATCGGAATAATTTACGATTACATATCACAAGATCATGGAACCTAAATGAGAATGGGCCTAATCATAAATATCAGGTTTAAAAACATTACGAAATTCGATTCCCCGCTGAGATAAAGTCCACTAACCACTAACAATCTCCAGAAATAATTTATCGCGGTCAGAATATCAAAACTAGACGCATGACTTAATCAGATGCACTTCATATGCATGTGAAGATATTACATGTTTTTCAAGATATTAGATGCTTTGTTTTCTGAGATGTGATGAAACATGGAAGACATGCTCACGAAGCGGAAACTTCCCATTGGTTGGGAAGAAAACATCTCTAGAATCTGATTGGATGATATCCATTGCTGTAAACAATTAATTTTTGACAGACCTTCTGGACCCATCTCTTTACATAATTTGTGTGTTCTTTTATTCGATTCAAACTATTAATACTATATTGATATGACATTTTGATTGTTAATAGGGGCAACTTGTTGAATATTACAGGAGCATATTATATATTTTTGACAGATCTTCAGTACTCATCTCTTTACATAGGTTGTGATCTTTTATTTTTATTTCAACTATTAATACTGTATTAATATGACATGCTGATCGTTGACAGCTGAAACTTGTTGAATATATTACACAAGATATATATTGTATTTGACAAGATGTATATTCTATTTATTTGGCAGGTCTTCTGTACTCATCTCTTTACATAAGTTTTGTTCTTTTATTTTGATTCAAACTATTAATGCTGTATTAATCTGACATGTTGATTGTTGACAGGTGAAACTTGTTTAGTATATTGCACTGGCGGCTCGTATACACGAAACAGGTGAAGTGCCCGTATCTATTACTGTACAGCACTTCACGTGGGTACGAGCCGCCAGTGGTATGTTGCACAAGTGTATTTTCTGTGGCACGTGTATCAGTACCGATAAGACCTCTTTTGACTTTTTTTTAAATAGTCGGTTTCGTCAGTCTCTTGTATGTGATATCCAAGTCTGTCCAAGCAAAGAAGACATTCTGGCAAGATGAGAAAATGACTCCAGCTCGGCCAATATTGGTTCAATAATTATTAATTTACACTCAAATTGTAGATCAGAATGTTTCCTAAAATTTGAGAGAAAATTTATAGTTTTTGAACTGATATTGACCGAGCTGGAGTCATTTTCCCATCTTGCCAGAATGTCTTCTTTGCTTGGACAGACTATACCAACAGCTGAAGTAAAGCATCTATTGTCGCTTTTGATTTCGAAAACGTCATCTAGCCATATAATATAATATCTAAATGGAAAAATCTTATAATTGACAACATCAGCTGTTGGAGCGCAAGGAGCAGACGAAACCGCCTAACCTTTTTGCGTCGGCTATATTAGACAATGAACTATTGGTAAGAATAGGAGAAGAGAAGCTCAAGTAACTTACAACAGTAAAATTTCGGAACTAGACAATAGAACTCCTTCCTCGACTTATGTAGAATAGCAATAAAACGCCCAAACTTCTGCATAAATTTCAAGTAACGCTTTGTAAACAATCTGAACTGGAACAATGTATTGTTACCTAACCACATTGCACAGAGTTACATAAGAACTTGACAAAAGATATCTCATGAATAATAATAATAACAACAAATAAATGAGAAAATGAGACATATTTATACATTGTAATTGATAGATAAAATGAAAAAAAATCAAATACCCTTTTTTAAAACTTTTAAAAAATTATTGAAAAAGAATATTTGATTTTTTCATTTTATCTATCAATTATTTTAAAAAGCCCTAAGTTTAACGTTCAATTTCATACATTGTAATTATAAAAAATTACGTCTTAATGGTTTGCGATCAGTTGGAACCGAATACAGGGTTTAACCCATAGCAAGAAATATTGAGATTTTTTATTATTAAGGGCCGGTTTCTCCAAATATGTTCAACTGAAATTTTAGTTTAAACTATCAGTTGTCAGTGTATGGTCACTTTTATTAACTTGTGTTTCAATTGGTCCAGCTGATGGTTTAATCCAAAATTCAGATTAACTTTTTTGGAGAAACCGGCCCTAATTATTCAAGAAGGCGTACGGTAGCTGAATGACAACTCTTATTGACAACATCAGCTGTTGGAGCATACAAGGAGCAGATGAAACCGCTCAACATTTGGCCCCAGCTACATACATCCACGAGCGCCATTGCTTGAATTTGTGCCCTCCCACAAAATGGCTGATACTCGCTTCTCATTGGTTGAGCTTGTCTGACTTGAGTGGAGTGGAAATTGAATCCACCAATGGGATCACTCTTAGAATTTGGTAAGGAGTGGGAATATACATCCACCAATAGAATGCGAGTATGAAATTTGGTAGGGGTCTTCGGTGAAATCCTTCTACTTCACACTGATTTAGTTACTAATTGCTGCTTCAAGTATAGGCAATTACGGAATAAAATGTGATTTTACTTCTGTAAAGTTCATCTCCATCGTACTTGACGCAAAATATTTCTCATTTTCATTGTAAATCTCGAACGATCATGATTCAAATGAATTATTAATGATGATGTTAATGATTAATTTTGATTAATTCAAATGAATGAATTAGTAATAATGATAGTAATGATTAATTTTGATTAATTCAAATGAATGAATTAGTAATAATGATAGTAATGATTGATTTTTATTAATTCAAATGAATGAATTAGTAATAATTATGGTCCCATCTCAACAATTGTATGGTCGATCACACTTATGGAAGAAATAACCTGAATAGTAGACATTACTTTATGAGGCTACTCTTATAGTTCAAATTTATCTTCCAAAATTATTTCAAAATACGTTTTTGCAATAAATATATTTTGTAGACTTCCGTACATTATGTTTCAGTGGATCTTAATAATTAACAAGACCTTGTATTGATTTTCATGTAATTGGAAAAATAATGTAATGAGCTCAACGTCTCAACGACCATTTCATTCCCCTATATAATATAATAATATATAATATAATATATATTATATAATATTGTAAAATACAGAATCATTTGCTAGCATTCCTAATATTCTACCCCTTCAAAATTAATAAACTATGAACAACAAAATTGTTTCATTGTTATTCAATTTTTAAAATTCACCTACAAATACACATTACCTTATTTTTTATCTATTCCCAGAATGAATAAAAAACAACATCTATTCATTGTTATTCAATATTGATATTATTCATCTACAGATGAATACGAGTATGTCCCTATTCTTGATCTTTATCCAAATATTCGAAATTCAATTTAATTCAGCTCCGATATTCGTAGACTCACCGGAGAGAGAAATAGAATCTAAAACGTGTACTGAAATAATTCACAGGGATTTGGAAAAATCAACAACAATAATCCGAACCTCTCAACAATACTCCAGATTCATCTCATCAACAATCATAAATCATAAATTTCATCCAGCTGTTCGCTATTTGCATAAATGCAAGTAAACAAACAAATCATGATTTCAATCAATACCATGCTGCGACCTATATAACCATGCAATTGTTGGTATAGTCTGGCCAAGCAAAGAAGAGCCTCTGGCAAGATGAGAAAATGACTCCAGCTCGGTCAATATTGATTCAAAAATTATTGATTTGGTCTCAAATTGTAGATCAAAATGTTTCCTAAAATTGAGACCAAATCAATAATTTGACCGAGCTGGAGTCAATTTCTCATCTTGCCAGAGGCACTTCTTTGCTTGGCCAGAGTATATATACTTATATGTGTGTCAGGTTAGGTGAATTCGAGATACAGTACCTTCATGTATTATTTGTATCAGTATAAATAGCACATAATATATGTATCGAGAGGAAAGCGCACAATATCACCTTCACAGCTATAGTCCAAGCAAAGAAGACATTCTGGCATGACGGGAAAATTACTCCAGCTCGGTGAATATTGATTCAAAAATTATAAATTTAATCTCAAATTGTAGAAAACATTCTTATCTACAATTTGAGATCAAATTTATCATTTTCGTACCAAAATTGACCGAGCTAGAGTCATTTTCCCATCTTGCCAGAATGTCTTCTTTGCTTGCACAGACTACTCAACAAGTATTGAGAGAAACACTAGTGGTAGATTGTAATATCAGCGTGGGAGTTATATATCAGTGGGAATATAGATATATAAATATATAGATGAATACAGTCAACAAGCAATGAACATGGAAATAGATTTTCTGACCTAAATATGCAGAATCTCTATTCCATTTTCAGCAGAAAAATAATACTGTATTGCTGTAGGGTTGAAGTATAGTTACTGATGAAATTTTTTCCATTAGCAGAAACACTACAACTGAAATGAAGCCAAATGAACCAGAAAAAGGATAGCTGGGATCATAAACTAAATAACTCGATATTAGGTTAAAAAAGGATGGAGTTGAAATTCAATTATTACATAAAATGTACGTAATAGTAGACTAATAGTCACTGGCGGCTCGTGCCCACGAAACAGGTGAAGTGCTGTACGGTAGAAGATACGGGCACTTCACCTGTTTCATGGGTACGAGCCGCCAGTGCTAATAGTAGTAGTCCAAACTGAATAGATTGATTTGTCCGTATTTGAATTTGTTGAAGAGCATGATGAACTCGACCTATCTAAAAAGTAATGGACATATAAATGAGTATGTCATGTGTAAATGATACTTCAACAGCACAGAATGGTAAAAAGCTCACGTTTCTAACGAATCAAATACAAGAATAAGTTATACAGAGTGTTTCAGGAGGAATGTGCAATACTTCTCAGGCTGATTCCTTACACCAAGTAGACAAAAAAGTTCCATGGGACAAACCCTCAAAAACGCTTTGTTACCGAGATAACAATGGCGGAAAATTGAGATTTTTCAAAACATATTAATTTTTCTAATTTTTTAGAGGCTTTAGTAAGGTTCTAAAATAATCAATTCCTATGTAAAATTAGCTGAGGAATTGAATGAAACCAGTTCCAAGTTTGTAACTTTAGCGGTTATCGAGATAATTGAGAAAATATGCTAAAAAACGCCATTTTTCAACAATAAGGGTTATAACTGGATAAGGAATTATAAAATTGTATTTATTATTAATGGAAGTTGAAGAGAGTCGGATTCTAAACAAAAAGTTAAATGGCGGCGATTGTGTGAATCTCACCCAAATCTCAGAAATAGCGATCAAAAATCGCAAAATCGCTACTAAACACAAAGTTATCACTCTTTTCAATTTTGCGATTTTTGATCGCCATTTCTGAGATTTGGGTAAGATTTACACAATCGCCGCTAGTTAACTTTTTGTTGAGAATCCGACTCTCTTCAACTTCCATTAATAAAAATTACAATTTTAGGATTCCTTATCCAGTTATAACCCTTATTGTTGAAAAAATGGCGTTTTCTAGCATATTTTTCCAATTATCTCAATAACCGTTGTAGTTACAAACTTGGAACTGGTTTTATTGAATTCCTCAGCTAATTTTAGATAGGAATTGATCATTTTTGAACCTCACTAAAGCCTCTAAAAAATTAGAAAAATTAATATATTTTGAAAAATATCAATTTTCCGCCATTGTTATCTCGTTAACAAAACGTTTTTGGGGGTTGGTCCCATGAAACTTTTTTGTCTACTTGGTGTTAGGAATCAGCCTGAGAAGTATTGCACATTCCTCCTGAAACACCCTGTATACAGCGTTTGTGGAAAACTGAGAAGCTCAACAAGCTCTTAATGGAAATAGTTTCTTCACATACGAAGGTGTTCTATCTAACCATGACTGAAGAGAAACTTGATGAATGGAATACAGTGATAAATGATGGAAAAATGAAATTTTTATAACATGGATAAAATTGTTCTGAACTAGGGCACCTTCAAACGTTGCTCAATTAAAAATTGCAATAATATTTTCCAATCAAGCAATAATAATTTTTTTCTAATACCGTGTATCAATACAGAATAAAGATTATGGAAATAAGATTATGTTTGATTAGAGGAAATTTGAATGGTCTGTACTAGTTTTCGATATAAGTTATTATCAGATCAATTTTACTCACACAAACTTATGTACTCACTAACAAATGACTGTCTAAAATCTAAATCTTCTTTCCATTGCAATGAATTGTTCATATCTCATTACAGTGAGATTGTTATTCACTCTGCTTCAATAATTTCATATTGAGAACAAACAATGAATAAATGAATCAATCACCTGATTCAACTTGAGTTGTTTTAGTTAATTTTCTGCCAGAGATAGGATAGTTCAGTTAGATTGCTTTTTGGTTCTGCCAAAATTCCAATTATAAAAACCGCTCATTCTAAGAAAGGAAGTTCAGGTCACGAGTAGATTACAAGTTTAACCTTCAAATTTCATCCCTTCCAAACTATAATTCTAAAAATCTCATACCATTCGAAAGGTCTTATCACTTGCATAAAAAAATTTTTTGTTGCTAACAAATTGTTCATCAATGTTAATTTTTGCATTATTACTCCATAACCATCTCCTACAACCCCATACCCTTGAAAAATCAATTTCACCAATATCATTCCCAAGTAGCGGAAATGATTTCCGATGAAGAAAACACCCACTTCCAGTTTCCCGATAGCTTTTCCGCTATAGTTACTGTGAAAATTCACAGCGCGAAATTAAGGAAAAGCCACGCTTCATATCCGTCATCCGGAATAAACTAGTTTCCTGGTGAAACCCGACGAATTTCACTCGAGATTTTCCCCGAGAGCAGGTCAAGGTTGGAAAATATAAATTTTCTCGACCGTCTACGTTGATATCAGAGGATTTTCCGAGATGCACCATCTTACGGTTTCTTACCACTTTCGATCCCCCAATCATTCATCGTCACTTCTTCTTATAATCGGTGAATTCTTATTTTTATTCTATCTTCTTCGACTTATTCTTCTTCTCTATTCATCTCCTCCTCCTCCTCCTACCCCTCCTCCTCCTCTTCCTCCACCTCCTCTTCCTCCTCCTCCACCTCCTCTTCCTCCTCCTCCTCCTCCTTTTTCAAACTACTCCTACTTTTACTGCTTCCTCACATTCATTATCATCTCAATTCTCTAACCTTCTTTCATTCTTCTTCCGATACTGTACTCTCAACCCTTGATTCCATCTCCCAAACTTTGATTATTTCTAGGTTTTGCATTGGCTTTTCACTATTCGCTTCTTCCACTCTGCCATTCCCATTTTCTATTTTCACTATGCCATATTCATTTTCCATTTTCACTCTCTCCCTTTTTTTGTCCTCTGTTTCACTATATCCATTATTTACTCCTTCTGCTCTTCACGTATCCCATCTTTCTCTATTCTTTCATTAGAATCCCTTCTCCGATCCTCGGCTTCATTTTGTCCGAAATACTCGTTTTACACCTCTATTTACTTCTACTCCAATTTAATACACTCTACTTTTCCTCATTTTCCCACATCCGTTTCTAACTTCCTTCCATAATATTCTTACCGCACTCTCATCATACCTTCATATTCTCACTCTATTCCATCTGGTTCTACTCAAATAAATAATGAATTTATTTTTCCTTTCGAAAATATACAATATGAATTCAATATATTGAATATAATAATACAATAAAAATTGTAAATTTAATTCAATTTACACTTTTTCCATTTTTCCGCACTCAATCCTAAATTTTGATACTGGACATTGGAAGAGAAAATTCATTTAATTTGGACATTGAATTTTACCACTCTGCTCTATCACACCTTTACAATCACCTTGCAGTAATAATACAAGATAATTATAATTATAATAGTAATAATAATTATTATTATCTTACAGTATCTCTTTAATATTCTTGATTTAACCTTGAAAGTGTTGTTTATGCAGATTATCGATATCACTCGAATTTGACTACGTATAATAATTTTATCATGTTCTGTATTTAAAAAAAAATATATTGTAAAACTAGTACAACAAAAAAAAATCTCTCTCTCACTCTCCCCGACTCTAGATATTGACCTACTTCCATCCTTCTTCTTCTTCTTCTTCTTCATCCTCATCTTCATCTTCATCTTCATCTTCATCTTCATCTTCATCTTCATCTTCATCTTCATCTTCATCTTCTTCTTCTTCTTCTTCTTCTTCTTCTTCTTCTTCTTCTTCTTCTTCTTCTTCTTCTTCTTCTTCTTCTTCTTCTTCTTCTTCTTCTTCTTCTTCTTCTTCTTCTTCTTCTTCTTCTTCTTCTTCTTCTTCATCTTCACCTTCACCTTCACCTTCACCTTCACCTTCATCTTCATCTTCATCTACATCTTCCTCTTCCTCTTCTTCTTCTTCTTCTTCTTCTTCTTCTTCTTCTTCCTTCTCCTTCATCATCATCTTCTTCTTCTTCTTTATCTTCATCTTCATCTTCATCTTCATCTTCTTCTTCTTCTTCTTCTTCATCTTCTTCATCATCTTCATCTTCATCTTCACCTTCACCTTCACCTTCATCTTCATCTTCATCTACATCTTCCTCTTCCTCTTCTTCTTCTTCTTCTTCTTCTCCTTCTCCTTCATCATCATCTTCTTCTTCTTCTTTATCTTCATCTTCATCTTCATCTTCATCTTCATCTTCATCTTCTTCTTCATCTTCTTCATCATCTTCATCTTCACCTTCACCTTCACCTTCACCTTCACCTTCACCTTCACCTTCATCTTCATCTTCATCTTCATCTTCATCTTCATTCATCTTCATCTTCATCTTCATCTTCATCTTCCTCTTCCTCTTCATCTTCCTCTTCTTCTTCTTCTTCTTCTTCTTCTTCTTCTTCTTCTTCTTTTCCAGCCGATTAGTGTCCCGTGAAATGAGTTCTGCACTAAGGCGGCCGCCATTTCATGTTCCAATACTGCCATAAAACTTATTACTCCACTCACACATATGTGCGACAACTTTAATAACAGTATTATGGGGCAGTGCCCATAATACCGACTTCTCCTTCTTTCCAGCCCATAGAATTAATACCCACCGTAATACTACCCCCACACATTCGAATTGATATAGTCTTTCCAAGCAAAGAAGACATTCTAACAAAATAGGAAAATTACTTCAGCTCAGTCAATATTGGTTCGGAAATTACAAATCTGGTCTCAAATTGTAGATCAGGATATTTCCTACAATTTGAGACCAAATTTATAACTTTTGAACCAATATTGACCGGGCTGTAGTCATATTCCCATCTTGCCAGAATGACTTCTAATACTGTAGTCTGTCCAAGCAAATAATACCCTCTGACAAAACAGGAAAATTACTACAGCTCAGTCAATATTTGTTCGAAAATTGCAAATCTGGTCTCAAATTGTAGATCAGAAAGCTTCCTACAATTTGAGACCAAATTTCCAATTTTCGAACAAATATTGACCGAGCTGCAGTCATATTCCCATCTTGCCAGAATGTCTTCTTTGCTTGGACAGCCTATACTACCACCGTTCTACCTCATAGGAAGAAATTCCACTACTTTTCAATAACCACCTTTTTTCTAATAATAATTTCCAACTTTTATGATTCAATTTACACTGCACGTACTCACATGTCAACAAGAAAAATTAATGATTCATTTCCTGTTCAAAATTGAACCATTTTTATTGGGTTCATAAACAATCCGATCTCACTAGACGTCAAATCTGCTCCATGGGTAGAAAACAAGAAAACCAATAATTTCTAGGTTATCTATGTTAAATCCCACCTTCTCTACCCTCTACCAGCTATCCTCTATCGCGCTGGCGGCTCGTATCCACGAAACAGATGAAGTGCCCGTATCTTTTACTGTACAGCACTTCACGTGTTTCGTGGGCACGAGTCGCCAGTGCTCTATCGTTATAGTCATAGCTGACTCCAAAAGTTGGGGAATAAAAAGATAAAGTACACAAAATTTATTTATTGCTAAAACTTTCCAAATTTTACAAAGAATTCGAACTATAAGAGTAGCCTAATAAAAGAATATCTTCGAATCGAGCTTTTCACTTATATTAACTGCACAATTGACCATACGATTCTTGAGGTGTGATTATTATGATTACAAATTTATCCAATCTTATTCGCTTGAAATTAACAATATGAATTTGAAATATTATGCATGAAGTATGATGAAGATGAAACTTTACAAAAGTGAAATTACAATTTATACCGTGATTGCCTATTTGAAGCAATAACCAGTGTAATTGAATCACTAGCGGCTCGTACCCAGGTGAAGTGCCCGTATCTTCTACTGTATAGCACTTCACCTGTTTCGTGGGCACGAGCCGCCAGTGAATTGAATCAATGTGAGGTAGAGACATTTCACGGAAGACTTCTACCAAATTTCATACTCGCATTCCATTGGTGGATGTTAATTCCCACTCCACTCAAGTCAGACAAGCTCCACCAATGAGACGCGAGTATCAGTCATTTGGTGGGAGGGCACAAATTCATGCAATGGCGTTCGTGTATATAGCTGAGGCGAAAAAGTTTTATAGCTTATAGTTTTAGGTTTATAATTTATAGCTAAAGTTTTATAGTTCATAGTTGAGGCGAAAAGGCAATTAGGCGGTTTCGTCAGCTCCTTGGCACTCCAAAAGCTGATGTTGTCAATAAGAGTTGCCATTTAGCTATGCCTATTTGAATAATTAATATTTTTAAAATATCAATATTTCTTGGGTTAAAACCCGTATTCGGTTCCAACTGAACGCGAATAATTCACCCATAATTTGAAATATCATTTGATTTTCTCATTAAGTTCTTTATTTCTTTATCAAGTTCTTTCTTTCGTCACTAGATATCAATTGTTTAGTTGATATGTAACTCGGTGTAATGTAATTAGGTATAGTCTGTCTAAGCAAAGAAGATTTGTTTAAAATAATGAATTTGGTCTCAAATTTTAGAAAACATTCTGCTCTACAAATTCAAATTTTGGAATTTATGATTCTTGAACCAATATTGACCAGTTGATATATTGACTAGTTGATTTGTAACTCTGTGTAATGTGGTTAGGCAAAATCTGTCTAAGCAATGAAGACATTCTGGAAAGATGGGAAAAGTAATCAAGCTCGGTCGATATTTGTTTGAAAATGATGAATTTGGTCTCAAATTTTAGAAAGCATTCTGCTCTACAAATTCAAATTTTGGAATTTATAATTTTTAAACCAATATATCCACTAAACCGAAATCATTTTCCCATCTTGCCAGAATGTCTTCCTTGCTCAACCTTTTTTGCAATCTAAATACTGTATGATGATTATATTAACACTAAGAAACCAAAAAAAACTTTCATTCCCAAAACAATGGCAATGGCAGAAGAAAAACAAGCCATTTGAACCCCTGCAGAAAGAGATAGCATCCGCAATATCCTACCAACAAATGGCCATTTCAAAGTCAACATCGTCTAAAAAAAAGAAATCCTATGCCTCCTTCAACAACCCCTTCTCAGCACGTAATTCAGGATGAGGTGGAAGAGGCAATGCTCAGATATTCACTTCCGTGTTTTCTTTCTTTTCTTCTTTTTTTACGTTCTTCTTCCTCTTTTTCTCCTCCTACTCCACCTCTCATTCTATTCCACTCCACTCCTCCACCACCTCTCCTCCTCATTTGCTTTCAACTCCTCAATCTTCTTCTTATTCTTCTTCACTTTCTTTTTTTACGTTCTCCTTCCTCCTCTTTTTCACTTACTCAATCTTCTTTTTCTTTTTTCCTTCTTCTTCATCTACTTCTTCTTTTTCTTATTCTACTTCTACTTCTTCTTTTTTTATTCTACTTCTATTTCTTCTTCTTTTTCTCATTTTCTTTTTCGTTTTCGTTTTCTATTCATTTTTCTTTTCTCTTTATTTTTCTACTTCTTCTTCTTCTTCTTCTTCTTCTTCTTCTTCTTCTTCTTCTTCTTCTTCATCATCTTCTTTCTGTTCTTCTTCTTTCTCTTCTTCTTCTTCTTCTTTTACTTCATCTTCATCTTCATCTTCATCTTCATCTTAATCTTCATCTTCTTCTTCTTCTCCTTCTTCTTCTTCTTCTTCTTCTTCTTCTTCTTCTTCTTCTTCTTCTTTCTTTTTCTTCTTCTTCTTCTTTTTGTCTTCTTCTTCTTCTTCTTCTTCTTCTTCTTCTTCTTCTTCTTCTTCTTCTTCTTCATCTTCATCTTCATCTTCATCTTCATCTTCATCTTCATCTTAATCTTCATCTTCTTCTTCTTCTTCTTCTTCTTCTTCTTCTTCTTCTTCTTCTTCTTCTTCATCTTCTTTCTCTTTTTCTTCTTCTTCTTCTTTGTCTTCTTCTTCTTCTTCTTCTTCTTCTTCTTCTTCTTCATCTTCATCTTCATCTTCATCTTCATCTTCATCTTCATCTTCATCTTCATCTTCATCTTCATCTTCATCTTCATCTTCATCTTCATCTTCATCTTCATCTTCATCTTCATCTTCATCTTCATCTTCATCTTCATCTTCATCTTCATCTTCATCTTCATCTTCATCTTCATCTTCATCTTCATCTTCATCTTCATCTTCTTCTTCTTCTTCTTCTTCTTCTTCTTCTTCTTCTTCTTCTTCTTCTTCTTCTTCTTCTTCTTCTTCTTCTTCTTCTTCTTCTTCTTCTTCTTCTTCTTCTTCTTCTTCTTCTTCTTCATCTTCTTCTTTTCCAGCCGATTACTGTCCCGTGAAATGAGTTCTGCACTAAGGCGGCCGCCATTTCATGTTCCAATACTGCCATAAAACTTATTACTCCACTCACACATATGTGCGACAACTTTAATAACAGTATTATGGGGCAGTGCCCATAATACCGACTTCTCCTTCTTTCCAGCCCATAGAATTAATACCCACCGTAATACTACCCCCACACATTCGAATTGATATAGTCTTTCCAAGCAAAGAAGACATTCTAACAAAATAGGAAAATTACTTCAGCTCCTTCAATATCGGTTCGGCAATTGCAAATTTAGTCTCAAATTGTAGATCGGGATATTTCCTACAATTTGAGAGCAAATTTTATGATTTTTGAACCAATATTGACCGAGCTGGAGTCATATTCCCATCTTGCCAGAATGACTTCTAATACTATAGTCTGTCCAAGCAAATAATACCCTCTGGCAAGATGGGGAAATGACTCCAGCTTGGTCAATATTTGTTCGAAAATTGCAAATCTGGTCTCAAATTGTAGATCAGAAAGCTTCCTACAATTTCCAATTCCAATTTTCGAACAAATATTGACCGAGCTGCAGTCATATACCCATCTTGCCAGAATGTCTTCTTTGCTTGGACAGCACATACTATAGTCCGACCAAGCAAAGAAGAGCCTCTTGCAAGATGGGAAAATGACTCTATATTGGTCAATATATGCTCAAGAATATTATAAATGTGGTTTCAATAGTAGATCAAATAGTTTTCTACAATTTGAGATGGAATTGATAATTTTTGAAGCAATATTCACCGAGCTGCAGTCATATTCCCATCTTGCCAGAATGTCTTCTTTGCTTGGACAGCCCATACTATAGTCCGACCAAACAAAGAAGAGCCTCTTGCAAGATGGGAAAATGACTCCATATTGGTCAATATATGCTCAAGAATATTATAAATGTGGTTTCAATAGTAGATGGAATAGTTCGGTCAATATTTATTCAAAAATGATGATTTGGTCTCAAATTTTAAAAAACATTCTGCTCTACAAATTCAAATTTTGGAATTTATGATTCTTGAACTAATATTGACCGGTTGATATATTGACTAGTTGATATGTAACTCCGTGTAATGTGGTTAGGTGAAATCTGTCTAAGCAAAGAAGACATTCGGGCAAGATGGGAAACGCAATCAAGCTCGGTCAATATTTATTCAAAAATGATGATTTGGTCTCAAATTTTATAAAAAATTCTGCTCTACAAATTCAAATTTTGGAATTTATGATTTTTAAACCAATATATCGACTAAACCGAAATCATTTTCCCATCTTGCCAGAATGTCTTCCTTGCTCAACCTTTTTTGCAATCTAAATACTGTATGATGATTATATTAACACTAAGAAACCAAAAAAACTTTCATTCCCAGAACAATGGCAATGGCAGAAATTTTCTATTCATTTTTCTTTTCTCTTTATTTTTCTACTTCTTCTTCTTCTTCTTCTTCTTCTTCTTCTTCTTCTTCTTCTTCTTCTTCTTCGTTTCCTTCTAATTTGTCTTCCTTTCTAATACTATCTATCTTGTTTATCATCTTCTTATAATCCTCGTTTTTCAATTTATTCTTCTTCGTTACCTCCTTTCTCGTTATATTCTCTCATCCCTCTACCTCATCTTCTCTTTTTTCTTCTCATTTTCCACTTCCTCCTCTTCCATCTTCTTCTTCTTCTTCTTATCTGTCTTCTTCCACTCCACTTCCTTCTCATTAATTTTTTTCTTCACCTTCGTCTTCTTCTGCTGCTTCATTGCCGCCTTCTAATTTTAAACTTTACTTTTTATCGTCCTTTTCCACTTCCTTCTACTCATTCTTTTTCCTTTTCTTCTACTTCTAGGTATTCTTCTTAGTTTTCTCCAACTTTTCCTCATTCATCTCATTCTTCCCTACTTCTCATCTTCTTCCTTCTACTCAAAATTCTTCTTCTCTTTCTTCATGAACTTCCCTTCTTTTCCATGTTCTTTTTTTTCTTCTTCTTCTTCTTCGTTTCCTCCAAATTCTCCTAATTCATCTCATTCTTCCCTACCGGTACTTCTTATCTTCCTCCTTCTCCTCAATGTTCTTCTTCTCTTTCTTCATCAACTTCCCTTCTTTTCCACCTTCTTCTTCGTTTCCTCCAACTTTTTCTCATTCATCTCATTTTTCCCCTACTTGTAATCTTTCTCATAATTCTCCATTTTCTTCTTCTCTTCCTTAATTACCTTCTCCACCTCCTCCTTATTCTACTTCTTCTTCTTTTTCTTACTCTTCTTCTCACTCTTCTTCTCATTCTTCTTTCTTTTCCCACTCTTCTTCTTATTCTTCTACTTCTTCCACTTCTTTTTCTTACTCCTCTTCTTTTTCCCACTCTTTTTCTCCTTCTTCTTCTTCGTCTTCTCCAACTCAATGTCATTCATGTCATTTTCCTCATCTTTCTCATAATTCTCCATTTTCTTCTTCTCTTCCTTCATTACCTTCTCCACCTACCTACCTCTTCTTCTCCAAATTCTTCTTCTCCGTGTATCGCTTCCTTCCCACTTCCTAGGTGGTGTATCATCAGTTGGGATTAAATTTGAATGAGCATTGTTCTGAGGGGTGAAAACGGGCAGAAAGAAAATCACGCGGAGGCCTTTTTGAATGGATAAACAGAGCAGAATGAGATGTGCTGCACTGCAGGAAATCCATTCAAGACGTGAGCATTGCCTACAAGAAGGCCTACTACAACTTGGACGTGGAGAGTAGATGGCTTTGTTGCATCCAACAAAAACAACCAAACTACAGCAACTTAACCACAAGAAAATAATTTAATCTCTTGTTTTCTTTTATAAATTTCACAATATTTGCTACCATGTTAGCGAGTGAACAAGTATATTTATTTTGTATGGGTTTACAAGTTAGTGAACTAAGTTTGCATTTGACTGCTTTAACTATTGACATAAAAGGATTCTTCAACAATAGTGAACAAATTTCGTAAAAAAAGTTTGTAGAATATCTCCTAACAAATTAATTCACCTATTACCTAAGATTTTAGTCAGTATGTCTTTAATGCCCGGTTTTTCCAAGCACACTCAAAGTTCAGGAACACTCAAATTTTGATAAACAGGTGACATTTTCTATGAATAAGTATAAGAAATGTAGTAAACTGTAGTGAACTTGAGGGTCCCTCAAATTTGAGTGCGCTTGGAAAAGCCGGGCATTAGACTATCTTCGAAAAAATAATAACAAAAACAAAATAATCTATGATAATTCCGTAGATTCAATGGGAACCAATATCTCACATAAAATCTCATTACCATTTAATGCTTGAAAACTGTAACCAATTTACTTGAATAGTAGCGTTCGAAAATTGGATTCTAGAATCTAGATGGTGACGTGTTTGTTGTGGCATCAGCCAATGAGAGCGCGTTGTGGGCGTGTACTTGTACTAGCTTGTGTTTGGTGGGCGTTGTTTGAAATGGGGTAACTGTCAGAGTTCAAAATGGCTTCCACCAATAGAACTGGTGAGAGGCGTTTAACAGATGTTTATTATTTTGCTTTGTTCCTGATTAATATTCTATACTACTAGATAATTAAAGTACATATCAAGTACATATTATGATTAAGCACATAGTGCATAATTCTAAATTATGCATCATACAATTATTCAAGAAGGAGAAGAAGAAGAAGCTATAAGGCTACTAATAAACTCAAGATGATAATTTCAATAAATCTTTTGGAAAAATTAATTTTCTTCAGATTAAATTCCTCAAATTTTTCCTTATATTTGTAACTTTTTCAATTTCAATATTTTTCGATGATTACAGCTTCGCCTTTCATTTTCTCTTTAATGCTTTCTCGTTTAACAAATAGTTTGGACACAAATTAATGTTTCTCCAAAAGATCTTTCAAGCTCAATTAATGCAATAATGGTGTACCAAAGACCAAGTACCAAGAAATATTGTATGAGTAATATTTATCTAGCGCTAATTTCCAAAATCCATTCTCATAAAATATTCTTAGGATAGGATTCTCAAGATATCTTCTATTATTCAATGTAGGTCCAAATAAACATGAGAATATAATCACTCTCATTTGCTCCAAATAATCATCCAATGAATAGAATAATTTATTATTGTTGATAATTGTTCATCAGTGATGAAGTTCAAGTCTAGCTCGTTCTAGAAACTAAGGCGATTGACAAATGACTCTCAGGACATTGACAATTACTGCTCTGTCAGGACAGTCTGAAGCTTCTAAAGCGAATTAATAAAGCTGTAGTCGCACTCGTTCCTATGAACTCTCGAAGACCGCTCGCCGACTGCCCTGACAGATTATACCAACCGCCCTAATATTTGACACCTGCTACACAACCCCTAATAATAATTAAAAGTCCACCACCATTTTCGCCCTCAAAGTGAACTCACCCGAATGATATCTGGTTTCGGTTCTGGTGAGACGGCGATTGCCGCGACGTCGGGCACGCGTAGCGGGACTGCTGCTGCCGCCACCGCTGGTGCCGCCTCCCGGGTGCCGCACCACGCCCATGCTGCCGCCTCCTGCAATGCATCACACATGCCACACATGTCACTACGCGCACACACATGCACTACACACAACAAGCGTGTATAACAAACTGAGCCAGCTTCTTGCTTGCGTTATTAGTAGTATAATACAATACACTAGCTACTATAGTCTGTCTAAGTAAAGAAGACCCTCTGGCAAGATGGGAAAATGACTCAAGCTCGGTAGATATTGGTTCAAAAATTATCTATTTGATCTCAAATTGTAGGAAACAATTTGATATACAATTTAAGAACAAATTCATAATTTATGATTCAATATTGACCAAGCTGGAGACATTTTCCCATCTTGCCAGAGGGTCTTCTTTGCTTGGACAGACTATAGTAGTACAGTACAATATACTACTTGGAAGCATCAGTTAAATATAAAATGGCAAATAAAATTCATTCATAAATTCAATTTAATCGTATTAATTTATCTTCAATAATAGAGCTTCATAATTTTTTCCAAATTTCAACAACTCGCGAATGGATAAATTAAGAAAATATATATTGGAGAATAAAAATAATGGTGCTTAGAATTAATAGTATATTAAATTGATAGATATATTAAAAAAAATTAGAATGTCCGGGTAAGTCCGATTTTCACTTACTAGACGAAACGCCAGCTCACTCAAAATCGGATGTATAGTCTGTCCAAGCAAAAGACTCTGGCAAGATGAGAAAATTATTCTAGCTCAGTTAATATTGGTTCAAAAATTATTTATTTGGTCTCAAATTGTAGATCAGATCGTTTCCTACAATTGAGACCACATCAAAACATTTTGAACCAATATTGAACGAGTTGGAGTCATTTTCTCATCTTGCCAGAGGGTCTTCTTTGCTTGTACAGACTATACCTAGACAATAATTCTTACTTAATAGGTGGGAGGTTCAATTGACGATTGGATAAGCTCATTGTATAGCGATACAAAGTGCAATATTAAATCAAGGAAGTTAGAAATTGGGCGAAATAAGTTAGAGCATATTATGAAGTTGTTGGTATTGAAAATTTATAATTAAGAACAAGAAGCTGGCTTTAGCAAAAAATATAAAATCTGGAACTAGTTAAAAATATGAACAAATTCGAAAAGTCAAATATCATGCTTGAAAACAATATCATAACATAGCCAAATGCTTGAAAGCATCAAAACAAAACGGTAAATTATCGAGATTATGACGTGTAGCTTATATTATTAAATTAATAAATAATTAATAGTGGAGTGAATATGAAACTGGCAACCATCTCGTAGTCCTAGGCCCTTCATGGGATGATGAGTCATTGACAAACAAATATTATTAAAATCACATAGTATAAGGCCGATATTACACGATAATAGTTCTATGATCATAGTAGATCATATGGAAAGAGATGAAAATATGATTTCATATTTACATCTCTTTCCATATGATCAGATATGATCAATAGAACTATATGACAATAATAGTTCTATGATTATAGTTGATCATATGGAAAGAGATGTAAACAAAATTTCATATTTACGTCTCTTTCCATATGATCAGATATGATCATAGAACGTAATATCGGCCTACAGGTATTACACAATAGTTCTATTATCATAGTTGATCATATGAAAGAGATGAAATATGATATGATCCATATATGATCAAACTATTATCGTGTAATACCCGCCTAATACAGGCCTTACGTTCATTAGTAATTGTATCAATGAAAAGTGAAAACATTCCATCCTCACGTTTCACACAAATCTTACCTGAAGAAATGCGGAAGACATTCGGGGGGTTGGTTTTCAACTAAGTAATTCATGAATTTTCAATAATTGTAAGTGTAAAGAATTGAAAGCCATATAATGTTAGTATTAAAAACACACTAATTTGAAATCTTTTATACTCGTATAATAAGATACCATAAATGGAAAAACATATAAACCTACAGTTCTAGAGATTTCATCCTCCAATAATTCATTTCAGATTTCATCCACTGAGAATCGCAGGGACTAGTTACAAGAGATTGTAAAGTCCGTCCAAGCAAAGATGACATTCCAGCAAGATGTGAAAATAACTCCAGCTCGGTCAATATTGGTCCAAAAACTATAAATTTGATCTCAAATTGTAGGAAACATCCTTATCTAACAATTCGAGACCAAATTTCAAACTTTTCAACCAAAATTGTCCGAGCTAGAGTCATTTTCCCATCCTGCCAGAATGTCTTCTTTGCTTGGAAAGACTTACAGGGGAAACAAGCTCGAAGCAGCACAAAATATCGAAAACAAAATACTGTTGTCCTAACAATTTATAAACTGAAAAGCGCTTTCATTTTCATCCTCATTATTTTATGCACTAATTGAACGTTTCTTTGTTGCCAAGTGATTTCGTTAATCGTCTGTCTTAACGAGTGAATCGTTAACTTGATTACTGACACTGGCGGCTCGTGCCCACCAAACAGGTGAAGTTCTGTACAGTAAAAGATACGGGCACTTCACCTGTTTCGTGGGTACGAGCCGCCAGTGATTACTGAAGAACTAAAGCCTAGCATTGAGAAAAGACCACCTGCTCAATTTACACGGCAGTTTCGTTAATGAATCTTTTCAGCCCAAACAATTTAATAACAAAACGAGGAAAATTGGAGGGGAATCTTGAAAAATTATAATGGAAGTTGTTCAAATTTGAGTACTGGTACTCAAATCTGGTCAAAAAGGGTTTGAAATCTGATCGGGGTCTTAAATACTTCGTCGTTAATAAACCGAAATTATCATAGGAAAAAGAGTTGAAAACTGATTTTTACACGCAGGATGAGAAATGAAATGAAGAGAATGCAAGTTAATTAAAGTACTTGAAATGGTAAATTTTAATCATGATGTAATTTGAGTACATTTTTACTGGAAGAATTTAGTATAGTCTGTCCAAGCAAAGAAGGCCCTCTGGCAAGATGGGAAAATGACTCAAGCTCGGTCAATATTTGTTCAAGAATTATAAATGTGGTCCTAATAGTAGATCTAATTATTACGTACGATTTAAGATCAAATTGATAATTTTTGAACCAATATTGACCGAACTTGAGTCATTTTCCCATCTTGCCAGAGGGTCTTCTTTGCTTAGACTGTCTATAACTCATAAGACAGTGTCTGGTGCTAGATGTAGTGATATTTATCCATGATGGGAACTCAAACATGTTGTAAACACAATTTTAAATAACATTTTTACTTTACCAAAAACGGACAAATTTTTGGGCACGGATTATTTTGAATATTATACATACAGTGCATCAAATGTCATTGAATAAATTTTATCTTTGTATTAATATTACTGTATCATAATTTCATATTGGAAGTCTTACTATTTCAAGATATTTATGAAATAGGTATCAGCATTCAAGTATTCTCTTAATATTTTGTAGGTTCAGTAAATCAGTATTTTCAACATGCATTCAGCAATTTAGAATTCTCTCAGTACACTTGAACTAGTACAAAAGTCAGCACAATAACTTTGGAACCGAGATAAATTAGAGCTAATTTGCACAGGGAAAGTTCAAGACTGCCAAGTCTGGACTTCAAGACTAAGATTAGACAATTCTCGTGGCCAACTTATTTCTTAACAAGTCAAAGTTCATCCACTAATAGAGCCCTTCTAGAGCCCATCATTTCGAAAATAAAGAGGAATTAAACTCGAGACAGTTGAATTTGAATGGACCAATGACAGTAGAGAGGTTTTAAATCGAGAACGGTGATTGGCTGAGGAGGGAAAAACGAGGAAGGAATTTTAAGAGAGGATCAAGAGACATCTTGATAATGGACAGTAAACTTTCAAGGCAAAATTACTTAATAAAGGCTACGTGAAGTGATTACAAAGTTTTAAACCTTTCTTCAACTATCAGAACTGAATTTTCTCTAAAGACTATATGAGAGGCAATTTGGGCATCATCACATTTTTTTCATATTGAGAATTATAAAAAATTATGGCTCTAAAGTCAGTAATTTTCATTATTTCCCTTTATTCATCGAAAATCTCTTTATTAAAAATTGAGTTCTGTATCCTGGTGAGCTTATTCAAAATGTTATACTATTTCCCTCTATAATAATAAACCTTCTTGTAAACTTGAGAAATTTTGTTTCTGGATCATCAATTCGTAACAATACCGTACACATTTTCTCATATTAGCTTTATGTTCTAACATGACATGTACACAGTTAGCGTGATTTTTCACAGAGTTGGTGTTGCTTAGGAAAATAATAGCCTACAGTTTAATAACATTTGAAACAAAGACTAATATAATTAAACTAAACATTGTGGATTGGTCAATTCGTAGAAAATAACATTAATGAAAATGGAAATATCAATTCAAGATACATTAATAAACTGTATCGCAACAGAAGATCAATAGATTATTATTTTAGCAATATGAATAAAGAACAACAAATGGATGCTAATTCACATATTATATTATCGTGGAACAATGCACATAATGTATCATACAACATTCATAACAGTCATTCGTAAAAATGCATACGTCATAAATCATAAATCGACATTCATAACATCACATGCATACAAACTCTTTAGCGGAAAACAAAATCACTGGCGGCTCGTGCCCACGAAACAGGTGAAGTGCTGTTCAGTAAAAGATACGGGCACTTCACCTGTTCCGGGTGAAGTGCTGTTCAGTAAAAGATACGGGCACTTCACCTGTTCCGGGTGAAGTGCTGTTCAGTAAAAGATACGGGCACTTCACCTGTTCCGGGTGAAGTGCTGTTCAGTAAAAGATACGGGCACTTCACCTGTTCCGTGGGTACGAGCCGCCAGTGGAAAACATATGATAAGCGATTCATTGAGAAGAGACGAAATAAAAATTTCGAAACTAAATCGAAGATTTGCTACTACGATTGCACTGATGACCGATTTCATCAATGAATACAATGAAATCAAAATACTGAAACATCAATAGAATTGACAGCGAACGGTTGAAAATGCATGCCAAATTGAAAATGAAATCAAAATACTGGAACGTCGACAAAGTTGACAACGAACTTGGCTAGTGCATGCCAATTTGCAACAGACATGCACATTGCATCAAATGCACAACTGATGCCATCCTCTCACAACGAAACTAACCATCAACAGACAACTAGAACTGTGGTCCTCCATGGTGGATATAGGAATGGATTGTTTTCTTCAGGACTAATTTTCAGGAAATAGAGCTTTAAATAAACAAGTATGGTCTCTCCAAGCAAACGAGACATTCTGGCAGGATGGGAAAATGACTCCAGCTCGGTCAATATGGGTTCAAAAATTATAAATCCCGTCTCAGATTATGGAGCAAAATGTTACCTACAATTTGAGACCAAATTTATGAGTTTCAAACCATTATTTTATTTTATTATTTATTGTTACAATTGGGACTTGATAGCAAGTATTTTAAGCAAAGGTGATAAGTCATATTAACCAAACTGAAGTCATTTTCCCATCTTGCCAGAATGTCTCCTTTTTAAGAGTGGGTGGTAGTGGACGGCAAACTGCCGAACGGCAAAATCAGGCCCCATAAGAACAAAGTAATTTTTATCAATCTCTTGGAACAGATAGGGTCTCTATTTATGGACAGAATTTCACGTTCTTTATCTCATTGGAAAGATAATTCAATTCTCCAGGGGCGTGACTTTTTACTTTCTCGTTAACAAATTATATTATATTAATTATATTAACTTTACGTTCATTTTAATAATTATCGTATAATTGATCAACTATAAAATTATTGAAAAAAGCTAAAAATCGAAAAAGTAAAACGTCACGCCCCTGGAGAATTGAATTCTCTTTCCAATGAGATAAAGAACGTGAAATTCTGTCCATAAATAGAGGCTTTATCTGCTCCAAAAGATTGATAAAAATTACATTGTTCTTATGGGGCTTGATTTTGCCGTTCGGCAGTTTGCCGTCCACTACCGCCCACCCTTGAAAATAATTTCAAAAGGGAGGAATACGTGTAAGGGAAAATTTCCTAATAACGATGAGGACGAAATTAAAGAGGGATGGTACTTCAAACACAGAAGAAAATTATAAAATAGAATTGAACAGAATGAAGAATAATAATTGATAAATGGTAGGAGAGGGGTTAGGAGAAGTAGGAAAAAGAGGAAGAGGAGAGGACCCACCAATAACGAGCGACCACTGATAAGGATGACCTTGAAGTGATAAGGAGTACCTGAATGATATCGTTTCTCATTGTGCGTGAGACGCCTCTGAGTGCGTTTCTGTCGCGGCTGCTGGCGACTCGAGCTGCCACCCGCTAAAAACAAACACAACTCAATCTATCAGTTCACACATACACACAATTCAGACGATTAGAACTATGAAAAATAGATATAAGAGGAGACTTATAAAAAAGTAGGAAAAAAGTGATCTTCATAGATCATAGAAGTGTGTCCTCCGTGAATTGATCATCAAGCAGTTTTCGTTCTGATATTTAGGGAAATTTATATGATACTTCATATAAAATTCTGATATACTAATTTTTCAACTTTCATATTCGAGACAGTTTCTTTTTAAAAATCTTCTTGTAATCGGTGATGTGAATGTGTTTTGAATATAATCTCAATGTGAAGTCAATCAAGTGTAATTTGCTTGTAAAACCTTTCATTATTTTATCAATTCATAAAAACAAGTCCGTAAAATACAATTAGGAAGAAATCCAATCTGATGGCAAAATTTTAGAATTTGAGAACGTCGAAACACTTTTTCTTATAAAATGATATTGTGTGACATAAGGTTTCAAATGTCATACATTTTTATAAATATTTTAGTGATTCGAATAAATAGTTCATACTTGCAACCAATCCTTTTCCAATCTACTTCTTTTCGAAGAACTCATTCAGTAATTTATAAATTTCTATCATTCAACTGCTCCTATTTCACTCATAAAATAGAAGTAGCACCTAAAGTTATAAAATTAAGCACCTTTTGAATGAATAAGCCCCTGAAGTTATAAAAATTAAGCAGCTTTTGACTGGAATTAGCCCCTGAAATTATAAAAATTAACCAACCTTTGACTGGAATTAGCCCCTGAAATTGAAATTGTAAGCAACTTCCAACTGGTATAAGGCAATATTATTTGTAAACAAATCATCACCTCATCAGAATGACGTCATCTAACACAGCTCGTTAACGATACCATCGTTTAACGGCGGTTAAACTTAATTAGTCTCTATGCAGTCGGCCACTTGTTGCTTCAAGTTTGATAGCAATGGAATAAACAAGAAGACGCATGATTCAAAAATAACCTCTAGTTGTTGCTTTTGACAGGTCACGGTCCTATTCATGAGACAGCATTCCGTTCCTAATGATTGTGGCTCATCTCATTTCATCAGGTCTTTGAACTACTACAAAGTATAGTCTGTCCAAGCAAAGAAGACATTCTGGCAAGATGGGAAAATGACTCCAGCTCGGTCAATATTGGTACAAACGTGATAAATTTGGTCTCAAATTGTAGGAAACATTCAGCTCTTTAATCTGAGATCACATTTATTATTGAACCAATACTGACCGAGCTGGAGTCATTTTCCTATCTTGCCAGAATGTCTTCTTTGCTTGGACAGACTATATCAACCACCTTCCATACTATCTATCATCATTATACACTAAAGAAGAACTAAACCTGCTTTGGATTTGGAAGTGATAAGACGAACGGAAATATTTAAGACTGACGCCCAAAAGTTACGCCATTTCGTCTGCTCCGTTTCACTGGCGGCTCGTGTTCAAGAAACCGGTGAAGTGCTGTACAGTAAAAGATACAGGCACTTCGCCTGTTTCGTGGGTACGAGCCGCCAGTGCTCTGTTGCGCTTCAACAACAGCAATCTTGTCAGTCCTAGTTGGGAATACAATATTCTAATTTTTGAATTATTGATGTGTATATCCCAATGCTTTGTAATTGTATTAAAACGTGTTCCAATGTATTAAAAAATTTTGTTATGTATTCTGATGTATCTGAAAGTATTTCAATGAAAGTGTATCTTCTTCGATGAATTATCTACCAACCAAAAGTAAATATCACCGTGCTTTAGAATTGATTAAATAAGTAAATATCAATTTGAATTGATTATAGCATTTGAAAAAAGTTGATAAACAAAGCGTAACAGAAATTAATAAAAGACAAGCATTGAAAATATTGAACAAAAGTAAAACACTGTTGCCTATTCTACACTTTATCACGAAGAGCAGTTGAAAATAATGGTTTACTTTACATGAAAATTGAGAATGAGAATACTGTACTATAAATAAACGAAACATTTATAGCGAGTTATCAATATTTTATTTAATTTTTCATGTTTTGACAAAAATCGGAAACTATATCACAAGCAAGTTCTAGATTGCAGCCATTTTGCCTTTTCCAACTCACTCTTTACAACATTCGAAATAGTTCCGAATTCAGCCAGTAGATGGCAAGCGCAATAGGGTGACTTGTTAAGCCTTCCATTAGACACGCCTCCAAGCTCCGCCTACGGCCTGATTGACCGACAACATCGGTTTGGAAAATGATCAAATTCGGCCTGTAGATGGCAGCAGTTGTCGGGTGCCGGTTCAGGTTTGACTGGGACACGCCTTCATTCCCCACCTTCTCTTTTCTGATTGGTAGTTGGTGTTGGCGTGAGTTCTGCCTTCGAAAATGGCTGCTAGCAGGAAAATGGTGGATGGTATATCATTCCACACGACATAACGCTGATTTACTATTCACCATCTCAAACTAATATAGTTTATTTATTTAGCCTACTGAAGTTGATATTTGAAGAATTAATTCATCTATAGAATTCAGATTATTTGTTACTTTCATCGTATCAATAAAACCAGTACTAGACTTGAATAGTTTTATGCGATATGAAATTAATGATATGGAAAAATTATTTTTCATTCTCATTTAATAAGACAAATACAATGATACGGAACTAAAACCATTCATTATCTAATACCGTCCTGAAAACTACAATTCCGAAGAAATATTGACATTTAAATCCGGCCCTGTTTTAATCTTTGTTGTTATTATTATGTAATTTCACCAAAATGTAATTTGAATAAATGATGATTGATTATGTAATTGAATAACTTGTTCACCTGAAAGAATCTTTTTGAAAATTTTTGACAGAACACAACCCCAAACCCAACAAGATCCTGAATAAAATTGCAATCCAACAATTCAAACCTCACTGAACGGTCTTCTCTGAAATCTCTCCAGTATATTCCAAACAAAAGGCTGTTAGCGTCATTCCAAGGTACGTTTCGCCACGAAATATTCGTCTATAATGCTTTCAGAATCGTCCAAATAACCGTCAACCCTTTTGGATGATTATGGTCTATCATTTGGCTACGGACGAGTACTGCATGGGACGGGCCAATTATTAATTTAACTATAGCCAACCGTATTAGGACGTAGAATACACTCAGATTCCTTACGATTTTCAATCGGGTAAGCTTCTATTCGTTGCCAGATATAGCCTACTATTTCTGACCCTCTATATCTATATGTAGCCCTCTTTACACGGCGGATTTATGATACGCAGTAGTGATACAGAGTCCAAAATTGATACAGGAAGGAATCTAGTTGATACGGGGTATTTGAAATGCTCAAGAATCGCCACCATATTGGAAATAAGCTGATTCTATTCCTCAATAATCAATTATTTAGAGAGTATTTCGCTTTCCAAAACTTAAAAAGGCTACTTTGAATTGAAGAACTAATAATTTTAAATTAAATTGAATGATACTGTACATGGATTCGAATTCAATCATTGACTTCACGCTCATCGGAATCAATTCTCGTTCGGTGAATGAAAAATGAATTTCGACAGAAATTACAACTTGACTGAGTTCACATAGAAATTACAACTGGATGCTAAATTAATTGTAGAACTAGATTGAATTCACAATGTGATACATATCAACACATTCGGATAACACCTTTGAAACTAATCAATTAAATTAACTTGTGAGATAGGTCATGGGACAAATGAACGAATTCTCAATTCTATTCAAATTGAAGAGAATCAAATTACAGGATACAACGTTTTAATCAACGACTCGATTCGCTACAGGAATTTTCAATAAATTACTGAATGACCTTCTGTTTGGGTGTGAATAATTATTAGTCAACATCACTCATACACGTACATCCACCACTGGCGGCTCCTAACCACGAAATAGGTGAAGTTTCCGTATCTTTTACTGTACAGCACTTCACCTGTTTCGTGGACACGAGCCGCCAGTGACATCCACACCCTCATATTGTCATCAACCAATCAAATTACAGACAATTGAAATAACAACCAATAGAAATTCGATTAGAGCCAATATTCACCAAACTGGCGTTGATAACAACTACTGACTTTGACAACAGCTTTGAAATTAGTTTGACTCGTTAACTTCCTATGGTGTGTCCAAGCAAAGAAGACCCTCTAGCAAGATGCAAAAATGACTCCAGCTTGGTCAATATTTGTTCAAGAATTATAGATGTGGTTTTAATAGTAGATCAATTTGTTTCCTACAGATTAAGATCAGATTGATAAATTTTGAACCAATATTGACCGAGCTGGAGTAATTTTCTCATCTTGCCAGAGGTTCTTCTTTGCTTGGAAAGACTATACCATCTACACCGTTATTGGTCTCAATTCGAGTGTTACAATACAACAGATACTGTATTTATTGATTTCACTAGTTTATTAAGTTAGTTATATTTAGTATATTACAATTGTTTCTTCAGAGCTTCAAACAATGCAAGCAATTCCTCACAAACTGAAAATCATTACGAATTACTCGTAAACTAATCATTGAAATCTATTTTGGTGTTATAAAAATCGTAGTATGTATTTATCTATCTACTTCAAAGAGATCAGTGATTATGAAGGCGTCTTTAGACAGCGGATTTTTTATACAAAATTGCAAAATTGATACGCAATCGTACAGTGAGGAAGCTCATTGACACAGAAAATTCTCTACCTGAGTTCAAGATATTACAACTATTTATACAAATATTTTTAAAATTAGGTTAGCTCTTTTGACAAGGCCGAAAATTGGGGTAATATAACTCTTGACCATAACCTTCTAACATTCCACGAGAAATGATAGATGGTTATGTCTTGGCTCTCTGAAACTCAATATTTTATTAAATAATACCCAAACTCAGTTCAAATACTCTCAAAATGTTTAATAAATGAGAACCAGAATCAGCTTATTCCCAATATGGCGGCGATTCATGAGCATTGTATCAACGAGCTTCCTTCCTGTATCAATTTTGGACTCTGTATCCACTACTGCGTATCAGAAAACCGCCATAATATGAAGATGTATGTATCATTGCAACACATTTCCATTCACACACCCAAATACCACTCATTCATCCAGTAATTTCATTCATTCATTATTTAAGTTCATTCTTTCATT
The DNA here is from genome assembly GCA_017141385.1 of Sogatella furcifera. NCBI lineage: Eukaryota > Metazoa > Arthropoda > Insecta > Hemiptera > Delphacidae > Sogatella > Sogatella furcifera. The sequence continues at coordinate 36,263,490 of CM029551.1, forward strand.
CATTAGTCTCAGAGACAACCAATCAATTTAATCTAATCATCGTTACCAACCAAAGATTAACACAAACAATTTTCTAACGGCTACGATTTGTTGATTAGGCAAAACTGAGTAAACATTTCAAGTTGATAATGTCAATTCGATTGATTCAACACGATTCATCAATCACAATTTGATACGTAGTAAACAATGTGGAAATGGTGCAAATATGTCAAAATTATATCAACAATAATGTTTGGAAGGGGAAAATGAATGGCATGAGAATAGGCCTACAGGCTAAGTTTGAAGGACTGTAAATATGACAAGAGGGAGGCAGTTATTATCACTGTAATTGATAAGGGACTAATATTTATTCGGACACTATAAATGTAATTGATATGGGACTAGGGATGCTGATAAACTAGACATATTCTGCTAATAAATTTGAATTAAATTCGAAGTAAATCTGGCCTACGGCTATAAATAGCTCAGCTTTCATAGGAACCAAAGAGAATCCTAAGAATTAGAGCTCTATTATTCCATGATAGGAACACATCGGTTTGAAATGTGGAGACTGACAATTATTACAGTAGTGCCATATTATTTGCCAGTAATTGATTAACTAGACTTTTATTATAACAGTAGTATGATAATATTATAAAAAGATACACTGGAAAGGGCCTATGGAAATGCAGTACTCAATTGAATGGATAAGTGCCACAAAGTAAGTTTATATTCGGATAATTTTGGGAATAAATGATCAATTCAAAATGCTCTGTATGAGAAATAATTGGAGCACACACAAATCTGAATTGAACAAGTATTTGAAACGTAAACGTACCTGCTTCTAAACGTATCTAAAATTCGTACTTTGAATTGGCTACATTAACAATGCAAAAATTCTGTAAATGTTGAAAAATTTTGTAAATTAATAAAAATGCGAATAAAGAATTTGAATTTGAACAAATAAAAATCATCCTAATCTACAAGTATTCTTTTGATCAAGTTATGAGTACAAAGACTGAATACCCAGACTGTAGTAGAAAGCATTGTGGAATAAAAAACTTATGATAGCAATGAAGTCACCTGAACTATGTCACCATCTTAGCTTATCAAGATATCTTATCTTTATCTCATCAAGTATCCAAGTCAGCCAAGATCCTTTACCACATGAATTCAGCAAAGCGCAAGTGGTGAGCTTAATTAAGCTAAGCTCAGCTTAGTGGTAGAAAACAATGTAAACATTACAGTATTACCAACCAAAGCGCACTCACGAGCTTGGGCGTGTGTGAGCGAGTGGCGGGAAAATTGAAAATATGGTTAGAAAGTGACAAAATTCAAACTTCAAACAGCACGGAATTAGTTGGATAGAAATTAGCGACTAATGACACATTATTTCCTTTGGAAAAAATTTGGCAGAAAATTTGGCAAAGTGCTAACTAATTTCTAAGCTTAGCAACAGTTAAGTGGTGTTTGTAACATGGAGAAATACAATACGAAATTGGAAGTTGGAAAAATCATTATTGCTTCTATGATAAAGTCTGTTCAATCAAAGAAGACATTCTGGAATGATGAGAAAATGACCCAAGCTTGGTCGAAATTGCTATAGAAATAATACATTTGGTATCAAATTGTACAAAAAAATTTATAAATTTTTAACCAATGTTAACCGAGCTGTAGCCATTTTCACATCTTGCCAGAATTTCTTCATTGCTTGAAGACTATAAGTACAAGTGGAAAGTATTGCTTTGTTACATCTAATAATACAAAATTTTTAGAAATTGAAATGTGCTTTGAAAAACTTTCAAAATATAATCACTATTATCTAGTTTGTAAAAAGTAACTTAACATATTAAATTACTCGAGTTATGTGATGAACTAGCAACAAGTGATCAGTCTGTCCAAGCAAAGAAGACACTCTGGCAAGATGAGAAAATGACCAAAGCTCGGTCAATATTGGTTCCAAAATTATTGATTTGGCTTCAATCGTAGGAAACATTCTGATCTACAATTTGAAACCAAATCAATATTTTTTTTAACCAATATCGACCGAATGGAGTCATTTTCTCATCTTGCCAGAGGATCTTCTTTGCTTGGACAGTCTATACAAGTGTATCACTGGAATGATACAAGAATAAAAGTGTATCACAGGTATGATACGCACCTTGTGGTTGTTTGGGGGCATAAGGCGCCAGTAGTCGGGCTCTCTTCTTTTCATATCCTTTCTGTGTGATGTCACCTGCAAGAGAGAAAGAGAAACACAATTAGAATTAATTCATAAATTAAACAAATCATACATAATCATCACAAAAATAAAAGCCCCAAATAACCTTAAACCAATAAAAAAAGAGTTTGATTTAGAGTTAAATTTTACTGTTGACAGAATTGAACGTGGTGTACAAATGGAATGAACTCAATTGATAAGGATGATTTAAGAGAAAAAATTAATAAAGAAAAACTGTGATAACACGATCAAGATTTTTTTTATTCACGGAGATGGCAAGATATTTTCCATAGATTCTAGGCTACGATATGGTTGCTGTAACAAGGGTAATCATCACATAAACTTATAATTTTTTATCAAGTTATAATTTTCTAAAAATAAGTTGGTATTCAGTTATTACTTTACAAATTTATCAATTTCAAGTACTGTAGTTCAGACTATTCTATACCACTGGCGGCTCGTACCCACGAAACAGGTGAAGTGCCCGTATCTTTTACTGTACAGCACTTCACCTGTTTTGTGGACACGAGCTGCCAGTGTTCTGTACTTAGCAAGGATTGAACAAACAACGACTACTGTATTAATAGCAGCTTAATAGCAGATAACTTTATCATAGATTTTTCTTTCTTTCTTTTTCAAATTTTACTAATGTACTTTATCATTTTTCTTAATTTAATTTTTACATGTCTATTTAATTTAAAATTAAAGCTCACGAACAAACGAAAAGTCTTGTGAGCTTCTTATTCTATTGTACAATGATTTTCTTGTATTGTGTCTTTGTAAAGATAATCTATGTAAAGTGTACAAAGAATAAATAAATTTGATTTGATTTGATAATACCAAAAATACGAATCCTATCGCTGATCCATCAATTACAACAAGGTCAGTAGAATCAAGATGCTTATCACCAGTACTTCAACACTAATTACAATGCCAAACAGGAAACATTGCTAACAATCTGACTTAACACGCAAAGTGGATGAACTTATCAGCTTTCGATGGTTCAGGGTCACGGAAGCATCGCAGCTGATCAAAAGTAATGTTTGATAGGAGAATACAGAATCAAAAAAAGATTCGCTCCGGCAGCTGGCGGTCGGAAAGAGTGCATTTCAAATGCAATTCTATGATGGCTCAAATCATATGACTTATAATGAGCTATTCAGGGTATGAATTCAAAGGCGCCGTTTTCGAAAAACACAATTTTTGGCATTGTGTTATTCGCCATTTTCTCTGCCATTTTTGATTGGATTTTTTCGTTAATGGCTCAAATTGTAGGGAATAATAAGGGTATTATACACACCAATTTTCAAAACGATCACGTTATTGGTCGATTTGTAGTGATTTTTCAAAATTTTCATCCCCTAATTTCACCCCCTACCCTTGAACCAATTTGGCTGGTTAACGAACTTGACCGAGATATTAACACTAATGATTTTTGGGCAAAATTTGGTCGCTCTCCGACAAGCCCTTCGGGAGTTATCGTGTTAGCAAGAAACTGTACATATATAAATATATATATATATATATACATATATATATATATATATATATATATATATATATAGAGAGAGAGAGAGAGAGAGAGAGAGAGAGAGAGAGAGAGAGAGAGAGATATGAATTTGAACGGACATCAGATTCGTGTTCTGGGGGCTCGGAAACGTGTAAAAAATATATCACATCATAAATTTTCGATTGTCAGGGCAAGACCAATAGTGCATTTTTTCAAATGAAATGCACTAAAATTACAATTTTCAAGGTGTAAAGAAACTTATTTCTTGTTGAATAATGTACAAGACAGAATTGAGTAAATGAATTCTTACACCGTACACTTTGAAATTTCAACATTATCAGAAAATGTTACTAGGTAAATAACCAAAATGTACCAATTGAACTTAGAATCTCATTGTTTCGAGTTACTTTTAGTTATAACAAAGGATAATAGAACTCTCTAGATAGATCTCTAGAAGATCTCTTTGATCCTCTTTGGTTATAGTAGACTCGAGTGTCTACTTTCAATCGCCTATTCCTCTACATATCTATTATCTCTACATATCGCCTATTTCTCTATCATATTCTATTCCTCTTCGACTTCTTCCTCTTTTTCCTACTTCCAACCTTTTTTCTCCTTTTAATTTTCCCCACTTTCACCTCTTCTTCCTTCCCCTAATCTTTTTCTTTCTCTTCATCATCTTATCCTTTCCTTTAACTAATTCACTTTTCTCCACTAAGCACCATCATTCTCAAGCATTACTCAATTTCTCCTCGTTCAACATGATTGTGTTATATCCATCGCTTTGTGGATGCTCACTCATGCATTAACTAAACACAAAAAATGAACTTGAAAAACACCAGAGCTTCTACAGATACTGTAGACTGTATATAGTCTGTCCAAGCAAAGAAGGCCCTCTGGCAAGATGAGAAAATGACTCCAGCTCTGTCAATATTGGTTCAAAAATGATTGATTTCGTCTCAAATTGTAGGAAACATTCTAATCTACAATTTGATACCAAATTAATATTTTTTGAACCAATATTGACCGAGCTGGAGTCATTTTCTCATCTTGCCAGAGGGTCTTCTTTGCTTGGATAGAGTATACCACTACTACTTATAGAATACCATAGAATAATGTAGAACCTCTCTAGGTCTCAACACACAATTACAGTTTGAAACATGCGTGCATACACATAGCACTCTCTCACTCATAATCGCTCTTTCTCTTTCACTCTCTCACTCGCTCTCTCTCACACTCACTCACTCTCACACTCTCTCACTCTCTCCCACTCTCCCTCTCACACTCTCTCTCTCTAGCTCACTCACTCTCTCTCTCTAGCTCACTCACTCTCTCTCTCTCTCTCTCAAGGTCGCTTGTTATCCTTCGTTCCATATCATCGGATCCTGCCTAATCGGCCCCCTAGAGATCTAACATTCGTCTTCTGACGTGTAACTGAAAGAAAAAATGAGAAAAAAAAAAATTCTTCCTAGAAAACATCTCCTGGCAGCCACTGCCTTTTTTATCGGTCGTTATCACACGCCTACAGTCTGTCCAAGCAGGGAAGACATTCTGAACAAGCTGGGAAAATGACTCCAGCTCGGTCAATACTGTTTCAAAAAATATTTATTTGGTCTCAAATTGAAGTTCAGAATGTTTTATACAATTTGAGACCAATTGTATAATTTTTTAACCAATATTGTCCAAGCTGGAGTAATTTTCCCTTCTTGCCAAAGTGTCTTCTTCGATTTGACAAACTATACATCATTATTATTCATTCACAGGACACTACTCTGTACGTGACGTCACATGCCGTGATGTAATGTGATATTGATGACAATAGAGACATGATAAAAATTCGTATAATGATGATGGATTTCGTTTCCGTCTATGCATTTGTTATCGGTGCATTGTCATGTATTATTCAGTAATAATCAACCTTCATAAGGTATTCGTTATGACCACAAAAATAGAAGCTCAACCTATACTAACCGATCCAATCAGAATGATGGAATGAAAATGTCCGCCTATTGCACAAATAACAATAATTGAATTCCGTCTACATGAAAATTCGTTGATCGTTATTCAGGAGCTAAAAACCTCTGGTAAAGTCTAATGGTAATAATTGATAATGATGTAACAACCGAAAAAATAATCTAGAATTTTTAATAAATAGTGATTTGATAACATCTTCTCTTTTCGTTTAATATGGACAACTACCACAATATCACCTTCACAACCACGCAAAAAGCTGAAAGACTCTTTTTGAGGGGACATTCTAATACGCAGTAGTGATATAAATTCCAAGAATGATACGTAATCGTACAGGAAGGAAGCTCATTGACACAAAATAATTGCAACGTGGGGTTGCAAAGTGAGGTAAACTCATTTGACAATTCTGAAAATCGGTGAGAAATAACTACTCTGAGACTAAGTAATATATTTTTATTTAAGGAAGATGAGGAGGAGAAGGAGGAGAAGGAGGAGGAGGAGGAGGAGGAGGAGGAGGAGGAGGAGGAAAAAGAGGATGAAGACGAAATGCGAGAAGGGAAACATAATAACAAGATTCAATACCACTGGCTCTGTAGCTTGACTAATCATCCGGTCTGATTAGAGTATGTAATAAACGCTATAGTCTGTCCAAGTAAAGAAGAACCTCTGGCAAGATGGGAAAATAACTCCAGATTAGTCAATATTTGTTCAAGGAATATAAATGTGGTCTTAGTAGTAGATGTAATTGTTACCTACAATTTTAGATCAGATTGATAATTATTTTTGAACCAATATTGATCGAGCTGGAGTCATTTTCCAATCTTGCCAGAGGGTCTTCTTTGCTTGGACAAACTATACTTATTTGGTTAGAAAAAGACACAGTAGACGAGCGTATACTGTGTAATCAATCTGGTCAGGATTGGTTTTGCTAAAATGATAGTTAAGCACAAGATAATCTGAACGAGTACTAAAAAAGTCCACTGTACTCAATTACTAGCCACCTACTGAACAAGTACAAGTGTTGAGATTATTAGTGTATTTCATCTTTCAGGTGTAATATCTATTAGACAAATAATTGTCCAATATACTGTAAGTGGAATAACTTCCGACTTCAAATACATTTACACATTGTCTAACAGACATAACAAGTCGGAAATTACATAGATAAGCGTATATAGTCTGCCCAAGCAATGAAGACATTCTGGCAAGAAGGGAAAATGACTCCAGCTTAGTCAATATTTACTCAAAAATTAAAAAATTAGTCTAAAATTGTAGATCAGAATTTCTACTACAATTTGAGAACAAATTTATAATTTTTGAACAAATATTGACCTAGCTGGAGTCACTTTCCCTTCTGCCAGAATGTCTTCTTTGCTTGGACGGACTATACTCTCATTGTGATTTCTATGCTTGGGTGATCTGGCTAATGTATAAATTGTTGGGTTGGGTGTAATCGAAAATGTGTAATAGCATGAAAATTGAAAACAAATGTGACAAAAAATCTAATTTGAATTTTAAGACAATGTGATTCAATGCTTATTCACTGTCCATAATCTATCCGGCAAATTGTCTTCATGGCGAATAATAAATTTAAGATAAATAATGTCTTATGGATGTGGGTAGTTGGAATGCAGTCTTCAGATGGTCGTCAACTCTTCAGAATTGCACTAAAAGTAATATCAGTTTTACCATACTGTAACTAAATGTTGCTTTAATACATGTTTATTATTGCCTCAGCGCGTATTTCCAAATGAATAGGAAATAAAATTAATTCTGATACCAAATCAACATTAATACAGTATCTACTAACAAAGCAAAGATGTCCAAGCAAAGAAGATGGCAAGATGAGAAAATAACTTCAGCTCGGTCAATACTGGTCCAAAAATTACAAATTTGGTCTCAAATTGTAGATCAGAATGTTTCCTACATAATTTATTATTTTTGAACCAATATTGGAGTCAATTTCCCATCTTGCCAGAATGTCTTCTTTGCTTGGACAGACTACACAATCCTGAATTTCATTTGAATAGCTCTTTCACAAATTTCACAACGTGGAGGTCCCTTTTCATCACAATCCTGTATTAACTAACATTTTGAATCCGTAATTCTAATTTGCAATACAGATGCTTTTACATTAGATAGGTCTCTAATCAATAACTTTCAACCATTTTCACTACAATTTCATAAAATCTCAAATCAGAAAATCTACTGAGAAGTTTCAATAATACCTAAACCAGAATCAATCCCAAGTTTCGCAACTTATCCCAGGGAATTGTTGCAATACGAACGCGCCCTATCTCAACAAAATCACCAACAACTCAATCAGCACTAACCAATGACAGCTGATCCAGTTGAGCCACGGTTCAACCAATAACAATAATTATTATTTCGCCAGCAACATAGATTACTATTACTACAACAGCAATTCCCGAACCGGAACTACTGACCGGCCGTTAATTATAACCGGCCGTCAACTGCTAACCGCCGATTGCACAATTTAACACACGACATCGCTTTGTCTCAAGCACAGTTTTTAATTACAAGCATGAACAATAAATTTAATCGGACTGTATTGAGAAATGGGGGCCAATCAATAAACTAGTTCGGCCGACTGACGATAGAGTGCGGGCGTGTTTTGCGAAACAATTATGACAGTAGTGATCTCAATAAATAAATAATCTATTGTTATTCTTCAATATTCTTTCTTTCGTCAATCATATTTTTACTTTCGTCTTTCCTCAACATCTTCTGGACCTTGATCTACTTCTACTTTTGCTAGTTCTACAACTACTACTACTACTAGTCTACTACTACTACTACTACTACTACTTCTACTACTACTACTAATTCTACGACAAAACATTAGGCGGTTTCGTCTGATACTTGTGCGCTTCAACAGCTGATATTGTCAATTGGAAAATGTCATTCAGCTAAGCCTTGATGATGTTTTTGAAATCGAACGAGACAACCAGCTGTTATGCTGACGCCGCAGGGTAGAGCCTGGAGGGTGGAGGGTAGTTGGAAAATCTAAAGAACATACACACCATCCACAGTAATACATAGTATGAATGGTATGACGTCATACTGTTTTTTGAGGTTATGTTGTCCATATTTAAGAATTTCAAGATGGCGGCTGAACACATACCATTCATACGATGTATTACTGTGGATGGAGTGTATGTTCTTTAGATTTGCCAACTATCCTCCACCCTCCAGGCTCAACCCACCGGCAGTACGGCCTCAGCCTAAGTGGGTTGAATCACGTACAAGAGATAGACCAAATAACTTTATGACGTCAGATATACTTCTTTTTCTGCTCCATATTATCCTTCAACTCAATTTTGTACTTATTGCTTCAAGTTCATCATCTTTCCATGATACTTTTCATCTATGTCATTATCATATTCTTGAGTTTCGTACACTACTAAGACCCATTAATGCAGTCAAAAATTTCACATTTTCATTTTCCTACTTATTTTTACCAAAATTCGTCTATCTAGGCTACATTCTTCACTTATGTTTCATTTTATTTATTTTCCAGCATTTCATCAACAAATTCTATTTTTCCTTTACATCCTCGTTCTCATTTCCTAGAACCTCTTTAATCCTTCTTCCAATTTTTAACTTTTTCACCATCTTGTCACCATGTCCTCTCCATCACCTTTTTCGTCCTGAATCCTTGTACTTCTTCTGCTTCCTATACTCATTCGATTAAAACTGAAAAAGTTCAACTCTTTATTGTTCTAAAACTACGGACAATCTTCACTGGTCTCTGTAGACCTCTTGATCATCATGTCGTCCCTCTGTCCAAGCAAAGAAGACATTCTGGCAAGATGATAAAATGACTTCAGCTCGGTTGATAAGCGCTTAAAATATTATAAGTTTGGTCTCCAATAGTAGAAAACATTGTGCTCTACAATTTGAGACGTGATTTATAATTATTGAACCAATATTGACCGAGCTGGAGTGATTTTCCTATAATGCCAGAATTTCTTCTTTGCTCGACTATACACAAACTAGAACATGGAATAAAAACAGTAAAAAACTTTCAGCTCTACAATTTGACGCCTAGTTTATAGTTATTGAACCAATATTGACCGAGCTGGAGTCATTTTCCCATCGTGCCAGAATTTCTTCTTTGCTCGACCAGACTATATACAAACTAGAACATAGAATAAGAACAATACGAAGTACTTTCCCTCCAGTTATAAAATGCACTCTAGACACTCTCAGCTATTTAAAGGTGTAAAGCTGAGATCAGACAACAAAATAATCGATAAAAAGTATCGACCCACTGATAACAGCTGATCAGTCGACCCACAAATATATCGACCCACAAGCTGGCCTATTGTTGCCGACTATAAAATTGAAACAATAAATACATAAATTTCCGCCGTTATTGCAAAACAATGTCTACAACAGCTTAGCGCAGGCCGGCCTTGAATGAAGCAACCCACCCGCGGTCACCACTTCTGCTCAGTGAGCCGCCCAGCGTCGCTTAACCGAAGAAATGATCCATTACAGCCGAAGAGCTTTGAATATAATACATGAATATTATGAAGACTATAATGTTATGGATACTATTATAATTTTCGACTCGGAGTACATTGTATTATAGATTTTTCCAATACATTCACACAAATTTCAATTGGCTTTACAATCAATCTATGCTTTCTGAAAATCATTTATATCGATTGCACACCTAATAAACACAGTTTTAAACCGAAATATTTCAACTACAATATTGACTGCTTCAAATCAGTTGGCCAAGTTGAGGATTCAAGAAAGAGACAAAATTGTTCGTCTCGTCGGTAACCAAAACATTTTCCAAAGTTCTGTAACAACACTGTTTGAAATGTTTTTGTTTCATTGTTTCAATCCAGAGGCAACTTGCGTATCCATATACACTGTATTACCTCCAAGCGAACAAGAGTTCTTATGCCAGTGGTTTTTATTATGAAATTTTTGTTGAATTGTAATGTAATGCTGAAATTTACTTTGATTTTGTATATGTATATGTATAAAATTATTTTGTACATGTGTAAAATTGAAAATGTACATGCTACGACGATATTGAAGTTACATAATGAACCATATTTCAGTTTGATTCATCGTACAAACTGAAACTTCATTCAATGAAATAGAACAATAATGTATCAAAAATCAAATATCTTTGAAATAAATATCTTTCCCCTTATTCCAAAATGTCATTTATAAAATGTATAACAATCTGGTACAGCTGACACAAAAAATTAAGGCGGTTTCATCTGTCTCTTCTACGTGTTATTACCTACTAAAAGCTGATGTAGAACATCTATTGTCTCTTTGAATTCAAAAACATCATCTGGGCCTAGCTAAATGACAACTCCGATTGACAACATCAGTTGGAGCGCAACAGGAGCAGACGAAACCGCCTAAATAACCAGAGTCAACTATTTAATGTTAACTATCCTCACTTCATAGACAACAACTAATCTACAGAACCCTCTTCCCTATAACTATAAACTATGCAGCCAACAAAAAATTATCTGCAATAGTCTGTCCAAGCAAAGAAGACATTCTGGCAAGATGGGAAAATGACTCCAGCTCAATCAATATCGTTTCAAAAATGATAAATTTGGACTCAAACTGTAGGAAACATTCTTATCTACACTTTAAACCAAATTTACAATTTTTGAACCAATATTGACTGAGTCATTTTCCCATCGTGCCATAATGTCTTCTTTGCTTGGACAGGCTAAAACATGGTAAACATCTCGAGAATTAGTTTGCATTTATGGTTGCAAGTCAGTGTATTAAAACATCCATAGTGTCTAAGGTCGAACACATCCATAAAAGTTGCCAAGACACTAAAAACGGATCCCTGAGGGAAAACCATAAGATGCCGTCAGTTGCTTGAGAGAAAGAGCAAGAAAAAGAAGAAGAAAGCCAGTGAGATAGTAAGAGAAAGACAGAGAATTGAATTCAATTGAGAAGAGAGAGAGAGAGAGAGAGAGAGAGAGAGAGAGAGAGTGAGAGATACATACAGAGAATCAGACTGATCGTTTCAAGAACAAATTCCAATAACCTGTTGAATTATTATGAGCTGTAAACGTTAGTTCCAAGAACAACAACAAGGTAGAAGCACTTGATGGGTAATCTCCTCCTCAAAATTCTCTTTCATAGTTCTCCGTATATTTTCTCAAACTAATTATTTTCTTCCACTCAAAGTTTCTTCAATCCGCACTCAAACCAGCTTTGCAATGAAACAAATTTTCTAGCATAAATTACTCCCATGGTACGAGCAAAGAAGACATTCTTGCAAGATGGGAAAATGACTCCAGCTCTCTCAAAACTGGTTCAGAAATTATAAAATTGGTCACAAATTGTGGATCAGAATGTTTCCTACGATTCGATAATTTTTGAACCAATATTGACCTAGCTTGAGCCATCTTTCCATTTTGCCAGAATGTCTTCTTTGCTCGAGCAGACTATAGCAACATAGAGTGCCCTATTGTAAGTTATTTTATAAAAAATTATACATAACCATTATTTGATTACTCTATGCTCTTCTGCCAAGACTACGCCATTCAAGTCATCATATTAATGTTAGCTAACCTCTCAATATTATGTTCCAAAACTAACTTTAAATTATGTTTTCAGATTATTTCCATTGTAACTGGCTACAACATAACCTATTCTTTTACAGCCTCACTAATCACGGTCTTTAAAATGTATTTATTTCAAAAACTATCATTCATACTTCACTGAGTACAGCTATTGAATTTGTATTGTCTAGTGGTACAATTTCTTGAATACTCTCACTTTAGAGTTCAGAATAACTCTTTCAAGAGTAAAGACTCTCATTATATTTTCTCTTTCTCCTCTCTCTCTCTCTCTCTATCTCTCTCACATTCTCTCTCTCTTACTCTCTCTCACTCACTCTCTCTTTCTCTCACATTCTCTCTATCTCTCTCACCATCCCTCTCTTAATATTCCACAAACTGCTTCATATTTTTCCCGTTCATCATCTCCTTTCCAGTTGATAGCTTCGTCTTTATGTTTCTCGGAACTTATCATCAACAGTTCGAAAGCTGCACACAGACTGCTGTACGTTCGTTAACCTTGTACAAACAATGAACGTCTGCAGACACTCAGCAGACCAGGCGATGGTTGAATTTTATGAGCGGCGGCCATCATTTTAAAAGAGAGAACGCCCTAAAATTATTATTATTTATTGTTCGGTCGCTTTATTTGATGGGCGCTGCTTCTTCCAGCTTAGCATGATTAGGGAAGGATGAGTTAGAGGGGAACAACAAAAAAAAGATAGAAAATAAGCTGGCAGTACAAGGATTATTCAAGAATGGCGTCTGGCGATAATTTGTTATAATTTGAAAGCACTGGCGGCTCGTACCCACAAAACAGGTGAAGTGCACGTATCTTTTACTGTACAGCACTTCACCTGTTCCGTGTACACGAGCCGCCAGTGTTTTAAAGGTTTCTTTCAAGGTAATAAATAAGTGGTGATCTGCCTTAATTCTGTATAGAATAAAATTGTAAGCAAAATCTGTAATTCAAGTAAGGAAAGTCTGAGTTTAAAAATGTTTTGAATATTATTTCTTTTCCTTATTTACAATAACTTGAGACTAAGAAAACAAACCCATCCAGACACAGATATTCGGCACTGTCCCAACAAAATAATTTTAGATTCATTCAATGATTTGTTCCTCCGGTCTTTGAATAGGGACAAACAGCAATATTAAATACATTGGATAATAAGCAGGAAGAGGAAAAGAACTCTACCCTATTCACGAGAACTTGAGACAAAATGAACATAGGCCTACTTTTTGCGTGTGCGTGAGTGTATCAAGTAGCTACCTAAGCAACGACAAACCATAACCAATGAACGATGTGACATAGACACGCAATACTTACAGGCAATGCGTGAAGTGTACTCGTATTTGTGCGTACTCAATTTATTTATCGGTGCTGTGTCTTATCACTTATCATTGCTATGGTTTGACATCGCAACATTAGCCATCATGGATAGGTTTGATTACCTTGTCTCATTTTTTAAATTTTTTTGAGGGTGATGCCCACATGGGCTTTTGGGCCTGTGCGTGGGTAATGGGAAGGATGATGATGATGAGAGATGAATTGATAGAGATGATGATGAGAGATGAATTGATAGAGATGAGAGATATTGTAAATGAGGTGAAGCCTATAATTGAACCAATCAGCTATCGCAGACCGCACGCAGACTTCCTTAACAAAGCTGAGCATAAAACTAACCACCATCATGGAAACGTTAAAATGACACAATCATCAGTCATACCCATAAGCCCGGACATTATATGGAATATCATATATTCAGACATCATATATTAATAAGGACCTCCTTCCCTTCCAAAGATCTAAAATCGTATCGGCTGATGCAACAAGTAGCAGGGATTTGTGGTGATGGATTCGCCTCACAATTTGTTATCTCAGAGTTGTCTGTGTTTGCTGGCTGGCTTTGGCCGTGAACTTGTTACAACAGTTGCCATGACAACCGACCGATTGTTTACACTGCTGCTTGCAATCAAGTTTTGCGCCATCTTCGTTCTTCAATCTATCACCTCTCACACACACACTCTCTCTCTCTCTCTCTCAGCAAGGCCAAGTGTTAATGGAAAGGATATCCTTATTATCCTTTCCCAAGAATGGACATATATATGTCTAAACTTCGCCTTTTCACTTAGATAACTTACACTCCTTATTCATTTTGCAGAACTCTCTCAATTTAAAATCTGTATAAATTTTGCATTCATTACATCACCGTTTCCGTATTTTTACTAGAAGTCTCTATTTTGTGAAATTTATAGGATAATTTGTTTTACTCATTTATATTACAATGTATAATCTAAGCCGAATTTTGTTATCTAATTGAATAAAGCAATCTAATCTAATCTAATCTCACTCTCTCTCTCTCTCTACTCACTTTTCTCTCTCCACTCTCTCTCTCTCTCTCTCTCTCACTCTCTCTCTCTTCTCTCTCTCTCTCTCTCTCTCTCTCTCTCACTCTCTTCTTCTTCTTCTTCTTCTTCTCTCACTCACTCTTCTTCTTCTTCTTCTTCTCTCTCTCTTCTTCTTCTCTTCCTCTCACTCTCTTCTCTCTCTCTCTCTCTCTCTTCTTGTTCATTCCATTTTTTGCTTTAGCGCTTTTCAGCGCTAGTTAAGTAAAGAAATTAAGTAGCTTACTGCAAAGGTTTTCTAGTTTTTCTCTCCAGTTTCATTTCATCAGTCATTTTCTATACTCATCCTAATTCACTCTATTCTTCTTCTAAATATTCATTCTTTCTTCTTAAAATTTCTTCTTCTTCTTCTTCTTTTTCTTTTCATCTTCTTTTTTTCATTTCTTTCTCTTCTTCTTTGTCTTATTCTCTTTCTTTTATATCTTTTTTTCATATTCATGTTCACATTCTTTTTCTCATTATCCTCCCTCTTCGCTCAGCCTTTGTTTCTACTTCCACTTCTACCTCTACACTCTACCCCTACGACTAGTTAGGCGGTTTCGTCTGTATCTTGTACGTTTTGTAAACTACTAACAGCTGATGTTAAGCGTTATCCATTTTCTCTTCTGATTTCAAAACATCATTTCTTATATGACATTTCTAAATAGAAACTTCCACTGGCATCATCAGCTGCTGGAGCACACAAAACCGCCCAACTTTTTGGTGTCAGCTCAGCTAAACATCTTGTTCCTAATCTTATAATTCTCTATCTCTCTTATCTTTTTCATTTATTCACTTGTCTTATTTTATAACTCCAAGTTCATAATCCTCCCACTTCTTCTTCTTCTTCTTCTTCTTCTTCTTCTTCTTCTTCTTCTTCTTCTTCTTCTTCTTCTTCTTCTTCTTCTTCTTCTTCTTCTTCTTCTTCTTCTTCTTCTTCTTCTTCTTCTTCTTCTTCTTCTTCTTCTTCTTCTTCTTCTTCTTCTTCTTCTTCTTCTTCTTCTTCTTCTTCTTCTTCTTCTTCTTCTTCTTCTTCTTCTTCTTCTTCTTCTTCTTCTTCTTCTTCTTCTTCTTCTTCTTCTTCTTCTTCTTCTTCTTCTTCTTCTTCTTCTTCTTCTTCTTCTTCTTCTTTCTCTCTTATTCGTTCCATTGGTATTGATTGTTGCTATTAATCATCTTTCTATTCTTCTTCTACTGTCAACAGGGTTTGGTCATAAAATTTTGTAAAAGTCCCTAATAATGAATAATAGTTAGGCTATTTCGTTGCTAATTCTTCAACGTCGTGAATAACTTGCAGAAGAGTTAATGATGTCATGTACGAAAAAATGCCATCCCCAATCAGGAATCGAACAAGATCATTATGCCGGTTATACCTATCGCAATAATAACAATCTCATTACTCATATGACTCAATATTCGCAATCATTCCACATTCATTATCCAGTCCATTACATTCAATGAAATCGTGTGTATGATGAAGGAAAGAATAAGATAAATTTATTAATGAGAAAGAGATAAAATAAGAGAGATAGAAGGAGAAAGCTGTTGAGACACGCTGAGCCAAACATTTCACTGTTAATTGAACAATGAGATCAATTATTATAGTTATAGTCTGTCCAACCAAGAAGACATTCTGGCAAGATGGGAAAATGACTCCAGCTCGCTCAATATTGGTTCAAAAATTATAAATTCGGTCTCAAATTGTAGATCAGAATGTTTCCTACAATATAAGACCCAACTTATAATTGTTGAACCAATATTGACCAAGCTGGAGTCATTTTCCCATCTTGCCAGAATGTCTTCTTTGCTTGGACAGACTGTAGTTGTTATGCAATTTGACAACGAGTTTATTGGATTGACTTTTGAACTGTTACGGCTTTGGTGATGGAATGTGAAATGGAGTGTAAATTGTGAATGAAAAGAGAAAGAGGAATGTAAAAGGATGATGAAGATAAAGAAGAAGATGAAGATAAAGAAGAAGATGAAGATAAAGAAGAAGATTCGTTGATGGGAAGAGGAGGTAGGCGAAGAGATAAAAACTATGAAGAAAGTGAAGAAAATCGAGAATTTATTGGAAATAGGTGAGACAAGGAATTGGAAGAAGTAAGTGTTGATGACAAAGAAGGAAGGATCCTTCATATAAGAAGATTATAATTTAGAAAAATTTCGAATAAAGATAAAATAAGGCAGAATAAATTGATAATATGATGAATAACGAGCAAGTATGCGGGGGCAACAATGCAATGGAAATTGATTGATTGATTGACTGCCTTTATTAAGGGCGGAGTTAGGACTCTTGGTCCTCTCTACCACACAACCCTAATAAAGGGAAAATGAGAGATGATAAGAAAAAGGAATTACGAAATCACAAAAGGAAGAAGAAGAGAAGGGAAAGATTAGAATTATTTTTACTTTTCGAAGATGTGGAATGGATAGAAGTATGAATGTTGTGAGAGGAAGAATGAGATGTGAAGAATATGGAAATGAAAATAAAAATGCGTTGCTAGCAAAAATTGAGGAAAGGAAGTGAAGGAGAAGAGAATATGAAAAAGAGTTGAACAATAAGGAATTGCCGTGAAGGAGAGGAAAAGGAAAAAGAAGAAGAGGAAGAGAAGAAGAAGAAGAGGAAGAAGAGGAAGAAGAAGAATAAAAAAGAGGAGAAAATAGATGAAGAAGAAGAAGAAGAAGAAGAAGAAGAAGAAGAAAGAAGAGGAAGAAGAAGAAGAAGAAGAAGAAGAAGAAGAAGAAGAAGAAGAAGAAGAAAAAGGTAGAAGAAGAGGAAGAAGAAGAGAAGAAGAAAATAGAAAAAAGTAGAAGAAGAGGAAAAGGAGAAGAAGAAGAAGGAGAAGAAGAGGAAAAGGTAGAAGAAGAAGAAGAAGAAGAAGAGAAGAGGAAAAGAAGAAGAGGAAAAGAAGAAGAAAAAGAAGAAGAAGAAGAAGAAGAAGAAGAAGAAGAAGAAGAGGTGAATAGAAGAAGAAGGAAAAGGAAGAAGAGGAAAAGAAGAAGGAAGAAGAAGAAGAAGAAGAAGAAGAAGAGAAGAAGAAGAAGAAGAAAAAGAAGAAGAAGAAGAAGAAGAAGAAGAAGAAGAAGAAGAAGAAGAGAAAAGGTAGAAGAAGAAGAAAAGAAGAAGAAGAAGAGAAGAAAGAAGAAGAAGAAGATGAAGAAGAAAAGAAGGAGAAAAGAAAAAGAAGAAGAAGAAGAAGAAGAAGAAGAAGAAGAAGAAGAAGAAGAAGAAGAAGAAGGAGGAAGAAGAAAGAAAGAAGAAGAAGAAGAAGAAGAAGGAAAAGGTAGAAGAAGAAGAAGAAGGAAGAAGAAGGAAGAAGAAGAAGAAGAAGAAGAAGAGGAAAAGTAGAAAGAAGAAGGAAAAGGAAGAAGAATAGGAAAAGGAAGAAGAAGAAGAGGAAAGAAGAAGAAGAAGAAGAAAAAAAGGAAGAAGAAGAAGAAGAAGAAGAAGAAGAAGAAGAAAAACAAGAAGAAAAATCAGAAAAGGGTGTGACGACAAAATACGAAGAAGCAGGAAAGAAACTAGAAGAAAACCAGATAAGAAAAATGATGTGATAGAATCAAGTCGTTTAAAGTGAAAGTAGACTATTTATTACCATTGGTATTCTTTCCGACAGGCCGGCATATGCAATGCATGTGTTAAACCAAAACACATAAACTTATGCACTTTGACCTCACTGTGCTGCTATTACATTATTCAAACAATGTCTGGTTGACATTGCATAAACATTTGGCAAGCAAACAAACGTATAGGACTCACAAAAATTACCTAAATATCAGGATCGATTCGGATTGAAGGTCGAGTTATGCTAATTTTGAGTACAGGGTTTCATCACTTGAGATACGAGAATGTATTTGGAATATATTTAGTGAGTCATGCATGTTTTTGGAAATGAAACATTTTGCAATGCAACATGCAAGTATATGTCAATGAATGTATGTAAAGTATGTGTCGAAAATGTATGTCAATGAAACAAGAAGAATGTCAGATTCATGGAAGTCAACAATTTCTACAAATATCATAATAGTTATATTGACAATTCCTTGACGTTATAAACGCATGACTTCTCTGATGTAGAGCCCTTTTCCACAAATTTACAAAGTACTGTACTGTGAAAAAGTAGGACAGATTTCACACAAGAATAAAAAGGCATAAAATGCGTTTATTTGTAGTAAGAAACCCGCTTATTCATTAATAAAAATTGGATAAATTAAAATTGTTGAGTCTTTCTAATATTGATGATAAGATAGTGGAACCTCGATAATTCGTAGCTCTATAATTCGTGGTTCTCATTATTCGTAGTGAAAGCTCAGTCCCTTGAAATAATTTTCCATTATTAATAGCTTCGATAATTCGTAATCTTCCCTAATTCGTACAAAAGCATTGGTCCCATGAACTACGAATTATCGAGTTTCCACTGTAAATTAATTTTAAATTATACCATTTCAACTGATACGAAAGAAAACTGCGCTAATCACCACAGGCGGCTCGTGCCCACAAAACAGGTGAAGTGCCCGTATCTTCAATTGTACAGCACTTCACCGTTTTGTGGGCACTAGCCGCCTGTGCTAATCACTATTCTATACAAATGGCGGAACTCAACAGAGAGAGTCTACTTCGTGACGTGAAGGCAACAGCCAATGAGAGGGGGTTGTGGGCGTGGAATTGTACTGGCACGCGATTGGTGGACGTTGCTTGAGGTGGGGCAGCTGTCATCTGATAACTTGTATCCACCAATAGAATTGGAGAGGGGCGTTACCTCGAGCAAAAATGTTTCGTAGTAGGATTCC
The DNA here is from genome assembly GCA_017141385.1 of Sogatella furcifera. Lineage (NCBI taxonomy): Eukaryota > Metazoa > Arthropoda > Insecta > Hemiptera > Delphacidae > Sogatella > Sogatella furcifera. The sequence goes on from CM029551.1 coordinate 36,282,937, forward strand.
AATGTTATATTGATTGAAATTCTCACCAAAGAGAAATTCTGTTTCAGACTATCGTAGACTTGCACTTTTATCTGACACCTACTAATACTCTATTGATTCTGCTTTGTAAAACATTGGACGATTAGACTAAAGTCATAATTTATTAATCCTTCTAGAATAATTGAAATCTTGTAATTTCATATGTTATCAATGATATTCGTACAGGATTTTTTTTAAGAATTATCTGTGAACTTTCAATTATTGTAATTGTTTACGAATGATTGTTTCAAAAACATGAACTCATGACTTTATGTTTCACACTTGATAACTTGTTTGAATCTTATTTCACTATCAGGAAACCCTATTTTTCATTTTCCATTTTCTCACTGTTCGTTCCTTTTTTACTCTAATTTCATCAGTTTTCAATAGTAATCTTATTATCTTGCAATGAATGTTTCAAATCAATTTTTCCAGATCAAACTTGGACATTTTATGAAAGGCGCTTTAGTAAAATCTTCGTTTTCTAAAGCATGTGAGACCCAATGTAGATACATCTAGCACTGGCGGCTCGTCAAGTGAAGTGCCCGTATCTTATACTGTACAACACTTCACCTTTTCACGGCACGAGCCGCCAGTGACATTTAGGTTAGAAGACTACAATCTACTAAATACTCTGCTTAGACAATCCTCTTACTTGAACACTCTGTATTATTTATTCAATCCAACCACCCATCTATCTCAAGTCATATTTATCTATAGCAAAGCAAAGAAGACCCTCTGGCAAGATGCGAAAATGACTCTAGCTGGGTCAATTTTGATTCAAAAATTATAAATTTCATCTCAAATTGTAGGAAACAATTTGAACTACTATTAACACCACATTTATAATTCTTGAACAAATATTGACCAGTCTGGATTAATTTTCCCATCTTGCCAGAGGGTCTTCTTTGCTTGGACAGACTATAATAGTCTAGCTACCTAAAATGCTACAATAAACATAATCTTCTGTTCATATATAGGCTTATACATAAACCATGTATTCTAGTTCCTATCCAAACAACTTCTATCAGAAACACTAATGTACTTTACAATCCATGGTGTGAATATTAATAGTTAAATTAATAGTAAATATTAATATTAAATTATGTAATGGACAGCCTTCACAAGTCTACCTCAAGTAAACCTTCTTCAGTAAGCTAATTCACCCATCTCATTCCCAAATACAATCTTCAAGCATCTCAGACAGTGCTAAAAGCACTAGCGGCTCGTACCCACGAAACAGGTGAAGTGCCCGTATCTTTTACTGTACAGCACTTCACCTGTTTCGTAGGCACGAGTTGCCAATGACTCAAAGCACAACATCTTCAACATCTATCTAGTATAGCTGGAGCCAAAATGCAAGGCAGTTGACGTATGACCTTTATAAATGCTCAGCTCTGTCAGGACAGTCTGAAGCTGTCTTCGAGAGCGAACTAGTATATCTGGAGTCACTCTGGTTTTGATCAACTGTCGTAGACAGCTCACCGACTGTCCTGAGAGAGTTGAGAATTAATAATAAGTCATTCCCCAACCGCCTCAATTTTTGTTGCAGCTATACTAGATTCCACTGGCGGCTCGTGCCCACGAAATAGGTGAAGTGCTGTACAGTAAAAGATACAAGCACTTCACCTGTTACGTGGGTACGAGCCGCCAGTGCTAGATTCTCGTATCCATTCATCAACTATATCTGTATCTTTATCTGGCTATATATCTATATCTGGCTCAACACTATCTCATACTATCTGTTCAGCATAAGGAATAGTGTCCTGCTTTTGAATCCTGAGGGAATGCAGCATCCCTGCAGTCTACAGCAATGCACTTCTGAAGTTCTCAATCGTCTGACACAACTCTACTCAATTTCATCTAACTTTCAACTTTACAAACACGTATAAGATGGGGAATGCAATGTTCTCCTGGTCAAAAGTTGCATCAAATAGAGTTAGTACTGTATAGCAAAGGAGACTAGACTTCAAGTCAGTCTAAACTTCTGTAGTAAACTGTGAACGAATTATCTGATCCAAGCAAAGAAGACATTCTGACAAGATGGGAGAATGACTCCAGTTGGGTCAATATTTGTTCAAAAATTAGAAATTTGGTATACATTTATTGATCAGAATGTTCCCTAAAATTTGAGATCAAATTTATAATGTTTTAAGCAATATGGACTGAGCTAGAGTCATTTTCCCATCTTGACAGAATGTCTTCTTTGCTTGGACAGACTTTAGATAGAAGGCCACAACTAGCAAATTGAAACTTTTGAATAATCTAGTTGATAATAATAGTATCTCTAATCTAGCGCGGTGTCTACACAGTTATTCAATTACAAAAAAAGATATTACAAAGAAGTAATTGCAGAATGAACATGTATCAAATTAAACAATCGAATAGAAACATCTCTTCATTCGGCGGATACGCAGTAGTGATACACAAGTCCAAAATTGATACGCAATCGTACAGGGAGGAAGCTCATTGACACAAAATATTTGCAAGTTGAATATTCTTGTACTTGTCTTTTCATTTAATAAATATTTTCAACGTAAAGTGAGGTTACCTAGTTCGACAATACCGAAAAACAGGGGGAAACTTATTGACTATAGTCTAATAATAGATAATAATAAAATGACTCCAGCTGGGTCAATATTGGTTCAAAAATTATTGATTTGGTCTCAAATTGTAGATCAGAATGTTTTCTACGATTGAGACCAAATTAATCATTTTTGAACCAATATTCACCGCGCTGGAGTAATTTTCTCATCTTGCCAGAGGGTCTTCTTTGCTTGGACAGACTATATCTGAAACTTAGTGTTTTTGATTCAATACTAGAAAATACCTAAAATATGGAGACTGAATTAATCAGTGATTATAAGTCTCTTTACCTAAGCCAAGTAAATCAAATTGTCTTAAAATGTTTGATTATTGACGAGTAGAACCAGCTTATTTGCAATATGGCGACAATCAGTGAGCATTGTAAATGTCTCGTATCAACAAGCTTTATCTTGTATCAATTTTGGACTCTGTATCATTACTGCGTATCAAAAATCCCCCGTTTAACGAGGGCTTAAGTGTAAAACAGAATTTTACTTCAAGTAACATACTATAAGCTATGATTGAGGGTTTGGAAATAGTTGAGGTTCTGAGGAGGTTGAGGGAGAAAAATTTGGGTAATTGACAGAAAATTAAGTAAAATTGTAAAAAATTGAGTTAACTGTGGAATACAAATCGTCTTTTTATCATAATAGATGTATTTCATCATAATATAAGGTATCATGGAAAGCAACATCGAATTGAGTAAAGTTACTGTCAACAAACTCCTAACCAAAGAGTAAAAAGTTAAAATGGAAGAATTCAAAGAGTAAGGAGTTAGAACGGAAATATGAAATTGCAATATTTTACAACTGCAATCTAATATGGGGCAACATCAGTCAGTCATGTACGGTATAGTCTGTCCAAGCAAAGAAGACCCTCTGGCAAGATAAGAAAATGACTCCAGCTCAGTCAATATTGGTTCAAAAGTTATAAATTTAGTCTTAAATTGTAGAAAACATTATGATCTACAAATCGAGACCAAATCAATAATTTTTGAACCAATATTGACCGAGCTGGACTCATTTTCTCATCTTGCCAGAGGGTCTTCTTCGCTTGGACAGACTATACATTAAAATGACTGTAACCAGTGAAAGTTAACGTCTGAAATCACGAGATCCAAGGATGTTAGCCCCAACAAGTACACATAACACGTGAATTTGTATCCTTCCTTTCGCTCGGTTACAATTTATACTTTATCCTTTCATTCCTTAGAATGAATTCACAGTTGTAACAAATTGAATCCGATTTTTGTTCATCATTACATTTTTGCGTAAGGTGAGAAGACATGCCGTTACAATTTCAAATTTCAAGTATTATAAAGCTGAGAAGAAACGTCTATACAATGTGAAGTGTATAATAGAGGCGTGTCTTCTCTGCTTACACGAACTATATCAATGGCAATTACTTTTCCTAGTTCGTCTAGTCTAAATTTTTCTTTATAATTTGAGTTGATTTTTCAATGTTATCATTTCAAAGTCTGTCCAAACAAAGAGGACCCTCTGGCAAGATGGGAGAATGACTCAAGATCGGTCAATATTGGTTCAAAAATTATAAATTTGATCTCAAATTGTAGGAAACAATTTGATCTACTATTAAAACCACATTTATAATTCTTGAAAAAATATTGACCAAGCTGGAGTCATTTTTCCATCTTGCCAGAGGCTCTTCTTTGCTTGGACAGACTATACTATAGCTGACGATGAAATGTTCGGCAGTTTCGTCTGTCTCTTGTACGTGATGTAGCCTACTAACAGCTGATGTAAAGCATCTATTGTGCCTTTTGATTTCAAAAATATTATCCAAATCTAGGTAAATGGAACTCCAATTGACAACATCAGCTGTTGAAGCACACAAGGAGCACACGAAACCGCCTAACTTTTTGGCGTCAGCTTTACCAAAGACTGGAAATCTTATTAATTTATATGGAGAACCTGTAGATTTATCATGCTGGTAAATTCAATAAATTAATGAATAAATTGAAAATTAACTTTGACGATGAAAACCGATTTGTAATAATATAGGAATATAGGAACGTATTACCAGAGACAATGTATATTATACATTATAACATAATTATAATGTATGATATTTTATATTTTAATATAATAATTATAATATATATATTATACATTATAGTATAATATACATTGTCTCTGGTATTACTGAGATACATGCACGCATTCTCCATTTCCTTCTTTAACCTCTATTTCAACAATATACTTCTCCCAACCAGTATTCTAATTATTATCATTCCCTCTCTTCCTCCTCTTCTTCTTCTTCTTCTTCTTCTTCTTCTTCTTCTTCTTCTTCTTCTTCTTCTTCTCTTCTTCTTCTTCTTCTTCTTCTTCTTCTTCTTCTTCTTCTTCTTCTTCTTCTTCTTCTTCTTCTTCTTCTTCTTCTTCTTCTTCTTCTTCTTCTTCTTCTTCTTCTTCTTCTTCTCAAAATTATTTCTTTCTTTTCCTCATCACCAATCATTTTTATTTTTAATGACATTCTCCCAATTTATCCTATTTTTCCTGAATCTAATATTCATTCTCTTTTAATGAATTCAATTAATTCGTTACCATAATGCTAATTGCCTATCAATTCCTTCTCAAATAATTAAATTGAAATCCTCTATAATCCATCACTTTCTTCCCGCAATGGTTTTCTTATCATTTCCCATATCTTATCATTTCCCTCTCTTTTGCTCATCATTGACTTTCAATCACTCTCAATCACTCTCACTCTCTCTCACTCACTCTTCTCATTACCTCCCACTTCCTCAGTCTCTTTCTCTTTCTCTCGCTCTCACACTCTCTTTCTCTCGCCCTCTCACTCTCACTCTCTCTCTCTCTCTCCAAATCTCTCTCTCAGTTGCCAATAATCATGTGGTTAGTTTCCTTCGCCAATCATTCTCATACGATTTTCTTCCCATTTCATAGCAATCACCAATTATATCGCCTCACGCCCACACACCACGAGCAAAGAAGACCTTCTTGCAAGGTAAGAAAATGACACCAGCTCGGTCAATATTGGTTCAAAAATTATAAATTTGATCTCAAATTGTAGGAAACATTCCGCTCTACAATTTGAAACCAAATTCAAATTTTTAAAACCAATATTGACCGAGCTGGAATCATTTCCCCATCTTACCAGTATGTCTTCTTTGTTCGACGAGACTATACAACTCAAGACTGAAAACCACAGCAGAAATTTCTAGCAGTCGTGCAGACATTATTATGTAATTTCTTTGATTCCAGAACAGAAAATTGACATTATTTTAGCATATCCTCTTTGTGTTATGCTAATTTCTTTGTTGTTCCCATCCTATTGCAGGTAATTTTAATGGCAACATAGTTCTAGTATTATGTAGTGCAGGGTAGGTTACAAAATAAGAACAAAATGAGAAACCTATGCTAAGAAAGGTGATCTAATTTGAAACTTTACTGCAAACGCAATTGAATCAATTTATTAAATAACGGCCAATTATGATGGAATGAGTAAATTAAGAAAAAAACATCTTTCCTTCAACAAGTCTTTCTTGGAAAACGATGCATTTAGTACATGATAATTGTGCATAGTTCTTACATTATATTATAGTGTTCATGGAAGTATTTGCATGATTATAAAGGATTATGAAGTAACACCTTCTACATGCAAAACTTTTTCACAGACTCCAAAAGCTATTTATATAGATTGCTATTAATAGATTTATGGATTGCTATTTATATAAAAGCTATTTATATAGATTGCTATATAGAAAGCTATTTATATATATATATATATCATTTAATCACCCTATTTCATCAAGGTTATCAAGAATTTAATTTTTGGCAAGGATCAGACTATAATGCAAGTAAAATGGATATTTAGGAAGAAAAGCCTTTGTAAAATTGTTTATGTGAAACTAGGCTGACATCTGCATCTGGATATTCCTGAATTAGCAGCTGTTTATGAGATACAACAAGTCTACTTCAAATTTCTCCTTCTTCATCTTCATCTTCATCTTCATCTTCATCTTCATCTTCATCTTCATCTTCATCTTCATCTTCATCTTCATCTTCATCTTCATCTTCATCTTCATCTTCATCTTCATCTTCATCTTCTTCTTCTTCTTCATCTTCATCTTCTTCTTCTTCTTCTTCTTCTTCTTCATCTTCATCTTCATCTTCATCTTCATCTTCATCTTCATCTTCATCTTCTTCTTCTTCATCTTCATCTTCATCTTCATCTTCATCTTCATCTTCATCTTCATCTTCATCTTCATCTTCATCTTCATCTTCATCTTCATCTTCATCTTCATCTTCATCTTCATCTTCATCTTCTTCTTCTTCTTCTTCTTCTTCTTCTTCTTCTTCTTCTTCTTCTTCTTCTTCTTCTTCTTCTTCTTCTTCTTCTTCTTCTTCTTCTTCTTCTTCTTTTCTTTTCTTCTTTTTCTTTTTCTTTTCTTTTTCTTTTTCTTTTCTTTTTCTTTATCTTCATCTTCATCTTCATCTTCATCTTCATCTTCATCTTCATCTTCATCTTCATCTTCATCTTCTTCTTCATCTTCTTCTTCTTCTTCTTCTTCTTCTTCTTCTTCTTCTTCTTCTTCTTCTTCTTCTTCTTCTTCTTCTTCTTCTTCTTCTTCTTCTTCTTCTTCTTCATCTTCATCTTCATCTTCATCTTCATCTTCATCTTCATCTTCATCTTCATCTTCATCTTCATCTTCATCTTCATCTTCATCTTCATCTTCATCTTCATCTTCATCTTCTTCTTCTTCTTCTTCTTCTTCTTCTTCTTCTTCTTCTTCTTCTTCTTCTTCTTCTTCTTCTTCTTCTTCTTCTTCTTCTTCTTCTTCTTCTTCTTCTTCTTCTTCTTCTTCTTCTTCTTCTTCTTCTTCTTCTTCTTCATCTTCATCTTCATCTTCATCTTCTTCTCTCCTTCTTACTTCTTCTTCTTCTTCTTCTTCTTCTTCTTCTTCTTCTTCTTCTTCTTCTTCCTCCCTTCTCTTCTTTGTTGTTCCTCTCCTGTTATTCGTTCTTCATAAAATTCAGTACGAGCATCTTCTCGTCTCACGTTTCAAGTTATTTCTATTCGGAAATAGTTTACCGACTTTTTTACATGCATAAAACAACCTTGATGAACATCTGTTGACTGAGTCTGCATATTTTGCAATGTTTGTTCTTCCTTCCCATACCGATGAGCTTTCGTACATACAAAAGTTATGATGAGTACTATATTTGTAACATAATACAGTCATTTTGGTCGGTCACACAAAATTTGTAATCAGTATTATAATACATATATAATGTATTATGCATTTATTTATTCATTTTACAGACAATGATAACTTATATTGGTTAAAAACACAGACTTATGTCCAAAACGTCTTCATACCAAATTTTCATGAATAATTAAGTTCGAAACTAGGTTATTTTTTCGTAGCACTTCAATTAAGAATAAATTTATAGTCCAGGAGAATTCCAAATTATTAAATTTTGAATTTAGAGCAACAAGGGTAATCCAAATTAATCAATTCACCAATTTTTTACAAAATTTCTTATAAAATATTGATTAAACTTGAAAATTTTGAGCCATAATAAAACACTACGTACGGTAGTACGGTATAATTTATTATATATATATTATAATACATTTAGTATTATATACATTAATCATTATCATTATACATTAATTATTAATTATCATTACAGTATTATAATACATATAATAATAATAATATAATTAAATAATTATATTATTATTATAATCAGATTTATAATCAGTATTGAAATAGTGGAGATTACTGATTATTGTATTAATTTGCTTCAGTACGTAAGAAATCACCTCTGCTGTATGTATAGTGGAGTGAATATGGAACTGACAACCAGATGGCAGGCCCATGCCCTGTCGGGCTGTTGAGCCATTGACAAACAAAACGTAAAAATGTACACCTCACAATGGAGTGTTTCACGTGATGAGAGTCTAGTGCAGTGAAATTTCACAGCTGAAAAAGTCATATTTTCAATTTCAACAAATATACACTACAATAGTTCGTTCATTTATTTATCCAGCCTTTGAATAAATTAAAATTTGATAAATTCCCTTAATCCTTTGTATTGCTGTTGGTTTAGATACGTCTTACATAACTCCAATATCGTCCATTCAAGTTTCAATTCTGTGTAATCTTGTTTTGACTAGCAATGGAAAAATTTATCTCAAATAAAATTTTCTAAATGGGTTTTTTTTATAATGTATTATATATACCTTTTTTATAATTCATATAATGTACATAGATTTTATTCTGTAGACCTCTTCGATTTCATCCAATAAGACAAAACACTGGCGGCTCGTGCCCACGAAATAGGTGAAGTGCCCGTATCTTTTACTGTACAGCACTTCACCTGTTTCGTGGGCACAAGCCGCCAGTGCTATCCTTCACCTTAGTTTTCTTCTGATTTTTTAAGAAGAATTCTACTTCTTGTGTTTTAGTGCATTTTACACATTTCACACATTAGTGCATTTTTGTGAGACAAACCCCACAAACCTCTATGAAATTTATAGAATATTTTTAATATCACCTAAACAAAAACTATGACAAGAAACTCTGTGATAATTACTGTAACAGGGAACCTTGCATTGTATCATTGACTATGGATATATTAAATATATATATATATATATATAATATCCATAGTCATCAATGATTGTATACATCCGCACCTTAAATTCAAACCATTGGTTACCAGCCCATAAACAACCCATTAGCAATTCAATGAAAGACATTTTCAAACTTTGCATGCAAAAATGCAAAATTGATAGCCGGCCATTGTTATATTCTCCATAGATTTGCACCAAACGTCCATTTATTCACTCACCCATGCTTAATGCATTGCAACCAATGCTCTATTGAACGGTACCCGATAATGTCAAATGCAGGTTGTCCAAGCAAAGAAGACATTCTGGCAAGATGGGAAAATTACTACAGCTCAGTCAATATTGGTTCAAAAATTAAAAATATGGTCTCATTTAATAGGAAACATTCTGCTCTACAATTTGAGACCAAATTTATATTTTTTGTGTCAATATTGACCGAGCTGAAGTCATTTTCTCATCGTGCCAGAATGTCTTCTTTACTTCGACAAACTATACACGGGAACACAAAGCGGTCATGAATAAAATTCGTATCAATATAATGCAGTGCTATGTTGTCAAATGGCACAATACTATTGTACTTTATGCATGTACTGGGGACTCTATTAAGGTACTGCATTGTTGTATAATGCTGTGAATATCTGTGCACTTTTGTACTATTGACTACATTTTCACTGAACATTTGTTTTAGAAAAATCGTTCAATACTATATTTTTTTAGACATACTGTGACTAACTGTCTCTGTATTCTATTATCGAACTACAGTTCAGCATCGAGTAAAGTATAGCAATATTATACAGTATATTGTTTCACTGTGTTTCGGATGGACACGTTAAGCCGTCGGTCCCGGCTGCCTAAAAACAGTCGTTAAGTCATGTCAGAGGCCCTGAAATTGATCAGGACCGACCTGAAAACTCTGACACCAGACCTGAGCCAACCAGGTTACACGAATATTATTACTGTGAATATTATTACTGTGAATAAGAATAGAACAAAATCAAGAAATTTATTGAGAAAAAGTTTCATGATTCTTGATTAATGTTCAGGTTTATGAACTACAGTCTGACCAAGCAAAGAAGAGCCTCTGGCAAGATGAGAAAATGACTCCAGCATGGTCAATATTTGTTCAAAAAATTTTGATTTGGTCTCAATTGTAGGAAACATTCTGATCTACAACTTCAGACCAAATCAATAATTTTTGAACAAATATTGACCGAGCTGGAGTCATTTTCTCATCTTGTCAGAGGCTCTTCTTTGCTTGGCCAGACTATCAAGAGACATTTGGGAAATGATTCTAATTCATTCAATGTTAATAAGTTCAGGATAATTCTCTTGCACCAACTGAACCCATGATTATAAATAAATAAGAACAATATCAAGAAATCTATTAAAAACGGATTTTTGATCCATGTAAAGATTCTTTGAGTAGTTGTGAAGGTGATATTGTGGTAGTTATCCATAATAAATGAAAATAAATCAGTGGTTTGACAACATCTTGTCTTTTCATTTATGATGTGAAGATTCATGAAAATGGCTATTGTAGAGCTACGGTATTGGCATTGTAGATTATGATTAGTGAACAGAAATTATATCATTCAATATAATACATTGATTTATTAGATTACATTACAAACTAAAGCTAGAAATCAACGATAATCGATAATCGATAATCAGATTATCGATTCAATAATTGATTTTTTTTTGGTTATACTATTGCAATCTAGTCTCATAAGAGACTAATAAGCAATTCATTTCCAACTTATAATCGGAATTTGGACTAAATTAGGAGTCCTCACTAGGACTACTACTTCTACATACTAATTAAATTATTTAAATATAACATACGTAAAATAATAAATAATATTCAACTATGTAAATTAATTATTGATTGAAAAACGAAATACCGAACTATAAGAGTGTAGAAACCAAATTTTTGTGTTATTGCACTCATTTTAAAAATAAATATTTAATTACTTTACCATACTCCAGACTATTTCAATGCTTCCTCTTCAATGGATTTTCTCATGAAGGATAAGGACTCACCTGTAATCAAAAAGAAAAACAAATTAATATTTGATTCATATTCATATTCAAAATCGATATTTATTGATTTTATTAGATTATAACTCCATTGCTTTAAAATGGATTTATAGGTTTGAAATGATTGAAAGCAATATCTAATTTGAATTCTCCCTGAGCTGTAGGTGTATAGTGTGTACTATATCATGCATATTGTATACTACTATTCACATACTTTTGTTTATCTTCATTCAATTCCTCAAGTTTTCAACACTACATATTTTTCTTCCATCGATTCTACCACTACTGACCAGTGTGTTAGTATAGTCCATCCAAGCGAAGAAGACCCACTGGCAAGATGGGAGAATGACTCAAGCTCGGTCAATTTTGGTTCAAAAATCATCAATTTGATCTCAAATCGTAGGAAACAATTTGATCTACTAATAAGATCACATTTTCAATAATTCTTGAACAGATATTGACCAAGTTGGAGTCATTTTCTCATCTTGCTAGAGGCTCTTCTCTGCTTGGACAGATTATACACGATGAGACAGCCCTAGCTAATCTATGGCTGCAAGGCAAGCAAGTCTCATCTCTTCAATAATGAATAGATGAATCTTTTTGTTTCGATTGCATTGCATTCAGTGCTTTCATCACGCGGCTTGTGTGTTTTAACCGGCAACCCGCGCTACTAATAAATTATGCAAAAAGTTGGTGATGCCCCTCAACGAACGGAACTGGAAGAGGAGGAAGGAGGAGGAGGAGGAGAAGAGAATAGAAGAATAAGAACAAGTCAAAGAAAGAGGAGGAGGAGTAGAGAATAGAAGAATAAGTACGAGTCAAAGAAAGAGGAGGAGGAGAATGACGAAGAAGAGTGGAAAGAATAATTTGTAGTCGGGAAGAAGAAGGGTAAGACCAGGAAGGAGAAAATGGAGTAGAAGAAAAAGAAGAAGAAGAAGAAGAAAAAACTAAGATGAACAATAAGAAGAGGAAGAAGAAGAAGAAGAAGAAGGAAGGAAGGAAGGAAGGAGAAAGAGGAAGAAGAACAAGATGATGAAGATGAAGAAGAAGACGAAGAGAAAGGAAGAGGGAACTGGAAAAGGAGGAAGGAGGAGGAGGAGGAAGGAGGAGGAGGAGGAGGAGAAGAGAATAGGAGAATAAGAACAAGTCAAAGAAAGAGGAGGAGAAGAAGGACGAAGAAGAGTGGAAAGAATAATTTGTAGTCGGGAAGAAGAAGGGTGAGAACAAGAAGAAGAAAATGAAGTAGAAGAAAAAGAAGAAGAAGAAGAAGAAGAAGAAGAAGAAGAAGAAGAAGAAGAAGAAGAAGAAGAAGAAGAAGAAGAAGAAGAAGAAGAAGAAGAAGAAGAAGAAGAAGAAGAAGGAGAAATAAGAACAAGAAGAACAAGATGAACAAGATGATGATGATGATGATGATGATGATGATGATGATGATGATGATGAAGATGATGGTGATGATAATAATGATGATGATGAAGAAGAAGACGAAGAAAAAGGAAGAGGGGGATGAAGGAGAAGATGAAGAGTAGTGAAGAAGAAGAAGGAAGAAGCGAAGAGAAAAACTTTGACAGGTTATGCAAATTAGAATCTGGAAAATTTTAGTGAATTTTTTCTCCACTACTTGAACCGAATGTGAGTGAATTGGAGAGGACCATTCCTGGGCAGTTCTAATAATCTGATAATCTTAAAATTCTTCAATTCTTTTTCCTCCAAATAACAAATTCTTTACAAAAATTAATATAGCCTACAGTATACAGATACATTATATCAATACAGAGTTTTTAGGAAATAGGTATTTCCCCACATAGATCAGTATGTGGGAAAATTATTGGAAAACATATTTTCAATTTTTATCTAGCTTTCTCAAAAAATATAAAAAATCAATCATTTCTTCCTCCATTTGCATCTGATATTATCCTATCGCAAGTAACTAATTTCCCGTCTCACTACCCATCTCTCACCTATCATTTTTCAATAATCCACAATACACAATTAATAATAATCAAATATAACCTTTACACCACCAAATTTCCCCTACCAGCCCACATGATCAACAACTCATTGTTTGAAAACGAAAGTTAGAAAATACCATTCACAAAACCGGCTATTGTCTGTCCAAGCAAAGAAGACATTCTGATAAGATGAGTAAATTACTCCAGCTCGGTCAATATTGGTTCAAAAATTATTGATTTGGTCTCGAATTGTAGAGCAGAATGTTTTCTACAATTTGAGACCAATTGACTAATTTTCGAACGAATATTGACCGAGCTGGAGTCATTTTCACATCTTATCAGAATGCCTTCTTTGCTTGGACAGACTATAGCTGGTATTTCAACTGCGGCTTATCAAATTTCGTGCCCGTCTTATCTTGAAAAATCATACACTGACTTCATTTATCCTGATGTAGTCCTAGTAAGGTCTGTCAAAGCAAAGAAGAGCCTCTGGCAAGATGAGAAAATGACTCCAGCTCGGTTAATATTGGTTCAAAAATTATTGATTTGGTCTCAATTTGTAGAAAACATTCTGATCTACAATTTGAGACAAAATCAATAATTTTTGAACCAATATTGACCGAGCTGGAGTCATTTTCTCATCTTACCAGAGGCTCTTCTTTGCTTGGACAGACTAGTCTATACTACGGAAGGAATCAACTGTGACATGTTGTGTAACCAAATATGATCAATAGATAAAATGTCAATTCAAATGGCATCAACAACACCTACAGCCCAACAGTATTACAATATATCTATACAAATATCATACAGAAATCAAGTTCCAAGTCAATACTTTATAAATATTTTCAATTCGATACTTTCATATCTATAGATTGTGCACACAGGCTTGAAGTATGGGATTAAATTGTGGATAAAAATTTATCAAAGTATTCCATTTGAAATGTATTAGCCAAAAATCACTCACGTTACCCAATGTTACAAATTATGTAATTGAATTGAAATCATATACAACTCTCTATTCCTGAGTTCAAACCATTAATCTGCAACAACAGTGTCTTCTTGTTATATATAGTCTGTGCAAGCAGAGAAGACCTTCTGGCAAGAAGGGAAAATGACTCCAGATTGGTCAATATTTGTTCAGATATTATAAATGTGGTCTTAATAGTACAACAAATTGTATCCTACAATTTGAGATCAAATTGATAATTTTTGAACCAATATTGACCGAGCTTGAGTCATTCTCCCATCTTTCCAGAGAGTCTTCGTTGCTTGGACAGACTATAGATTGATAGATAGTGACAAAATAGATAAGATAACATATAGATAACATTATAGATATAGATAAATCAACAGGATAGATAGACAACAAAATGAAACATGTTGTAACACTTCTAAACAAATTGAGGATGACTTAATTTTCACGGTTTGGATCAAGTAACCTTTTCAAGTATTGGAATTTCATCATAAATTCGTCTATAATATGAAAGTTATGTTTAAAGGGTAAATGCGAGGATCTTTTCAGGATTGATGTAAAGATTAGGAAAATAATGATAACGTATTCCAGTTTCTGAAAATTATAATTAATATTTCAAATGAAAAACTAAAATATGTCAGACTAATAATTCATTTATACATCATCAAAATAGCAGTTCCTGTGGACTTTAATTGCTTGGTAAACTTTCATTTAATTGAATCACTGGCGGCTCGTGCCCACGAAACAGGTGAAGTGCTGTACAGTAAAAGATACGGGCACTTCATCTGTTTAGTGGGTGTGAGCCGCCAGTGAATTGAATATAGTTCTATTTCAACAATTTATTCAACAAATTAAAATAAATACAATATCTAAATATTATAATAAATATAATCTATATCTAATAAATAAATTATCTTATAAGGGAGGGTGAATAAATATATTGAATTGAATATATCAATGGCAAGGTTTCTACGAACCACCAACGCCAACTATTAAAGTGTCCTGTTTCGACCAATAGGAAGCCCTTTTACCTTGAAGGTATTTCTCTACTCCATTATAAATTCAAACAACTCAATAATTGAGAAGATTGTTTTGCTTTTCAACAAAATGTTGTGGTTCAGAGGAATTTGAAAATTTTACATAGGTCCCAAGCAGTTTACTGTCTGACGGACCTTTACTATAACCAGAGACAATGTATATTAATATATTATATTAATTAAATATAGTATATTATATTAATAATACATTGTCTCTGCTATAACAATGTAATTTACTATAAAATACAGTAAACTGTAAATTAATAGCAAATGCGTGTTGACATGCTATTCAAGTTCATGAAGCCTGGCTGCATATATACTGCATAATACCACAAACATTATGCAAAGTGAATGCTATATGCTCAAGTTCATTGATTTAATAGTGCAAGTACCGTTAAGACTAAACGCAGCATGTGACCTTAGCGATAATTTCAACGGCTTTACTTAGTTGATGTAGTTCCCGACAAGACGAACAAGTAGAAAATATGTAATATAATGAAATCCATGTAGCGAATTACATTAATAATAGAATTTTGTTGAAAATAAACTCGAACGTACAATCATTTCTGAAAAAAATGCATCTGCATGTTAGCCTGTATGATAGTCTGGTCGAGAAAAGAAGACATTCTGGCAAGATGGGAAAATTACTCCAGCTCGGTCAATATTGGTTCAAAACTCATGAATTTAGTCTCAAATTGTAGAAAACATTCAGCTCTACAATTCAAGGCCAAATTAATAATCTTTGAACCAATATTGACCTAGCTGGAGTAATTTTCCCATCTTGCCAGAATGTCTTCTTAGCTCGACCAAACTATAACAACATTACAACAAGTCCTATATGGCGGTATTGACCTCTCAATCTCAATGAATCTCGTTAAAGAGTCACTCACGACTCAGAAGGTATTCAAGGTAACTTCCCACCTTGCATAACCCGTATAACACAGGGAAAACTATGTATTCCAAATCGGAGGTTACATAGAATAAAGCCTAATTTGGGTCTAATCAGTTCATTGACTTTGCGGTGCATTGACCACATAATACAATATAGTTAATACAAATTTGTATTATGTGGTCGTTGAATGCAATAAAAACCATCACTTTTCGAGACATGAGTAGTATGAGTGGGTGGGGGGGTCATATTCCCCTACTTGAGGAATGCGCATATGTTTGATTTAACAATAGGGGGATTCTTAGGGGTTTAATCAAGGGGGTAAGGTCGTGAGCTGAGGGGGTCTAAAAATCGTGACCAATGTATACGGCTTTGTAACAACTGCTTTTCAAGATAGTTTACACCGTTACAGTCTGTCCAAGCAAAGAAGACATTCTGGTAAGATGTAAAAATTATTACAACTCGGCCAATATTGGTTCAAGAACTATAAATTTAGACTCAAATTGTAGGTAACACTCCTCTCTACAATTTGAAACCAAATTTATAATTTTTGAATCAATATTGACCAAGCTGGAGTAATTTTCCCATCTTGCATGAATGTCTTCTTCGCTTGTACGGATTACACTAATCAACATTCATACTAAAGTCTCAAATGATGATTCTTCTTTACTTCTTACTATTTTCTCTTTTCTTTATTTTCGTAGTTTATTCTTCTACTTCTCTTGTCCTTCTCCTTTTTCTTTTCACATTCATTTATTTATTTACTTACAATGACAAGAAAATAATATGTTCACGAACATTGTTTATCTCATGTTTCTCCCTTACTCCTTTCTTCTATCTTTTTTTCTCGTAGTACTTTCTTCTAATTCTCTTATCCCTCTTCTTTTCCTTTTCATCATCATTCTTCTTCATTCTTTCTTACCCATGGTCGAGTTAATACTCTTATTTTATTTTTTCTCTTTTGTTCTTTGTATTCTAGTCCTTCCTTCCCTATCTTTTTCAATTATTATTCAATCAAACAAGAAAACCTCCATTCATTTGGAAAACTTCTAGTTCATTGATCAAAGTATCAAGTAACCAAGCACTGTTGAAGAGAAAAAAACTTATACATTTTAAAGAGATAGATTGTATAGAGATAAGTACATATAAGGTAAAAGCACCAGTAGTGGCCATGTTTTTTTATATAAGCTTTTTTTGGGATTTCGGAATTTTTTATAGTTTATGCTGAATTATGAGAACATATTATCAGCTATCTCATCCAAAACTCAAAAATAATGTAGCCCAGATCTTTCCTGATTGATCTATTCCTTGAAATGGCGAATACGTCAATTCACAAATGAATTATTAAATTTTTCGTGAAATTCAATTTTGATTCTTAAGTGGCCACTATGATTCAATAGTGGCCAGGCACTGATTCTATAGTGGCCACATGATGTTTAATGCTCATTGACAAGTCAATTTCTCAAGCTTCTTGTTGCAATTATTCAAATAAGCTAATTTTTCATTCCAGACATTGATAATAACGCCAGAAATAATAGTAGGTTATATTAAAACGAGTTGAATAGGTAATGCATTGTTGTTGGTTACAAGCCACTAGAAAAGTGAGGTTAAACCAGAAAATAGATATTGTAAAGTTATTTTTCCTCTGTAACCTTTTTGAAACAGTCCAAGGAGAACATGAATTCAAATTAAACCAACTTTTACAACAATATCTACAACTTCTACAACAATTTCTATTGGGTGGCCACTACTAGATTATTCACGATTTCTTGCTCTAGTAGTGGCCAGTCTGCTTTTACGACGAAATACCATCTGTATTTAGCTAGAAACCTTCTAAACATCATCTAGACATTCTAGGGAATGATTATAACACCAGAAATATCTGGAAATTTGTAGACTTTCTAGTCATAATACAAGATTTTGTATACATGCCTTCTTACTGAAACTGCTAAGAGGAAACTGAACTTCTTACTGAAACCACGTTTTCGAGTGATATAGCGACAATGAATCTCTCTCAAAAATCTCTAATGATGCTCTGCAAACTCCTACTTGAACTATTTAGCTGCTAAATAGTATAAGCTAAGTCTCTATTAGGTTCAGAACTTATTTGAAGGCATCAAATTCGTGTTTTAAAGAAAAAACCATTCAAGTGGCCACTACTGAAACAATGGCCACTACTGGTGCTTTTCCCTTATTTAGCAAATTTCGCTAGGTATTCCAAGACTTCCTATTAATATCTACTGAACTTCTCATCAAATTTCAAGTTGATTATTAAAATTTCTCAACATTTGACCAATATGATGGAGTTGTGAATCTGAAGTAAATTTTCAACCTTAAGCCAACTTTATTTCTATAGTATTAATGTGAATCATTGTTTAAACAATAAAACAATGAACATTAATAATTGTTGATGTCAATGTGTATGTTATAGTCTGACCAAGCAAAGAAAAGCCTCTTGCATGATGGGAAAATGACTCCAGCTTGGTCAATATTGATTTAAAAATTATCAATCTGATCTCAAATTGAAGAGAACGATTTGATCTACTATTAAGACCACATTTATAATTCTTCAACAAATATTGACCAAGCTGGAGTCATTTTACCATCTTGCCAGAGGCTCTTCTTTGCTTGGTCAGACTATACCCATATGTTTATTAATGTCATCGTATATTATTATCGATCATTTATTCAAATCAAAAACTATTTTGCCCATAAACAACTCTAGAATGATGAAAAGCCAGTTTATTACTTATGAAAAGAAATATTTTCCAATGATTCAGTCAACATCATCCACCCGAACCCAGTTTATTGAAGAGGTTTCATTTGCTTGATATTTTTTCATTTCGTTCTGCTCTTCCCTCACTCATTTACTTTCTCTCTCTCTCTCTCTCACTCACTAACTCTCACTCTCTCTCTCTCACTTCCTATTTTTTATTGTCGGCAGCACCGAACAAAAGGAAATTGAATTCTCAAATCAATTCCCATTCGCCAGCAGCATTCTTCATTTTTCTAATAGACTTCATTGAAAGCTCAATTTATCATAAGATCCATCGCATACTTTTTGTTGTTTTTTCAAGTTCGTCAATAAGTACTTATCAGCAGCCCTTCTACTACAGACAATGATTTATTTTAAGGTTTTCAACAGCATTTAGGGAGCTGACGAATCTTCCCAACTCTAAAATCATTCAATAACAACTATAAATCATTGGCGGTATTTAATCTGCTATAAATAGCAATATAATCTACTAAATTATAGTTTTCTAATTTTTGGCTTTTCGATAATTCTCTCAAAATTTTCTGACATAATACTTATTGAAATATTGATTGTGGTGGAATAATCTCTTCCAACTCATCAAATCTAGGTTATGTACCATTCTATATCAAATGTTACTCTATAATAAAAAATCACACTAAGGCGGGTATTACACGATAATAGTTCTATGACATATTTCTATTATCAAATATCTGTGAAGGTGAAATATTACCGTGTAATGAACCTAATATTATAAATGATCATATCCTATGTCATATGTTCTCCTATAGAGAACATATTATAATATCTATGATATATGACATAGACTGTGATGTATGACATAGAACTATTATCGTGTAATAGCGGCTTAAAACATGGGATTGGAAATCAAATATATCGACCGAATGCATAATAGTAAAATTGAACTCAACCACTGGCGGCTCGTGCCCACGAAATAGGTGAAGTGCTGTACAGTCAAAGATACGGGCACTTCACCTGTTTCGTGGGTACGAGCCGCCAGTGAATTCAACCACCTTGAAAATATATCATATACAATGTATGCAATTGAAACAACTAAAGAAGATCACTAAACATCATCATCCACTTATCACCTTTGCTTAAAATACTTGATATAAGTCACAATTGTAACAATAAATAAATGATAAATAATAATGAGCCCTAAACAATGGTATACCTTCTACCAAGTTAATTAAAACAATTTCAAAGTTTCTCTTTAAAATTGCATGTTGTGAAAAATGACGTCATCTCACGACCAAATTCAATACAAAGTTAGGTTGATCTTATAATAATGAATAAATAATTTCTGGTAGGTCTGAAACTTCAAATTCAGGTATGCAGTTCAAATGTCATCAATTTTCGTCTTCCAATAATTTTTTTCATCATCGGGTTAAACCCGAAACACGTCCAACAATCTCTTCTCAATCCGAAACCATTGAGCTATTGACAGCTTAAGCGAAAAGCAAGCAGAGAATCTGACACTTAATACATTTTTAAAGCTATATTGTCGCAAAGCTCTCTTATATTCTTCTTATCGCCGGGCTAAATCCCATAAGGCCGGCCATTGCTTATCGGGTTTCAGCCTAGCTTTGTGGCTAAGCCTTACTCGCGAAAAGGCATTTCATTCAAGAGAGAAAAATGTGTTATCAATGGTGTAGCCGTGCGGAATACGGCTGATAAGGGATTGCGAATTACAGGACCCGATGACCTGGATCTCATGTATTCATGTATTTGATAAGATAAGTTTCAAAATCATGAATGAGGGATTTTGAATTTCGAAGTACAGTACCTCTTTACCTTTTTTTAAGGAATCTAAGATTGGTAGAATTGAAGACAAAATCATAATATTATCGAAAAAATCTATAGTAATACAGAAGAACCTAGTGAAAATAAAATGGGAGATTATATTTGATACCATTTAGTCATCACTTATGATAGAAGGATAACGACTGGATAAACATAAAACAATGTTATGAAAAAACATAAACATGCAAGAAAGATAACATTGATTGCTACAACGTTAACAAAATAAAAGTTATACATAATCACAGATTTGAGCAGAAATTGAAATCAGATTAATTAGTGAATTATTCAAATTTATATTATTTACCGATAGTAGGATCCTCAAACTGTTGCAGCCACACATACAGCTCTTCCAAATCTACCAAGCTTTCGTCTTCCATGATGGCCGGTTAAAAGATAACCACGGTTAAAAGATAACCACGGTTAAACCATGTTTACACTCACTCATTCAATCACTATTGCACTCTCATTGCAGTCATTTAGCACGGGGCATTATAGTAGCAAAGAATAAAGACACTATCAATAGTGTTCAAACACAGGGACATCACAGTCATGAAAGAAGCGTTCACTATTTATGACATAGTATCGAAATATATCATTTTTGCACTATTCATATTATTGAAGTAATGAATCTTTGTCCTCAATCATGGTTTACATGATGGTTGAATGACACAAAATATTATAATCATGATATTACATTTATTTATCATCAGGTTTCATTATTTAAAATATAAATTTTGTCTACAAACTGTTGGAATATGATTTTTTTGGCATTCATATCATCAAGTTATCACAGATAATGTTCACTCATATCAGATGAAGCTATGAAAAAGTAAGCAGTTCAGTATTGAAACCTGAAATTCAGGTTTATCTGTATTGAAATTCAAGAATATCGAATATGATTCTTGCTCTTAGATCAGAATCAGAAACAATAAACTACTGAAGGTATAGCTAACGCCAAATGGTGTGGTGGTTTCGTCTGTCTCTTGTACGTGATGTAACCTACTAATAGCTGAGAAAAGCATCCATTATCTCTTTCGATTTCAAAAACATCACCTAGGGATAGCCTATGACAAATCCGACAACATCAGCGGTTGGAGCGCACAAGGAGCAGAGCAAGGTTTATATATAGGTAAGGTTCTGGGTAAGGTTCATATACTTTTGTATAAGGTTCTATACCAACCTTGGGAGAAGAGAACTGCCTAACTTAATGTGAGTTACAACTGAATCTAATTTATCAATATTACAAAGATGTATTATAATACATAGTTGACTGATCTGTAATCTATCTTGTCTCTGTAATCAATCAATATATGAATAAATCTGTGATTAGCCTATTACAACTTCAAGGTTTTTTATAACTATTTTGTTCTCAAAACTCGTGAAAAATGAAACAAAGAAACAAAACATGAAAGTCTAAAAATGCAATCCACGTGTTTGGTCCAGGTCCAAATCTGCAGTCCGTGAAACTTTTTTCAAATTCATGAATGAGGCGACTAAATAACAAAAATCTATTTCTGCCCTTCATGTGTCTCTCATTCACTCTTTCCAACTTCATCAACATACCTCTATCTCTTTTTTCAATGATATTCTTAATGTTATTTTTTCCAATCCCATCTTTTTCATTCCCTGATTCTTATATGGCTCAAGAATCAAGGAGAAATTCTAGACGGCTGTAGATGTGGTTTGTGAGAAAAGTGACCATATATAAAATAGCGTATAAATACAAGAAGTATAAATAGATATAGAACAGATATACATACAGGAGTGAATGAACTTGTCTCTCCCAGCCAAGTTGAGTAAATAATCACACAAATAATTATCACCTTATCATAAATCTTACTTTTTTAATACTTTAGCGTTCAATTCTCTAATTTTTGCATGAATAATATTAATGATGACCCCGACTTTTGATTCGATTGATGGAAATTGTATTAAATAAGCCACGTTTACACCGGAATGTTAATAGCATTTTTGTTAATAACTTTAATATAATAAGTAGGTCTATATAATAATACGTTATTCAAAAAAGTTGTTAACAAATGTTATTAACATTCCGGTGTGAATTAAACACACAATATCAGGTGAATGGTACAACGGTCTATCGTCGGCAGGCGCGTCCAAAAAAATAATAATTTGATTCTAGTCTGATTTCATTTCTTGACTAATCTCCATCGTTTTCTACCTCCTCCATCTTTTAACTTCTTCTCTGTTTTCCAATAGCTCTCCGGCGACCAAAGTTCTCAACTTAACGATGTCCCTGTTTCCAAAAGTCGTGGGGGGGGCACACTAGGGCATTGTAATAGCACAGCCACATATGTGTGTCATTCCCCCTACAACCCGAACCAAGCCACAATCTACCAAAACCAACTAAAAACACACATCACACTCAAACTTCGCCATGTGTCACACATCATCAACTTATGCCCTTGTTCTATTCCAACTTTTGCACTCTCTTCTCCTACCTTCAACCATTTTTCTCCTCCTTCTGATCATTCTTTTCTTTTCCTTCAACCTTCTTTTCAATTTTTTTTCGTTCGTTTTCTTCTTGTCCTTCTCCTCATTTTACCTGTTTTTCTTCTTTTTCATCATCTACATTAGTTTTCTTTTCTTACTTTTTCTTTTTCTCGCTCTTACGCTTCCTCATCTGCTTCGTCTTCTCCTTCTTTCTTTTCCACCTCCTCCTTCTCATCATCATCATCATCATCATCATCATCATCATCATCATCATCATCATCATCATCTTCATCTTCTTCTTCTTCTTCTTCTTCTTCTTCTTCTTCTTCTTCTTCTACTTCTTCTTCTTCTTCTTCTTCTTCTTCTTCTTCTTCTTCTTCTTCTTCTTCTTCTTCTTCTTCTTCTTCTTCTTCTTCTTCTTCTTCTTCTTCTTCTTCTTCTTCTTCTTCTTCTTCTTCCTCCTCATCACCAACTTCTTTTACTTACTCTTCTGCTTCCTCAACTTCTTCATCTAGGCCTACATCTTCTAGCATTTTTCCACACACATTCCTCAATCCTGCTTCCTTTTCACCAACCTCTTCTTCAAATGTTTCTAAATTTTTCCCCTAAATTCTCATCCCTTCCACATGAAACAGCCTTCCACTCTGGTAACAATTTGACAACGGAAATCGTAAATTATAACAAAAAGTCAAAAACTATCACATCCCGCCTCTTTTCTCCACTTCACAACAAGTCTCGTACCAAATTATTGATTAACGGAAGTTAACGAGTTTGATTAACGGAAGAAGTTCTTTTCTTTTCTTTTGAAAAAAGTTGGAGAGAAAGAGTATGGGAAAAAGAAGCAAAAGCAAGAAAGTAAAAGCAAATAGGAGAAAACTAAAAGACATTCCAAATTAAAAAAAGGTATAGCTGGGGCAAAAATATAAGGCGGTTCGCGATTGACTTTCATAATTCTCATGTTCGTTTTTACTATTCCACGAATCTTCATGTTTCTTACAACATTAAAATTTAAATCATTGTAGATTATCAATTCTATATTAGGGTTCAATGCCCTCAAACGCTCCAGCATTGAGATATGTGTTATCTCATTATGTGCTACTGAATCTCCATATCTGTCATATGCTGTCTCATATTCACCTGTCCTAGATCTATTATTATGCTCAACCTACGCGAAATTCAAACCTGATCCATTCCTCTTTATCCTACTCTACCATTCCTCCATTCCATACCATTCATCCTCAAAGATTCCACTACAATCTTCCTTCTTTATTCTACCCCATTCGTCCTCCTCAATTCTTCAAATTCTTTCTCCTTCATCCTCAATTTCAATCGATTCTCCCTCCTCCATTCCACCCCATTATTCCTCCTCCATTTAACCCATTATTCCTCCTCCTTTTAACCCATTCTTCCTCTTCCATAACACCTCATTCTTCCTCCTTCCATTTTCCATCCACCATTCCACCTTATTCGTCCTCCATTCTACCCCAATCTGCCTCCTCCATTCCAATCCATTCTTCCTCCTACTATCCACTTCATTCTTCCTACTCCGATCCTTCTTATTCTTCGTCTCCATTACATCTTATTATTTTTCCTCCGTTCCACCTCATTCTTTCTCCTTCATTCCACCCTATCCTTCCCCCTCCGCCCATCCGTTCTTCCTCCTCCATTCCCTTCATTCTTCCTCCTCCTTTCGACCTATTCTTCCTCTTCCATTCTTCCTCTACCATAACTCCACATTCTTCCTCCTTCATCCATCCATTTTCAATCCTCCATTCCACCTTATTCGTCCTCCATTCTTCCATCTTATTCTTCCACCGTATCCTTCCTCCTCCACCCATACGTTCTTCCTACTTCGTCCTTCCGTTCTTCCTCCTTCATCCTTCCGTTCTTCCTCCTTCATTCCACCTATCCTTCCTCCTCCGCCCATCCGTTCTTCCTCCTTCGTCCTTCCATTCTTCCTCCTTCTACCCCATTCTTCCTCCTTCTCCTCCATTACACCTCTTCCTTTCTCCTCCATTCCATCCTATTCTTCCTCCTCCATTCCACCCCATTCTTCCTCCTCCATCCTACCCTTCTACCTATTCTGCATTTGACACTATTCTGACTGCTAACAGAATTATGAACTCCGATTCCATGAAAACATCAAGCCATGATATAGTCTGTCCAAGCAAAGAAGACATTCCGACAAAATGTTAAAATGACTCCAACTTGGTCAATAATGGTTTAAAAATTGATCTCAAATTGTAGATCAGAATGTTTCCTACAATTTGAGACCAAATTTATGATTTTCGAACCAATATTGACCGAGTTGGAGTCATTTTCCCATCTTGCCAGAATGTCTTCTTTGCTTGGACAGACTATACACGCCAAACCGAACAACACAACTCAGATTATCGAATCAAAATTTGCATCTAACCGCCGCCGCCATCTGTATCCAAATTTAAAACAAAGACTGACCTCAAATCCAAATCGATAATTTAACCGCCAGTATTCACTGCACGTCTCCACCTAATGTACGGCCGATTGCAGGAAGGTCGATTAAATTTAACCGGCGTTGAATGACGTCATTTGACGGAACCAATACAAGGAAGTCCCTCTATGCATAATGAAATCCAACAATATTTCCAGCTCTAACAAATGGCGCTTTTTTACAAATTTTTTGATAGGCCTAATTTAGTCTTCATGCTGGCGGCTCGTGCCCACGAAACAGGTGAAGTGTTGTACAGTAAAAAATACGGACACTTCACCTGTTTCGTGGGTACGAGCCGCCAGTGGCTATTGGTCTACTATCTGAATGATAGTAGAAAAATTAACTAGTTTTTAGTTGAGGCTCAATTTTCAAGAGTTGGTGATAGCGTCAGCATATTGAATTGAATGTTTTTTTGAGGTCGATGTAATATTCACTGGCGGCTCGTATCCATGAAACAGGTGAAGTGCCTGTATCTTACATTTAGAGAGTTCGTGGAGACTGATTGTTCAGTTATAGTGCCTTGATAACTGTTACAAATACAATTAGTTTTTGGATTCAGGTATAAAAATTGCTGTTATAGGAAATTACTAGTATGAGTTGCCGACCTGTATAGTTAATCATTAGAATTAATATTGAGTTTAGGAGCTGCATATTTTAATTTTATTTTTAATGATTATTGGTATTATTAGTAAGTTTTTGACTTGTATGGAATTTGACGTTGTTGCAACATTTAGCTACGTTGTTAACAATAAATTATTTTGAATTTGAATCTTTCATTGTACAGGACTTCACCTGTTTCGTGGACACGAGCCGCCAGTGGTAATATTGATCAAACTTTTGAAACGCGTAGTACCGTTTGGATAGAGCTTCCAACAAAATGGCCGGAATAAGCTTCGAGCTCTATGATTGGACGAGACGTTTCACTCCCACTTTCAACACTGGGATAACAGCTGGCCAATGAGAGTCGAGTATGAACAAAAGAATGGACTCGCCTACTTGTATACTTCTGGATTAAAATAAACTTTTGGATTTTACTCGAAACTACTCCTCGATACTCATGATAGAAGTTACCTACCCCCGTTTCACACAACACGATTCTTGGGAGTCTCCATCAATGTTTTTTTTTATTCTTCTCCTCCTCCTCCTCCTCCTCCTCCTCCTCCTTCTCCTCTCTTCCTCTTCCTCTTCATCTTCCTCTTCATCTTCCTCTTCCTCTTCTTCTTCTTCTTCTTCTTCTTCTTCTTCTTCTTCTTCTTCTTCTTCTTCTTCTTCTTCTTCTTCTTCTTCTTCTTCTTCTTCTTCTTCTTCTTCTTCTTCTTCTTCTTCTTCTTCTTCTTCTTCTTCTTCTTCTTCTTCTTCTTCTTCTTCTTCTTCTTCTTCTTCTTCTTCTTCTTCTTCTTCTTCTTCTTCTTCTTCTTCTTCTTCTTCTTCTTCTTCTTCTTCTTCTTCTTCTTCTTCTTCTTCTTCTTCTTCTTCTTCTTCTTCTTCTTCTTCTTCTTCTTCTTCTTCTTCTTCTTCTTCTTCTTCTTCTTCTTCTTCTTCTTCTTCTTCTTCTTCTTCTTCTTCTTCTTCTTCTTCTTCTTCTTCTTCTTCTTCTTCTTCTTCTTCTTCTTCTTCTTCTTCTTCTTCTTCTTCTTCTTCTTCTTCTTCTTCTTCTTCTTCTTCTTCTTCTTCTTCTTCTTCTTCTTCTTCTTCTTCTTCTTCTTCTTCTTCTTCTTCTTCTTCTTCTTCTTCTTCTTCTTCTTCTTCTTCTTCTTCTTCTTCTTCTTCTTCTTCTTCTTCTTCTTCTTCTTCTTCTTCTTCTTCTTCTTCTTCTTCTTCTTCTCTTCTCTTCTTCTTCTTCTTCTTCTTCTTCTTCTTCTTCTTCTTCTTCTTCTTCTTCTTCTTCTTCTTCTTCTTCTTCTTCTTCTTCTTCTTCTTCTTCTTCTTCTTCTTCTTCTTCTTCTTCTTCACCTTTTCCACCACCATCGCAGCTCATCTTTTGTTTACACAGCGCCACCCCAACTTGAATAGTGCCAGCCGATTTGACAAACTACGAGTATTCTTCTCAACTTCCTACTACCACAAAGTGTGTATAAGATAAGAAATACAATGTATTCCAATTCGGAAGTTACATCAAATGGAGTACCGTATAAATAAGTTGAGATAGGGTCTTGCAACACATCAACGCTTAATTGAGGCATTTTAAAATCTGTTTTTTATTCGTGTTTTTGGTACAGTGTACAGTGCATCAACCATGTTTGCTCTCCGGTTTACATATTTCAGAGAATCTTTTTCAGATTGGAAAAACAAACTACTAACTGTATTACTGTAACTGAAACTAACTTACTAACTTACAAACTGTGTAACTATTACTGTAACTGAAAATAGGCTGAAAGCAAGAAGATGTGTCTGAATTCAGTTGTATATCCTCTCCAAACAGAATATCCTACACAATTATATTATCCATATTATATCCAATGATTCTCTATTTGAAAATTCTGTAATGCCTCTAATAGAAGCATTAAACCGAGGCGGTTGGGTCAAGCTGTCAACAAATATAATTTTCTCAGGCCTACAGTCTGTCCAAACAAAAGAAGACATTCTGGCAAGATGGGATAAAGACTCCAGCTCAGTCAATATTTGTTCAAAACTAATAAATTACATCTCAAATTGTAGAGCAGAATGTTTTCTACAATATGAGACAAGATCTATAATCTATGAACCAATATTGACCGAGCTGGAGTCATTTTCCCATCTTGCCAGAAGTCTTCTTTGCTTCTATATTGAATACTTATTTTCTTCTAGGGCTACTGTATTTTTGAAACTTTGAAAAATTATAATCGAAGTACCCTTTTAAAAAATTATTATTTATAAAAAATATTTATATTACCTGTATTGTTCGTTTGTACAGGTGGTACATTTTAATTCAATTGAAATCTTCGATCAGATATATTTCATACAAACAATTCCTTTTGAAATGAATTATTTACTCGTATCTCTCAAATTTTATTTACAGAATGAGTTGCAATTTTTATCTCAGAAGATTAATAATCCGATTTGAATTTAATCCTCAATTATGAATACCCTATAATAAAATCCAAATAAATGAATAACATGAATTTCCCCTACTTTCTACTTACTTATTTCTTCCTCTTCTCATTCCTCTTCTTTAATTTTTCTCATCCATCAATATTCTTCCTTTAATCCCTCTCCCACACCCTTCCTCCCTCTTCTCCCACACCTTTCCTTCCCTCTTTTCCTACATCTTCCTCCTTTTTCTCCCTCTGTCTTCCCGCCTCCTTCTCAGCACCTACTTCCTCATAACAGCTTAACCTATTTTCCCATCTACTGGAAAATATTTCCTCATATACAATACGAGGAAAGCGTGGGCTTTCAAAGATTGTGGAAGCTGACAAGACCCCCCTTCACAATGTAAAATGTATTATAACGGCGTGTCTTCCCAGCTTGCGCAAACTTCACCACCTATTTTAATATATTATAATAGAACTGTCACAAGTGGCCTACATTTCAGTGACGTGCCTCTTATTTTTCTCCAACTAAAATATCCTCCACTTGCAGCCTCCTCTAAAAATTTGAGCGATTCAGCACAATACTGAATTTGAATAATTGGATTCATGGGGAAAATTTCAATCGTGCATTATATTATACATGGGGTGACCTATTCTCGGGAAAATGTGTTACCCGGAAAATATTGCAGTAAAATGAAAATTCATTCTAAATATGACAGCTATCTAGAAAAATATGGGATTTTGTATTATTTTTGTCAAAGATGGGAAGAGTTGAAAAGATGGAACGACGTTTCACTTTGAGAGAGTATTTATTTTATAATTATTAGTAGGCTACTGTAGCTAGGCTAGTGGAATATTAGTAGCATAAATAGTCAACATGAGGTGAATGAATTCAAGACAAACCAATGTAAATTTTAACCCATATCAACCAAATTTGAAATAATTGGTTTTTTTCAATATTGGGAACGGAAAGTTTTAACCCGAAAGTATTAGTTGGATCTTACCAAAAAGTAATAGAATCACTTCAACATTAGGAGTTATTGTGTCAATATTTGAGAGAAAAGATCATTGGATTCGAGTAACTTTAATGGATAATCTATTTTCCAATAAGTCACAAGAAAAACAATTAGATGAACAAAATTCATTTCTTCAACAAATTCCCAAATGAACAGCACTCCGACGTTCATAAATTTATGTTTATAGATGACATATTAACATTTATTATTTCCAAAACGAACTAATAACCCAGAAATAAGCTTCTCTGTTACAAACCAGCTTCATATCGGTTCCAAACCACCGAGAATCAATTTCAAAGTTGAATTAGATAATAGATTGAAATAGGTACAAAGCATACATTGAAAAATAAATAAAATCAAACACCCTTTTTTTGAAAACTTTAAAAATTATAAAACACACAACATGTTTCGGGATCTAAGCCCATTTTCAATGTGGATAAAAATAGTTATCTATTTATATATATATATATGATAACTATTTTTATCCACATTGAAAATGGGCTTAGATCCCGAAACATGTTGTGTGTTTATATAATTTATATATATATATATGATAACTATTTTTATCCACATTGAAAATGGGCTTAGATCCCGAAACATGTTGTGTGTTTTATAATTTTTAAAGTTTTCAAAAAAAGGGTGTTTGATTTTATTTATTTTTCAATTATTTTAAACAGCCCTGTTTTAAAGTTCTTTATACAAAGCATACAGTTTGGTAATAGCCCAGTTGCAGAGCTATCCGTGTATTCCTCAGAAGCTATTATATGTCAGTAGCTATTCAACAATGTCACAACGGTGACCTACTCACATGCTCACTCTGCAATTCCAATAGCACTAATCTACTGATATACTCTGTACAAGCAAAGAAGACATTCTGGCAAGATGGGAAAATGACTCCAGCTCAATCAATATAGGCTCAAGAATGATAAATTTGGTCTCAAATTGTAGAAAACATTTTACTCTACAATTTGAGACACGATTTATAATTTTTGAACCAATATTGACCGTGCTGGAGTCATTTTCCAATCTTGCCAGAGGGTCTTCGTTCCTTGGACAACTGTACAATGATGCAATGTCATCTTACAACCACATGACCTCTGACTCCAATATCAATTAGGAGTGTGTTAGTGATTAGAAGTATCCTTTCAAACCATGATGGGATGGGGGTTCCTTGTATACCCTAAGACCCCCTCAAACCATACAAGAGTGGTTCCGTGATCCCCTCAAACCTACGCGAGAATCAGGCGAGCTATACTCTGAGGTCGAACAAAGAAGACATTCTGGCAAGATGGGAAAATTACCTCATCTCGTTCAATATTAGTTCAAAAATTATAAATGAAATCTCCAATTGTAGAAAACAATCTGATCTACAATTCAAGGCCTAATTGATTCATTATTTTTGAACCAATATTGATCGAGCTGGAGCTATTTTCCCATCTTGCCAGAATGTCTTCTTTGCTTGGACAGACTATAAATGTTGAAGCCGAGTGTCATCAATATTCATTGAGTCCTGCAGCCATTAGACATTGGAGGGACATCAATGAAGTAATGGATGACCTAACCTGACGTGTTTCAGGCCGCAGACTCGAGTAATTAACCTACTAATTCAGTATTCTGTTGTTACTGTATACTGTATAGTTATGTGTATACAATCGGTATAGACGGGGAATTACCACTATTTGTACATGAATATAGTTGTACTTAGCACTATAACTAAAGTCCAAAAGAATGATATATAAAAACATTTTTAGACTTGGTTATCTGTTTGTGACTGTACCCGCTTTTTTTCAAAGTAATTCAATTTGTATGTTTACGATTTAAGATCTATTTTTCACATTGACACAATTTTAAAACTACCAAAACACATAAATCTATTGAAAAATTCCTCTCTGTTGGAAACTTCTATTGGAATCTATTTACTCTATTGGATATACTTTGGATTGCAAACTTCAATTTATTGGGTCCAAAATGTATAGTACTGGGTATTGGGAACTGTGTGAGGATGGTTACTGTGTGATGATTGTGAAGTGTGATGTGTGAAAGCGTCTAATACGTCTATGTCATGCGTCTAAGCGTCTAATACGTCTAATGCGTCTATAACGTTTTAACGTCAATTTTAGCTAAAGCTTATGTGAAGCTCACGTAGCTTATTTGAATCTTATTAACCTCCAATTATCATATTAATTATTAATTAATTTATCACATTAATCACTCTGTTTATCATATTATACCATCTCAGCATTAAGTGTGAGTCGTCTTTTGTAGCTTAGAATCGATAGAATGTATTTAATTGAAATAATATACTCTTTTATTCGATATATACAATTTTTTATTGGAGACCAAGAGATATCCAAAAGAAAGTGATCAATCTAAATAAAAATATACGAAAATACTTTTTTACTTGGGGAAAAATCATTCTCACATCATTGAAAACTAAAACAGTATCAATGCTGGTAGTACTATGATTTTTAAAACTGAAAATAGTATTATTAACTTCAAATTTGAGGACAGAGCACCAATCTGAACCCCAGCAACAACTTGAAAGTGGAACTTCTAGGTTAAACACACATGATAACAACATCCAATTCCTTGTGGAACTTGAAAAAACAGTCCAACAAACAAAGAAAATAAACAATCGACCTCTAAATTTCCCCGGAGAGGCAGGAGCACAATCTAATTTAAACAGAACACACCCAAGTACGACCACACACTCATTACTAAACCACATAACGTAATGTGACATCGCTAAATACCGTTAAGTGCATCGACCAAATAATACATTGCATTATTGAACGCATCTTTGCATTATGAACGTGATTGATAACTGACGCCTTAACGTTAGTCTGCTCCTGGTGCACTCTGACAGCTGATGTTGTCGATTAGAGTTGTTATTTAGCTATGCCTCACACAATAAATTTAACATTGACTTGAGACAATGGAGTACGATACGGTACAGTCCCGTGCTTTGTAAAATAAATATTTATATATACTAAATTCAGTACATAGTTTACTAACATGAAGTTCACCGTAGCAACTTACAGTTCTATAATCTCACATCAAGACCATCTTCACTTGGGAGGAGGAATTGTTGTATATATCACATATATAGATAGATAATTCTCAAGTAGTTCACTCATGCTAGTGGAAAGAAAGGAATGTATGCGATTCTCTTTGATTTAACCTACCAAGAAAACTGATTTAAAGCATGTATTGTTTCTTCTGAATACAAAAATATCATCCATATTCTGTCTAAGCAAAGAAGACGCTCTGGCAAGATGGAAAAGTGACTCCTGCTCGGTCAATATTAGTTCAAGAATTATAAATGTGGTCTTAATAGTAGATCAAATTGTTTTCTACAATTTGAGGTCAAATTGATAATTTTTGAACCAATATTGTCTGAGCTTGAGTCATTTTCTCATCTTGCCAGAGGGTCTTCTTTGCTTGGACAGACTATGGATGATATTTTCGTGTTCAGAAGAAACAATACATGTTTTAAATCAGTTTTCTTGGTAGGATAAATCAAAGATAATCCTAGGAATTCTATTATTATAATCTAATCCTAGAGCTCTATTATTCTAGGGTTTAAACACGTACAAGATACAGACGAAGCCGGCTTTTCGTCAGCTATTAGAGACATCAGTGGACACAAGAAACAGGAATCATCAGATAGGTAGTCTGTCCAAGCAGAGAAGATCCTCTGGCAAGTTGGGAAAATGACTCAAGCTCGGTCAATATTGGTTCAAAAATTATCAATTTGATCTCGAACTGTAGGAATCAATTTGATCTACTATTAAGACCACTTGTATAATTCTTGAACAAATATTGACCAAGCTGGAGTCATTCTCCCATCTTGCCAGAGGGTCTTCTTTGCTTGGACAGACTATACCAAGGTCTACATCAGTACAAAGATAATATGTTATGATGGAAACATTTGATCAAATTTGAACACAAATTTGACAGTTAAATTCTTTGTAATTTTCTTCATCTAACCAGCTTGTAGCCATAATCGAACATTTCCAAATACCGTGGTATTGAAACACTTATTCACTTATTATATCACAGCCCCTTATATATACATAGCCTCCTCTATAAAGGAAGCTATGCTTATATTCATGATTACTCACTAAATACAAGCACTTAAAAGCATATTAATCATAATTCCTCACTAAACGTAAATTTACACCACAACACACAACTCGCGCACTTTGGCTGGAACTTGACATAAACTGGGCAAAGTTGTTTGGCAAAGCACAAAGCACGTTGCGTGGGTCTTAGCGCGGCAGCGGTACTTCGCGTCGCGTCGCCTACTTCACTGGCTGCCAGACGGAGGGGACTTTGGACTTGAACACCAACTGAGAGAATTGAATGGAATGGAAGCAGCTACCAACCGCTCGTCTAGACAAAGTCTGCGACGGCGCAATAGACTGCACTTCCTACACACTCTGTCTCTCTCACACGCACTCTCACCCACTCACTCACACACTCTCTCGCTCTTTTCACACCCCTGTCTCACACTCACTCTTTCTCTGACTCGCTTTCATTCTCTCTCACTCACTCTCACCCTATCGCTCTCTCATTATATTCCATTCATTTAATTATTATAAATAATTTCTTTTCATTTTTCTTCTCCTTCTCGTTTCATTTCATTATAATTCTCACTCTTTTCTCTAATTTCCTTCCTTCTATTCTTTTTGTTCTTCCTCATCATAATGATCTACTATCTTGTCTTCTTCTTTCTCGTCTTCTACTTCATTATTTCCACCTCCTACTAATGCTAATTCTCCCTCTTTTTTCTAATTTCCTTCCTTTTATCCTCTCCTCTTCATAATGATCTTCTTCTCCTCTTCTTTTCTTCTCTCCTCTATTTCATTATTTCCTCCTCCTCTTCCTATTCCTAATTCTCCCTCCTTTTTTCTAATTTCCTTCCTTTTATCCTTTTCCTCTTCCTCTTCATAATGATCTTCTCTTTTGTCTTCTTCTTCTTCTTCTTCTTCGTCTTCTTCTTCTTCTTCTTCTTTCTTCTCTTTTCTTCTTCTTCTTCTTCTTCTTCTTCTTCTTCTTCTACTTCCTCTTCTTCATTATCTCCACCTCCTACTATCCCTAATTCTTCTTTTTTATCTAATTCCCTTCCTTTTATTATTTTTGTTCTTCCTCATCATAACGATCCTCTATCTTGTCTTCTTCTCATTCTCCTTTTCTTCTTCTTCGTTCATTTCATTTTCTCCTCCTCATGATCTACCTTTTCCTCCTCCTTTTTCAATTCTCTTTTTTCATTTTCTTCACCTTCACCTCCTCTTTCGAATTCTATCTTCTTCTTTTCTAACTTTCTCAATTTTCTTATTTTTCCTCCCTCATCATCATCATCATCATTATTTTCATCTTCATCGCCATCTTTTTTATCTTCTTTGAGTTCTTTTTTGTCCAACATTTCTCGTTATTTTCTTTCTAATCCATTTCCTATCACACAACTTACCAACTTTCTCCTTCAATCATCAATCTTATTCTCCAAGTTATACTAACTTAAAAATATTAAAATATTCTAAATTCAATCTTGAAAGTATTCTTGTATGCAGTTCAATAACTCTATTCAAATATGACTAATGTAGGCTATAATACTATTATCATATTCTGTGTTGTTCAAAAACTATTGTAAGGCTCATTCCAATTTCTATGCTTTGGGTTTTTCCAAACCTAGTGAAAAACAAATTTATCAATCAATATCTTATTCTCACTTCTCTCTAACACTAATTCTCTCAATCAAACTCTCACTCTTCTTACTTTCTCTCTCTCTCTCTCTCTCTCTCACACACACACACACACTTTTTTCTCTCATGTGCTTCAAAAACCACCCCTCATCAGTAACTGGGTGAATGCATGCATGCTTATACTGTACTACCACACAGCAGCCGACAGATTGTTTACAACATTTCCCCTACTAGACAACTAAAGGGTTGAGACTTGACAACATAAACATGTGCCTGTCGAGACATGGCTTTTTTCGGTAGAAACTGGTATAAAAATTAAGCTAAGCTACTGGGTGTTTGGAAGGAATTAAGTAAAATTACAAACCTTGAAAATTTCAGTGAATTTGAGGGGAAATCTAATGTCATTCTAATTTCTCTAATGATGTTATTGTATTCTAATCAACTTATAATTAATGCAAAAGTTACCTGCTGTTGACCTCTAATACATGATTACATCTTCAGCTTTTGCAACTCACCTGTAAATAAAGAGAAATAAAAGTGTAAGTAATGATCATCGAACGTAAAATAACTAGTAGTTCTGTGAACAGTAGACCTCACGAAGTCACCCAAAGATAGGGCATTATTCATGAAAGGAATACTTAGTTATGTTGAGTTTAAAGTTTCATTAATTTCATGCGTCATTGAATGCAATTAATAATAAACTCGACAGCTGGTTCAGCATGAATAATTCTATAGTGTGAATTTTCCTATGTTCAGAAGTATAAATGTATATAGTAATATTTCAGCATGGAGGTAATTCCTTTTCCTTTCATATTATCCTCAAAATGCAATATTTCAAGAAACCTTACATATGAATCGACGCGCAATTTCAAGAGGAACATTCCTGTCAAATTTCATCAGAATCTATTGCCGCGTTTTGTCGTAAATGCGGAGCCAACAAACATAAAGAGAAATGCAAAATCGTCGTCTTGAATCTAGACCTCACTTACGTTCGGTCAATTACAATTTTCAACGATTCACCACCAAAATAACTACTGTCAAATTTGTACATTGAGTAGTTCTATTTTGTTTGGGAAACAGTAAGCCAATAATTGAGCCATCAATTCACTTTAGAGGCCAATCGAGCTGATAACAAACTAGACAGCACAAGTCGGAAAACAAAAAAATAAAAAACAAGATAAATAGGGAAGAAGAAGAAGGGCATGATATTGGAAAAAGATGCAATCAAGTGTAACAGAAAAGATTTATTGGATTGGAAGAATGTCGGTGGCTTCCTAGCCTATCCAATTGCACTGGCAGTGTATAATTTAATTTTTAATTAATTCGGTAAGTCGGTAGCAGAAAGTCTCACAGCTTCTCTCTCTTTCTATTAATTTCCATCACTCTATCTCTATCTTTTACACTATGGTATTCTCTCTTCCTTAAAATTAGTCTCACACTCATTATCTCTCACTCTCTCTATCTCTGTCTCATGGTTGAGTGTTAATGTCTAAACTCCGTCATTTTATGTAGATACAGCACAAATTTATATTACTGTTAGCTTATTGAATCCTACATCTGTCTCATTTTGCAAGTTTTCATAGTTTATAATTAGCCAACTTATGCAAACCATAATGTAATTAGTGTAATTTTCATTTATTTTTATTCTTATAGCATAGGATTCGAATTATTGTATTATGTTATCTACATGAATAAAGTCATTGAATCTGAATCTGTCTCTGTGATCTAATCTCTCTCTCTCTCTTTTTTATATCCCTTTCCGTCATTCTTTCTCTCGTTATACTCCTCCATCATCATAAAAACACTTTACTCTTCCTCTTCCATCGCCTTTTTTGATCATTTCTTTCTCTACATCTCCTTTTAAAGTTAAAATATTTTTTCTTACTCTCTTTCCCCCCTCTTATTCCATGATATTCTGGAACTCTTATGCCCGGTTTTTCCAAGCACACTCAAATTTGAGGGACCCTCAAGTTTACTACACTTCACTACGTTACCTATACTTATCATAGAAAATGTCAGCTGTTCATCAAAATTTGAGGGTCCCTCAACTTTGAGTGTGCTTGGAAAAACCGGGCATTAGTCTATTCCTAGTTAATAGAATGACGAGAAAGAAATCGGAGGAGGAGGAGGCGGAGGCGGATGATGATTAGGAGGAGGACAGGGAGGAGGAGGAGGAGGAGGAGGAGAAGGATGATGATGAGGAGGAGGAGGAGGAGGAGGAGGAGAAGAAGGAGGAGGAGGAGGAGAAGGAGAGGGAGTAGGAAGAAGAGGAAGAGGAGTGAAAGGCCAAAACCAAGTGGTAGAAAAAGATAGAGCATGAATACCTCAGCTCTGTAGCAGAAGAGTCAATTATTAACATACCGTTCAACTAATAAACTCCAATTTATATTCGCTATTGATCGAGAGGAACAAGGAAAGGTGGTAGGAAAAGTCTATGTAAGGAAGAGAGAGAGAGAGAAAAAGTAAGAAAAAGAAGATTATGAATCAAGAAGAGTGCAAAGTAGGAACAACGAGAAAATAATGGGGAATAGATTAAAAATAAGAGGGAAAGAGTTTGGATGAATGAAGGATGAAAAGAGACAAGAGTGTATAATCAATAAAAGAAGAAATAAAGGAAGGAAGATAGGAGCCATCGCATATATGATATAGTCTGTTCAAGCAAAGAAGAGCCTCTGGCAAGATGGGAAAATGACTTCAGCTCGGTCAATATTGTTATTATCAATTATCAATTTGATCTTAAATTGTAGGCAACAATTTGATCTACAATTTGAGATCAAATTGATAATTTTTGAACCAATATTGACCGAGCTAGAGTCATTCTCCCATCTTGCCAGAGGGTCTTTTTTGCTTGGACAGACTATAACTTATCAAGTGGCTAAAACGAATGGACAATTTGAAAACTTTCCGGCTTCTCTTAATTGAATAGCACAAGTGCTTCCACATAGTCCCGATTGAAAAATATTCTGCTTTTCATTCCAATAATAACCTGGAAATTAATGAAAGGGGTACCGGTAGTTGAATTTTTCCTCAAAAGCTCAACATTCGAATTGGGGTTTTTGTAAAAAATTTGTATACAGAAAGCAAATAAACTCCCCTTGTAAATCCAAGTAAATCATTGAGTTTTGATTGGTTTAATTGAATAATAAACTTTTTTCCAATAGTAGGAAATTGAGTACTTATTTTCTCTTAGGGCTACTGTATTCGTTGTAACTTTAGATAATTAAAATCAAAGTACCCTTTTTTATATCGCCGAAACATGTAGTGTAAAATAAAAATATTTTTCTTTTATTATTATTTTTTCAAAGGGTACTTTGATTTTAATTAGGGAATTGAAATATATCTCTCTATACTCCATTCACGATCACTTGAGACGGAATAAACAAACTTTTTGATTGTGTGTGCGTGTAATGGAAGGTCTTCTTCTATGCAAAACGTTCGGCCACAGACCAACAGCTGTAGCCAATCACAGCTCAAGACAACAGTCTTGAGACAAGACAAGTCGGACTGAAGCCAATCACAGCTCAAGACAACAGTCTTGAGACAAGACAAGTCGGACTGAAACCAATCACAGCTCCAGACAAGAGTCAGCTGTTCAACTGAATCAGACTTTTTCGGATAGAAGAAGACCTTCCATTACACGCACACACACGCAAAAGGTTTGTTTATTTCATCTCAAGTAATCGTGAATGGACTATAGTAATATTACACTAGCATAGACACTATAGACTGTTATTCTATACATAAAATAATAAAATTTTTGGTTTGTTGCTTAGGTTAAATTTAATTTAATTAGAATTTATTACATAGAATAATATAGCATACAACTTAGAATAAAAATAATAATTCGTCTATGATGCAGCATTGAATAGCTCCTCTTTCAATAGAAGATTTTTCAATAAGAAAATAATCAAGTGAATTTTACAATAATATTCATGAGAAAAATAACATTGTCCATTTCTATATGAAAGTCTTATTTTCAACATTCCTTCAACAAATGCATGTGATAATTATTGAAATTTTCTTATTGAATTATATTTAAAAGTGACCTATCATTTGTATATCAATAGTTTCTTTCAGGAATTCTCTCATAGAAAAAATTAGAATATTAAATGATACATAGACTAAAATGAATAAATGAGCATTGAATTGAAAAAAAAGGAATAAATAGTTTGATGAAAACACCGTTACACCTTGAAATTTGGTCGGTTTGAAAAAGATGTAGCATCGTTATTAACTTACTGACAGTGGAGCAGTGAAGATCCAAATCTTATTCAATTTTCGTAAATGGTTTCCTTCAAAATTGAATTAGTTTTTTTACTGCAACAATTGCTACCATCAGTACTAACGGTACTTTTATTTCATTTTCTCACATTTACAGTTCGTCCATCTCTATTTTCTCCTTCTTTTTCTTCGTTTCTCTATTTGCGGTCACCTCTCATTATCTTCTCCTTCCATCATCTACCGTTTTCCGTTTTCATTTACAATTTCATTTTCCATTATTTGCACCAATAACGTTCCGCCCAACTACTGTACTGCATCCTAACAAAAAGATCATCCATCTTTTTATCATTTTGGGAGGAACCAATCAACAGAAATATCCTTCCAATCTCTAGA
This sequence comes from Sogatella furcifera, assembly GCA_017141385.1. Lineage (NCBI taxonomy): Eukaryota > Metazoa > Arthropoda > Insecta > Hemiptera > Delphacidae > Sogatella > Sogatella furcifera. The sequence continues at coordinate 36,322,896 of CM029551.1, forward strand.
ATCTGTCAACCTAAGTAATTGTACAGTAATATCAATGAAATATAGCTTCCGTTATATTCAAATTGAAAAAAATTTAAAGAAATTTTCAACTTATTCAAAGTCACCAGCATCAAGGGTTTCACAAAAAAACTCTTGAAAAATACACAAAAAGATCCACAAATATACTCAAAATACACAAAAAATACATAAAATACTAAAAAAACTCAAAAGGTATCCAGCTTGGACACTATTGGTTCAACAATATTATAAATTTAGTCTTAAATTGTAGAAAATATTCTGATCTACAATTCGAGACCATATTGATCCAAGCAAAGAAGACCCTCTCGCAAGATGAGAAAATGACTCCAGCTCGGTCAATACTGGTTCAAAAATTATTGATCTGGTCCAATTGTAGGAAACATTCTGATCTACAAATCAATAATTTTTGATCCAATATTGACCGAGCTGGATTCCATTTCCCATCTTGCCAGAATGTCTTCTTCGCTTGGACAGACTAAACCTATTAAAACAATACAGACCAGCATCGTCTCAAATTGCAGACAATTTACTAATTACATCCCGCAATGCACATCACTTAGTTTGATGAGAGACAAAACCATTTCACTTTCACATAAGATAGCATGGGAACAAAATTTCAAGCAAAATGAGGAAGTACTTTAGTCCGTTGTTTTGCTACTGATTTGAGATTACAGTGTACGATTCGCGAAAGCTGAGAAGACACGTGGTTTCAATGAAAATCGTATTGTAAGGCGTGTCTTCTCAGTTTGAACGAACTACATGAAGTCCTCCGATATGATTACGTCCGAAATGAAAGTGATCCAAATTCCAGAACTCTGGTGTCATTTTTTGATTGCTATTCTAAAGTAATTCAACTACTACTACTACTATTACTCCAACAAGAGAACAACATTTTTTACAGAAGAATTATTATTACGAATATAGCAATCGTGTAGAATCTAACAGATCTGATTTTTCGATTTGAAATTGGTTGGAATGATTGAGAATTTTCAGTTGTTCTAGGCTTCAGTAGGGTGTTATTAGAAACATTGTAGAACAATTGACTTTCTCCAAATTGTGAACTACTATAGAAGTATAGTATACTATGATCCTGTGTACTGGAATTTAGAAGATTTCTATCCTGGGATTTAGAAGATCTCTATCCTGGGGACTTATTAAAATCAAGAAGACTTGTGAAAATGGAACGTAATACACGCCCTTGAAATCAATACATAGCACGGTATTACTTTATGTAGAAAATGTAAATTTTCAGTTGTGTAAGTATTTAACTTCATCACAGGCTCAAATGAACAAATGATTTGTTTAGGTCACATGAAAATAAAAGGAAAACAATCAAAAGACACAAATTTGCCAACTAGATTTTAAATTTTATAACATTAAAGGCCTACACCGTGTTATTCAGATCTAGAGTGAATATTAATTTCTCATGTTTTACAGGAACTTCAAAACCCTGAGAAAACGTAAATTTTATTGAGAGGAAATGAGAGGTCAGTCTCCAATATTTCTCAGGATATCACCCATATTAATTGAGTTTAGCATGATAATAATTGTGGACTGGAAATAAGTTCGATTCAGTTTCAAGAAGATGAGCTACATGCATCGAATAAAACAAGTATATGGTATCATTATTGAAACGCATTTGTTTGATTCTAATTGATTGATTTGATGTGTATATTAGTTACATATTCTTGAACCGGAATTGAACAACTTAACTGTGGACAGAGCATGATAGAGAGATAGATTCGACATATTTCAACTACTGGAAATTTTCCTAGTTCTTTCTTTCGATGAGAAATCTCAGCTCAATATGGTTCAAACATTATTGATTTGGTCTCAAATTGTAGATCAGAATTTCCTCAATTATTGAACCAGATCAATATTTTGAACCAATATTGCATCGACTAATCATAGTTCATTTACCAAGAGGGCCTTCTGGCAAGATGGAATGACTCCAGCTCAGTCAATACTGGCTCAAATATTATTGATTTCGTCTCAAATTGTAGATCAGAATGTTTCCTACAATTATTGAACCAGATCAATAATTTTTGAACCAATATTGACCGCTTCATCATCTTGCCAGGGCCTTCTTTTCTTGGACAGACTGTAGCTACATCTTTTTAATCGTTAAATCAAGTAAACTAGATCTGCATGGAACAAATCTTGATTACAAGAGCTAAAAAATTGAATAGCACTGATTGGATGACTGCAAAATTATATTGGATCCAATTCTAGGTTAATACACCTGATTGTTGGAATCATATCGAATTAAATTAATTCACCTGAATAATCATAATAACCACTGTGGAAGGATTCACTATAATCATTATATTGTTGGAATTACATCGGATTCATTCTAGATTATAGCACCCAAATGTCCAATACGCTTGAATTCATACCGGATTACTTCACAGATAACACCAGAATGTTAAAAACTAGTGCACTTCCACCAGACTGCACTAAAACTATTGCAGTTTCATCAGATTGCATCCAAACTAATGACATGGAACCAATCGGGTCAAAAGTACTCTAGAATGCATCACAAGACTTTAGCACTCAACTTCGCTGGCGGCTCGTGCACACGAAACAGGTGAAGTGCTGTACAGTAAAAGATACGGGCACTTCACCTGTTTCATGGACACGAGCCGCCAGTGCTCAACTTTAATCCAATAAAACTAGAAACTCCGCTTAAAACAGTCGATTTAACCTCAGCTACCTTCAACTTTATTCAGGTATAGTCTGGTTGAACAAAGAAGACATTCTGGCAAGATGGGGAAATTACTCCAGCTCTGTCAATATTACTTCACAAATTGAAAATTTACTCTCAAATTGTAGAGCAGCATGTTTCCTACAATTTGAGACCAAATTTAGAATTATATTTGAACTAATATTGACCGAGCTAGAGTCATTTTCCCATTTTGCAAGGATGTCTTCTTTGCTCCACCAGACTATATCAAGTATTATACTATAGTCTGTCCAAGCAAAGAAGACCCTCTGACAAGATGGGAGAATGACTCAAGCTCGGTCAAAAAATTATTAATTTGATCTCAAATTGTGGGAAAAAATTTGATCTACTATCAAGACCACATTCATAATTGTTGAACAAATATTGACCAAGCTGGAGTCATTTTCCCATCTTACCAGAGGGTCTTCTTTGCTTGGACAGACTCTACCTATCTACACAATAAGTTGTAGGCTATATTCCTACTGTATTTCACGACCTTGAGACGTTGAAATGTATCCGCGCATGCGCAGAAGGTACGAACGGTGTGGGAAGAAGAATACTTTACGACCACAGTTTCCTTCTTCGCTTTTCTTATCCTTATTTCCCATCTTTGTCCACATTTACTCATTGTTCTGGTGTATATAGTCTGTTCAAGCAAAGAAGACATTCTGGCAAAATGGAAAAATGACTCCAGCTCGGTCAATTTTCGTACAAAGTTTTTTAATTTAGTCTCAAATTGTAGATTAAAACGTTTCCTTCAATTTGAGACCAAATTTATAATTGTATGACAAATATTGACCGAGCTGGAGTCATTTTTCCATTTTACCAGAATGTCTTCTTTGCTTGGACACACTATATACCATGAACAATCATCCTACGCCATGTCTGATACATTGAGCATGTCTGATGAGACAGTTCATCTCGAATGGATTTGTAAATTTAGTTCAACTATTAGTTCAAGAGATTTCACTCTAACGCCTAGTTTTTCGTAGGTCTGTTAAGTTTTAATCGGGTGATTAAATTGGATAGCGACAGTGTAACAACGACAAACTGAAGAACTCACTTGAAATAGAGAGTTGAAACACACAACTTATTACAAAGCATTGAATTGAAATAATTTAATTAACAAGCCTCAAATTCAAATAATTTAAATTAAATGTAATTGAATTTTATTTATTTATTTATTGTTACAATTGCGACTTGATAGCAAGTATTTGAAGCAAAGGTGATAAAGAGTGAGTGAAAATATAATAGAGTCAAAATTCTTTAATTACGCTTAAGCTATTATCAATGAGACAGTATTATTAATAGGGTTATGGGAAACCCCAATGACGATTCTTTCAATTTATCAGGTCATTAGCTGGTTGAAAAATGTAGAATAAAATAAATTATGAGTATCTCAATTAAAATTTATCTTCAATTATATAAACAATGAATAACTGAGCAATTCGAAACTTATACGTTGAAGAGAGCACACGAGTAGAACACGTAAAAGTATCAGATAACAAGGAAAAATATAACAATTTACAGGAAATCCTAACAATAAATAACCAAATGATCCAAAAACTAGTATCGTTCAACAAAATGGAAACGCCATTGTAATGACATCAGCCAATGAGAGCACGTTTTGGGCGTGACTTGTACTCGCACCTGATTGGTCGAAGTTGTTCAAGGAGGGGGAGCTATCCCTGTCAGCTGACTTTGAAAATGGCTTCCATCAATGGAATTCGAGAGGGGCGGTCCGTAAGCAGACTGCTGAATTATATATGATACATTGTTTGCAATTTGTTACTAGTTAACGTTTTCAAAATTGTTTATTAATTCAGAATATTGAAAATTGATCGTACTTTTATTGAATTTAGTATTAATTTATGTGAGGTACTATAATCAATTATTACAATTCAATTTATTCATCAATAGAAATTTTGTGATAGAAAATTCAATTAATACATCAAACATAACCATTTTGTGATCCAAATTTATCAACTTCAACAATATCTACAATTAACTTTCTTCATTCTTTTCTACTGATTCTTTCTCTCTATTACTTCTTCAACCATTGTTATTCTATCTTTTTTCCTCTCTTTCCTCCCTTCCTTTTCTTTTGTTTTCTCTGCGTAGATTCGCACTCAATACTGTTTTTAAACTAACCACTCGACCATAACCATGTCGCTGTACTCTTTCTAACGAATCCTTTCAAGTTCCTCTCTAAAAACAAAACTAAAAAGAAACAAAAACACAAAATCTGATGAAAAAACCAAAAGATCACACCGCGTGATACTTTTAGCATGCAATAAGTCACGCCAGCGATTTGAAACGCAGGAATTTTCAAAAACAAGAAATAGATTGGAGGTCTAGAAAAAGGATGTACAACAAGAAGAAGAATCTGGTAAAAAAGAGAATAAAGGAGAACAAAGAGGAGAAGAAGAAGAAGAAGAAGAAGAAGAAGAAGAAGAAGGAGGAGAAGAGGAGGAAGAAGAAGAGAAGAAGAAAAGAAGAAAAGACGAAGAAAAAGAAGAAAAAGACGAAGAAGAAGAACGGGGAAGAAGAAGAAGAAGAGAGAAGAAGAAGAAGAACAAGAAGAAGAAGAAGAAGAAGAAGAAGAAAGAAGAAAAAGAAGAAAGAAGAATAAAAAGAAGAAAAAGAGAAGAAAAGGAGAAGTAGAAGAAGAAGAAAGAAGAAGAAGAAGAAGAAGAAGTAGAAAAAATAGAAGCAGGACTTGATCGAGTGACCAACATAGCAAGTGATCGACAAGTGGCTTCGTGCAGTTATAGTCTGTCCAAGCAAAGAAGACATTCTGGCAAGAGGGTAAAATGACTCCAGCTCGGTCAATATTTGTTCAAAAATTATAAATTTGGTGTCAAATTGTAGAAAACATTCCGCTCCACAATTTAAGACCGAATTCATAATTTTTGAGCAAATATTGACCGAGCTAGGATCATTCTCCCATCTTGCCTGAATGTCTTCTTAGTTCGAATAGATTTTAGGTAGGATTGATTCGTTTCAAGATGCATGCAACATTGGTGTGAAATCGACATTTGCATCCAGTTCTGAGGTTACCAACCGTTTTCCATCCAATCTAGTTCAACTGTGTGCCACTTTTCAAATTTTCTTCGGTTTCACTCGTTTATTTTTCTCGATTTAGGAATTCAAATAGGTATTAGATATGAAGTCAAATTATTGAAAAGCAAAACATGAATGATTGAAATTTTCCACCATTTGTATCAAGCCTACCTCACCTGTATCACTGACTGGCAGGTACTGGTTAGGCTACTAAATGTTTTGTTTTTGTTTATGAGGGTGAAGCCCACATGAGCTCTTAGGCTTGTGCGTGGGTAATGAAATGGATGATAGATGACGACTACTTTTTTTATGTAGTCGGGACCGACGGCTTATCGTCTCCTCCGAAAGACGGGGTGGCCGTATTTATGTGTTTGTGCTGTGGTCAAAAATTGTTTCCTGCTTGGGACTTGAACCAGGGTCCACCTGGTTATCAGACCGGCGCTTTACCACTCCTCCAACTCCTCCAAATAATACTACTATGTGTAATACTACTGATAAATACTACTGATGTGACTGAATATTTGAATTGTAATTTCAACTCTTGCTAACATGCACTATTGTAATATGATATTTTTGTATTGTGACAAGGCCACTAGCGGCTCGTTACCCACGAAACAGGTGAAGTGCCCGTATCTTTTACTGTACAGCACTTCACCTGTTTCGTGGGCACGAGCCGCCAGTGGACGAGGCCAATTTGAATCATTGTGAGAGTGCTTGTGATTTGATTTGAAGAGTGTTTGTGACAATAAATTGTTTGAATTTGAAATCGAATATTCAATCCGGGAGTTTGGATCTATTTGAACTAGTTTGGAGTTTGAACCCCAAATATTCCTTTACCTATGATAATTGAACTTTCTCGAACAAATACGAAATCATTCAAACGTAGTTGACAATTATTATAGAAATACATTCAGCTCATGTATGATTATAACTCAACTTAAAAACACTGGCGGCTCGTACCTACGAAACAGGTGAAGTGCCCGTATCTTTTACTGTACGGCACTTCACCTGTTTCGTGGGCACGAGTCGCCAGTGCTTAAAAATCATCAACTTATGAATAATCTAGATTTAGATTAAAATCGTAAGGGATATGCCTGTTTTTTACCCTCTTTCAAGTATGTGTTTCTCATTGAATAAATGAAAATAACCTCGAATAGAATTATGAATTAAAATCAAATATACCCTTGTTAGGGATATGATCCAATGTCCTTATTTCATGGTTCATGCTTATAAAACGTATTCAAATTTCAAGAAGGACCTACGTAGTAAAGTTCTCCTATTCTAGATTGGTCTAATCTATTCATACCTGATTACTTTAAAAAAAACACCACTGGTGGTTCGTGCACACTAAACAGATGAAGTGCTGTACAGTAAAAGATACGTACACTTCACCTGTTTCGTGGGTACGAGCCGCCAGTGCGGAACACATGAAAATCTAAGTAACAGGTTACAAGACAGTAATCTTGCAACAAAAAACAATATAAATCACAACAACAAAACTACAGGTTGTAACTCTATTTATTCTGCCGACAAAGAACGAATACAAAAAGAAAAAGAGAAATGGAGAGACACGAATAAGAAAAATGAACACGATTGAAATTTTATTGACCGGAATCGAAATTGAATTAGATAACGAGAGCAACTATCTGTCCAAGCAAAGAAGACATTCTGGCAAGATGGAAAAATCACTTCAGCTCGGTCAATATTGGTTCAAAAATTAAAAATTTGGTCTCAAATTGTAGATCAGAATGTTTTCTTCAATTTGAGATCAGATTTGTAATTTTCGAACAAATATTGATGGAGCTGGAGTAATTTTTGAATCTTGCCAGAATGTCTTCTTTGCTTGGACACACTTCACTCTTGCCTGTATATTGAAGAGGAAATGAACAGAATAATATATATTATTAAAGTTACCCCTACACAAAACCTGACTCACCTTTTCTCTTTGTCTTCTTCTTTATCTTCTTTCCTTTTAGTCCTCCTTTTCTTCTCATTTCCTCTCACGATCGCATGCCAACATATATAGTTTGCGCAAGCCGAGAAGGCACGATGTTACAATGTAAAATGTATTGTACGTGCGTGTCTTCTCAGCTTACGCCAACTGGACACGCATCTTAGTCTGTCCAAGCAAAGACTCGCAAGATGGGAAAATGACTCCAGCTTGGTCAATATTTGTTCAAAAATTGAAAATATGCGGTCTTAAAGTAGATCATGATGTTTCCTACAATTTGATCAAATTGATAGATTTTGAACAGAATTGACCCAGCTTGAGTCATTCAGAGGGTCTTCTTTGCTTGAACAGACTATACTTGATATAATTAAAATCACGAACTTCGACAACACAACGATTGCTTTCTCTGTTTTCGAGATTTATTGGTTCGGCTTCGATTTAGTTTCGTGTATTGTCTTGACCTCTGTAGCTAGGTTGATAGGAAAGGAAAGCGGTACAACAAGGTGGCTGGTCTCGATTGAATTTGATTAGGTAAAGAAGAAGATGAAGTATAAGAAGAAATAAAATAGAAGAAGAAGAAGAAGAAGAAGAAGAAGAAGGATGAGGAAGAGGAGAAGAGGAAAAAGGAGAACAAGAACAAGAAGAAGAAGGAGAATAAGAGGATGAGGAAGGAGGAGGATGAGCGGAACAAGAGAAAACAAGAACAATAAAAAGAGTGAGAAGAAGGAGAAGAAGAAGGATGAGGAGAGGAAAAAAAGAAGAAGAAGAAGAAGAAGAAGAGAAGAAGAAGGAGAAGAAGAAGAAGGAGAAGAAGAAAAAGGAGAAAAGAAGAAGAAGGAGAAGAAGAAAAAGAAAGAAGAAGAAGAAGAAGAAGAAGAAGAAGAAGAAGAAGAAGAAGAAGAAAAGAGAAGAAGAAGAAGAAGAAGAAGAAGAAGAAGAAGAAGAAGAAGAAGAAGAAGAAGAAGAAGAAGAAGAAGAAGAAGAAGAAGAAGAAGAAGAAGAAGAAGAAGAAGAAGAAGAAGAAGAAGAAGAAGAAGAAGAAGAAGAAGAAGAAGAAGAAGAAGAAGAAGAAGAAGAAGAAGAAGAAGAAGAAGAGAAAAGAAGAAGAAGAAGAAGAAGAAGAAGAAGAAGAGAAGAAGAAGAAGAAGAAGAAGAAGAAGAAGAAGAAGAAGAAGAAGAAGAAGAAGAAGAAGAAGAAGAAGAAGAAGAAGAAGAAGAAGAAGAAGAAGAAGAAGAAGAAGAAGAAGAAGAAGAAGAAGAAGAAGAAGAAGAAGAAGAAAGAAGAAGAAGAAGAAGAAGAAGAAGAAGAATAAAAATGAAAATAAGGTGAAGAAGTGACTTGGAATAGGTAGACTAGAAAGCATAAATAATTACCGTGCTTCAACAATAATAGAACATGTTTGCTATAAACTTACATTGAAATAAGAATTTGATTATGGTATTGGTATTGGAATTGATTAGATTATTTAACATAAAGAATAATTGAATGACTGAATGGAAAGTAAATTGATTTCTGTGAAATTCTATAGTTCAAGCCTATATGAAAGAATAAAACTTTTTCTAATAATTCGAACTCGATCTGCGATTTCTAATCTAGAATCAATTAGTTTTTCAATTTACTTATCAATGTACAGTAAATTATACACATGTACTCAATGAGAGGTTCACGCCAAAAATGTCCTTTTTCCAATTCGTTTTACTCGTAGATGATGATGAAATATTAATTCATGAAAATCGACATGAATTTCCGTCAAAACACTGCATTGTACTATACAATATTGACTTTGGTGCATCTTAGACAATTACAAATTTACATAGATTGGACATTGTATAAAGCATTCAATTAGATAATTCATTAACATAATTTTGAAAATAAGTTAGCAATTGCTGATACTTGTAATCGATTCTGATAATATGAGGTCATCTCCAGCTGTTGTAGATTAATTTTACAGATGGAATACTAACTCTCATAAACATTTTTTCTGAATTCAAATACAGTTACTGCATCAACCAGAATAAATAATGATAACGAATACAGTAATATCATTCTCAAGAAACAGTAATTATATTTATTAATCTCTAAAATAGTACGCACAAGCTGAGAAGACACACCGCTACATCACTTTTTACATTGTAACGTTAAATCGTCTTCTCAGCTTGCGCTACCTATATCAAACTATCATTGAACCTCTTCCTGTTCCTATCTATTTCACCACCAACGATTATTACAAAATCACCATCAACAAAATTATTTAGACAGGTTTCAAATACCAGAAGCTGAACGTTTTGTGTAACCTCAGCCCACACAATCAGCCCACTCACAAGTCTAGAAAACGTGCTACAAAAGTCAACGAAATCGATTTTAATCACTGGCGGCTCGTGTCCACAAAACAGGTGAAGTGCTGTACAGTAAAAGATACGGGCACTTCACCTGTTTCGTGGGTACGAGCCGCCAGTGATTTTAATCAACGTATGTATAGTAGCCTCTAAACTTGTCAATCAACCTTCAATGTTCATAATAAAACCTTATTAAATCTAACCAAATAGCTTTCAAAACACAAACACAATAGAATCACAAACGAAAACTGTAAATTATACATGATTTTTTTTTTTTTGAGGGTGATGCCCACATGGGCTCTTGGGCCTGTGCGTGGGTAATGGGAAGGATGATGAGAGATGAATGGACCTACTGCTTTAGGTGGGTTCCGAACCACCGGGAAGCGATTTTTAAGGCTCATAAATTGAATTCAGAGGAACCCGTCACCAGCAGTACAACAGTGGTGGCAGAGGCACGTCGCTTCTCTAATCTCACCGATTAGACGCTCTCTACCACTGGGAGGAACCGCTTCCCAACTTTCGATATATTAAAATACGTATAATACTCTGTTTTAAGAGTATTATTTAATGTACATTTTATTTTTTTCTATTTATTTATTATTTTTAGTAGATTTATTAATGCATTTCAACATAGAACATAAGCCGACATTCCTGGCTGGTCAAAACAGATATATCGTCCGTCCAAGCAAAGAAGACATTCTGGCAAGATGGGGAAATGACTCCAGCTCGTTCAATATTGGTTCAACAATTATAAATTTTGTCTCAAATTCTGAAAAACATTCTACACTACGATTTGAGACGAAAAATTTATAATTCTTTGAACGAATATTAACCGAGCTGTAGTCATTTCTTCCATCTTGCCAGAATGTTTCTTCTTTGCTTCAAAAGACTATATCTATAGAATGATATTGTAAATCTGTAACATAACCTCGAAAGATCCAAAGTAACCGATCGTAAAAACCAATGTCAATTTCTTAATTTGTAAAACTACACATTTGTCACGCACAATAATGCTATGTTATTATCATGTTGGACATGGTCCTAAAACGTTCAATGATCGTCAAATATCTGTATAATCAGCGTGGGAAGATCGATTTATATGAATTTAGATAATTCCTGCCGATTTCAAAGACCATCGAATGCTTTCAAGTTTCGATAATAGTGGATGCCTGGCTGAAAATCTGAACTGTATTATGAATCACCAATGGGCGTTCCTTTATAGTTTGGAATCTTTTTGGAGTTTTATGGAATGTTTTTCATCAGGTCAAAATTGTGATGTTTTTACAGCCTATTCAACTGTGAAGAAGATGAATACGTCGGAGGATGGGTCACAGATTGATATTCATTCAATTCTCAAGATGGAAAATATACATAAACACAGTACCAAATTTGAGAATTTTGTGCTCGGGGTTTCGCAAGTTTCGTCCGATCAAAGAACGAAACTATACTCTATTCACGACCACTTGAGACGGAATAAACAAACTTTTTTTTGAGTGTGTATACGTGTAATGGAAGGTCTTCTTCTATGCGAAATTTTCGGACACAGACCAACCGCTGTAGCCAATCACAGCTCAAAACAATAGACTTGAGACAATACAAGTCCGACTGTAGCCAATCACAGCTCCAGACAAGAGTCAGCTGTTCGACTGCAGCCGACTTTTTCGCATAGAAGACCTTCCATTACACGCACACACACGCAAAAGGTTTGTTTATTTCGTCTCAAGTGATCGTGAATGGACTATAGACAAATTGTTTTGAGGGTAATGCTCACAGGAGCTGTAGATTTGTGCGTGGGTGTTGATAAGATAGAACACTACTTATTCTCAAGCAAAAGGGACCGACAGCTTATCAGCTCCTTAGAAAAACGTATTTTGTGGAATAAACAATCATTATTCCATGCACTCATTTCAATTAAAATACAGTGAATTCCATATAGAGATACAAATTTGTGAGATCTTAAGCACTAAGCTTGATCAGTTTTGAAACATTGACCGGGGTAGAATTTTATCAACCGTAATTTAAAGATTTAACTTCTAATTGTTGATGATTATTTGTTCAACCACAGCCAGGGTCCTACAGAAACCATTGAAACTGCATACATAATTGAAATTTATGACACTGGGTACTATAAATTGACATTCTAGTGTGAATTAACCTTTTCTGTATTTCATACAACTTCTAAAATTGTAAGTGGTCTAGAATGCATTGCAATTAATATAAAGCCAAAACCCACGCAAGAAAAACTTAAAGATTCTGATGACGCCAAAGTGGAAAGTGGGACACGGAAATGAAAGCCAGCGGAAAATCTTCTTTTTCTACTCCGCTAGTGGTCGACAAGATTGAGTTCTTTGAGGTAGAACAAGTGGCGGTGAGGACGGAAAATGAGGCCTGAGGGATAGAGAATGAGGAAAAGTAAGAAAATGAGGGAAGGGTTGCTGGAGACCTCATTTTGAAGACGCAATGCAAACACAATCTTAATAAAAAAAGATCACTTCAGCTGAAGCTAGGCGTATGTGTACATTCTAGGCCGTCTTATGACATCTATGTCAACTACTGAAGTGCTCGTTGGAAATGAAAGGTTGTTCGTCTACCTCAATAAGGAATGATGTTTCTATAGTCTGTCCAAGCAAAGGAGACATTCTGGCAGGATGGGAAAATGACTTCAACTCAGTCAATATTCGATCAAAAACTATAAATTTGGTCTCAAATTGTAGTAAACATTTTGAGACAAAATTTAAAAACTAATCATTAATTTTGCCAAATTTTGCAGTAAACATTTTGAGACCAAATTTATAATTTATATGATTATTGATTTTCAATCAATTTTGACCTAGCTGTAGACATTTTCACATCTTGCCAGAATGTCTTTTCTGCTTGGACAGACAATACTAAGCGTTAAATTTGAGACTAAATTTATAACTTTTGAGCAAATATTGACCGAGCTGAAGTCATTTTCACGTCTTATCAGAATGTCTTCTTTGCTTGGACAGGCTTTACCATACTCTTTCTATAGAAAATTTCCACTTCTAAAAAGGGATGATGTCTCATTAGAAAGTAGACTGTGTAAGACAATAACTCTACTGCTCCAGCTAACGCTAGAAAGTTGGGCGATTTCGTATGCTCCTCATGCGCTCCAACAGCTGATGATGTCGATGAGAGTTGTAATATTTGGCGGATGTGTCAGCTGATCAGAGCAACCGTAACTTGTTGCATAACTTCATCTTTCTCCAACACTATCAGCATTTTTTACAGGAAGCGGTTTAAAAAAAGTGTGACATCATATGTTTATTAAATGACAAATCAAATTGATAACAACATCAGCTGTTGGAGCGCACAAGCAGCAGACGAAACTGCCCAATTCATTGCCCAATCAGCTATTACAACAAAACAAATTCAATCAAATCTCAACTCATGGAAACTCATGGAAACGTGATTAGACAACAACACATAATTATTTATTTATTGACGTTTTACAAGGCGAGGTTAGGACTCACGGGTCCTCTCTTACACTTAACCTTACACTTGGGAGTGTAAGGAGACGCTTAGGAGTGTCTCTTACACATGAGGAGTGTAGACTACGCAACTCCAATTTGTAATATAAAGATGTCACCTTCTCAACACTCCTAGAAGATCTGAACTAATTAGATATCACATCACCTTTCAGAGTATAGTCTGTCCAAGCAAAGAAGACCCTCTGGCAAGATGAGAAAATGATTCCAACTCGGTCAATATTGGTTCAAAAAATATTGATTTGTTATCAAAATGCAGATCAGAATGTTTCCTACGATTCAGACCAAATCAATAATATTTTTGAACCAATATTGACCGAGCTGGAGTCAATTCCTCATCTTGCCAGAGAGTCTTCTTTGCTTGAACAGACTATACCTACCTACCCAAGGAATCCAACCCGATACGGAGTCACACAAGGTGTGAACTAACAACAGTGTTATTTACAAATTACAAATTTGTAACATCTTACAATTTAAATGGAATGGAAACGACCGAATACAGCCAAAGAATTCCAACCGTTCATCAGGATGTCTTCATTCCATCTAATTAATCAGCAACCATAGTCGGCGCCAATTAGAACATCACACTTCTCTAGAAAAGGAAGGGACAGCTTCAAACCAAATGTAACACATTCCTCAAACAGATTTACAATCATGTAAACGCGGTGTAACTGTGCCATTTGTGAACAGCTGACGTCAATGAGTTAGGCGGTTTCGTCTGTTCCTTGTGCGATCCAACAGCTGATGTTGTCATCAATTTGATTTGTCATTCAGCTGTGCCTGGATGATGTTTTCTATATCTTGAAAAAAGAGTACAAAAGTTACTACTGACCCGGCAGAAGAAGAAGAAGAAGAAGAAGAAGAAGAAGAGAAAGAAGAAGAAGAAGGAAGAAGGAAGAAGAAGAAGAAGAAGAGGAAAAGAAGAAGAAGAAGAAAAGGAAGAGAAGAAATAGAAAAGAAGAGGAGGAAAAGAGCAAGGAAAAGGAGAAGAAGAAGAGAAGGAAAAGGAATGAAGAAAAAGAAGAAAAGGAGGAAGAGGAGAAGGAGAAGAGAGAAGAAGAAGAAGAAGAAGAAGGAGAGAAGGAGGAGAAGAAGAAGAAGGAGGAGGAGGAGAAGAAGAAGAAGAGGGAAGAAGGAGGAGAAGAAGAAAAGAAAAGAAGAAGAAGAATAAAGGAGAAAAACAGGAGGAAGGGAGAGGAGAGAAAAGAAGAAGAAAGAGAGGAGAAGGAAAAGGAGAAGAAGGAAGAAAAGAAAAAGAGAGATGAAGGAGAAGAAGAGAAAGAAGAAGAAAAGAAGGAGAAAGAAAGAAGAAAATTAGAAGAAGAAGAAGAAGAAGAAGAAGAAGAAGAAGAAGAGAAAAGAAAAGAAGAGAAAAGAAGGAGAAGAAGAAGAAAAAGAAAAGAGAAGAAGAAGAAGAAAAGAAGAAGAAGGAGAAAAGAAGAAGAAGAGAAAGGAAAAGAAGAAGAAGAAGAAGAAGAAGAAGAAGAGGAAGAAGAAGAAGAAGAAGAAGAAGAAGAGAAGGAAAAGAAGAAAAGAAGAAAATGAAGAAGAAGAAGAAGAAGAAGAAGAAGAAGAAGAAGAAGAAGAAGAAGAAGAATTAAAAAAACATGGAGCTCACAGGACTTGTACGAGGATACAATAGACACTTTATATGAGCTGTTGGGAGGTTACATCACGTACTAGAAACAGACGAAACCGCCTAATTTCTTGGCCACAGCTTTACAAATGGACAGATGTTCACTGGACTTGACTGCATATGAAATAGCTTACAATAAAAACCATACCACATTCCATTATTTATTTCAAAAATTTAAAAATAAATATTCTAATTCAACAAATTATTCCAAACAACTCTTCCGCATGGACCAACATGAGCAGCTGGTAAAATGACGAAATAAAGCCAATCAAAAAACATTCATCATGCAGCTTGTGATCTTAGACAGCTGCTGTACAAAACTGGTTGCTATAGTCTGTCCAAGCAAAGAAGACATTCTGGCAAGATGAGAAAATGACTGCAGCTCGGTCAATATTGGTTCAAAAATTATAAATTTGGTCGCAAATTGTAGAAAACATCCTGATCTACAATTTGAGACCAAATTTATAATCTTTGAAACAATATTCACCGAGCTGAAGTCATTTTCCCATCTTGCCAGAATGTCTTCTTTCCTTGGATAAATTATAGTTGCATGTTTTCAAGAAGAAAGCCTTATCTGAACTACACGTGGAGAAACAAGAAGAAAGAGAAGAAAACAAAGTAGAAAAATAAGGAGAAGAATAAAAAATGAAAGAAATAAGAAAAGAGAAGGAAGAAGAAGACAAGATAGCACATGGGGAAAAATAAAGAAATTATAAGGCAGGAAATGCAAATGCATTCGAAATTCGAGAAACAAAAATTATACCTGTCCATCGGGCATTGAACTCGCTGTGTATAGAAATTCACATGTTCAAAAATGAAATTGAGATAAAAAATAAAATAAAAGCAGAAACATCTTGACAAACCATAAATGTTTTTGAAAAATGCTACAAAACATTAATAAACAAAACTTAATAACATTTTTCTTCAGATAGGTGGCAGAGGCGAAATGAAATGAAAAGATTCCAAATTTGACTCAGAAAAGAGAGAGAAAATATATATTCAAACAGTAGATGAAGAGAGAAAGAAATAGATAATGAAGAACCAAGAATTTGATTCCCAAGGATGAGTAGACATCAAGGACACCAAATGCTCACGGCTTATTTGGGAATTACAAGTTTTGAGCGGCGAGGAAAAAAATCACCTGTCACTTTCAATGGCCATAAAATGCATGTTGTGCATATCACATTATACACCAACGCATTCTAGCGTCAGAGTTGCACAATAATCTGACCGGCACGAACTAGACAAAAATAGTGACAGTTGTATAATTGAATTTTTTAGACGAAGATGCACTCTTGTTTTATGCTGCAAATGGTTTTGAGTTATAGTCTGTCCAAGCAAAGAAGACATTCTGGCAAGATGAGAAAATTACTCCACCTCGGTCAATATTGGTTCAAAACTTAGAAATCTGGTCTCATATTGTAGGAAAAATTCTGCTCTACGATTTGGGACTAAATTAATAATTTTCAAAACAATATTGACCTACCTGGAGTAATTTTCCCATCTTGCCAGAATGTTTTCTTTGCTCGAACATATTCTACTCTTGTTCTACACTACTAATAGTTTCGAGAATGCTTTTAGTTCCGCAGAGGAGAAAAAATAAAAGAAGATTACAAGATGATTGGAATAGAGGCACTGGCGGCTCGTGCCCACGAAACAGGTGAAGTGCTGTACAGTAAAATATATGAGCACTTCACCTGTTTTGTGGGCACGAGCCGACAGTGGATAGCGGAGACAACTTTTCACAAAATACGAAACTGAATTGAAGTGGAGGTCTTAAACCTTAGGAATGAGATGGAAAATACTATAGAAATGAGAGGAATATGATGGAAAGTAATAAGCATACCTATGACAAGGTAGGAAAAACTTTAATTTCAAGGTTGTGTGTATAAATTTACCAATTTTCAAGGTCAAGGATGAAACTTCACTAACTTGTGTGGCCATTTTACTATCACATTAGTTTAGTCAATTTAGTATGAACATGTAATGGGTCGATAATTGTTTACTGGTGATTTTTCAAAAATATTTAATAGACCTGTCAAAACTTATTTACAGTCAATACATATTTGATACTTTCGAATAATTATAGACGTTACAGGTTATTGAACCAGAGAGCATACCCATGATAAATTTACAATATTGAAAATATAATTTCATCCAATCCTCTTCTTCCCCCTCCAATTTCATCTTATTCATTTTCTGCTTCTCCTCCTCCTTCATCATATTTATAATCTATTTCTTCTTCTCCATCACAATATTCTTCTCCTAATTCATCTTTCCCTCCTTCTTCTCTTTCACATCCTACTCCTTCTTCTCTTTAATCTTCCCTTTCGTCATTCCCTTCACACATCACTTCATGGTATAGTCTGTCCAAGCAAAGAAGACCCTCTGGCAAGATGGAAGAATGACTGAAGCTCGGTCAATATTGGTTCGAAAATTATTGATTTGGTCTCAAATTGCAGATCAGAATTTTTCCTACAATTGAGACCAAATCAATAATTTTGTAATCAATATTGAGCGAGCTGGAGTCATTCTCCCATCTTGCCAGAGGCTCTTCTTTGCTTGGACAGACTATATAGGAAGTAGGTCAGTTGGGGAAGATGCACATCCCCAAGACTTGAGAGGAGTTTAGTGGTTCAAGGGTACATATTTGGAACGCTAACGTTCTTGAAAATAGTTTGCACACATCTGTTATCACACATTCCTATTCTTTATATCACTCTCTCTCTGTCTCTCTCTCTCTTTCTCTTTCACAATCCATATTACAAGTTCTGTTATTATTGCACTTCCCCCCCCACGACACTATTTATTTCCAAAGTTGTACGTGCAACTCACCCACTGGGTCAAAAGATAAAAACGATTTTATCCGGCCAATTCTGATCCCATACTACAGTTAGTACAAGCAAAGAAGAGCCTCTGTCAAGATGAGAAAATGACTCCAGCTTGGTCAATATTTGTTCAAGAATTATAAATGTGGTCTTATTTGTAGATCAAATTGTTTTCTACAGTTTGAGATCGAATTGATAATTTTTGAAACAAAATTGACCGAGCTTGAGTCATTTTCCCATCTTGCCAGAGGCTCTTCTTTGCTTGTACAGACTATAGAAAAATGATAATCTTTCGGGTTATTACACTGTTCTACATCTTTATCTCATAACGTCTATGCACAACTTTCATGCCCATTATCCACTCTCAATCTCCTTCCTCCTCGTTTCTACTATATACAAAAATACACCACTGACTCACTCACTCTCTCTCTCTCTCTCTCTCTCTCTCTTTCTCTGTCTCTTATTCCTATAACTTGAAAAAACGCTGATAGTTGCAAAATTTGACAGGAAACTTATTGTTACCGAGCATATTTGCATTCAGCTTGAGGGATCAAATGATGCGAGTCACAAGATGTCTCTGTGAAAGTTGGAGTTTTAGATTATAATAACAGTTGAATAGATGGTCGAATACGGGTTTAAGATTACTTCAGTGTATTCTGAGTTCATACTCTCTACTCGACGTAACTTCCGACTTTGTGTAACAACTAGAAGGTGGAGAATACAATCTAATCTTAGTCAAAAGTTATATCGAATAGGGTATCGTATAGACGCAGACAGAGACACTGACCTAGATATTGATGGGATGCACTGGCGGCTCGTACCCACGAAACAGGTGAAGTGCCCGTATCTTTTATTGTACAGCACTTCACCTGTTTCGTGGGCACGAGCCGCCAGTGATGGGATGAAACTTGTGAACTTCACTATTTTCCAGTAATACTATAATAAAACTCAAGTTTATAGAAGTCAGTTCGCATTTGAACGAGTTTTTTGTTTCAATGTAAATTTAATACAGAAACATTTCCTAACAAAATTTGCGTGGGTTCGTTTCAACAACAATTCAATTTAATGAAAATTATTACTGGAATAAAAAAGATAGATTTGTAGCAATAAAATGAAAAAAATCGATATAAAATATTGATCATTGAAAAATAAATGAAAAATCTATGCTAAAGCTCCAGACTTACGAAAGGTAAGCAACCATTCTAACCCATCGTATACTTCGCACAAGCGGAGAAGACACGTCGTAACAGTGTAAACTGTATTGTAACGGCGTGCCTTCTCAGCTAACGCCAACTACATATTAATCCTACACCTATCCTATTTTAACCTGCATTTTTTCACCGAAATCAGATACGAACACCTGTTTAGGATACATTATGTGTAAACGTGAAAAAATACGTTGATACCATCTTGAATCAGAGCGTCAGATTACAAGCCACCCCTACAAATTTAACGCTTGGTATAGTTTGTCCAAGCAGAGAAGACATTCTGGTGAGATGGGAGAATTACTCCAACATGATCAATATTGGTTCAAAAATTATAAATTTTGTCTCAAATTGTAGATTAAAATGTTTCCTACAATTCAAAACTTAATTCATAATTTCTGAACCAATATTGACCGAGCTGGAGTCATTATCCCATCTTGCCAGAGTGTCTTCTTTGATTTGACAAACTATAGAAGATAGAAAAAGCTTTTCGATAGCCCTATCTGGTTGCATGTTCTTTATAAGGAGAGCCTCCATTGATGAGTTAGAAGCAGCCATGATCTTTTGTAAGGTAGTACAAGGGAATTTTTCAAGGTCAATTCAGGTTTTATGGATTCTATTTTGTAAAGAAAACTGAATTCTCTACTAACCGTTCAACCAAACTATTTCATTAGTGTTGGTTTTTTGCAGTTAAAAAGCCGTTCTCTCATATTTTATCCGACTGTTTTAGAAAAAAATAATTGAAAAGGGTACTGTAATATTTGAAATGAAAAATCAGTTTATCCGACTGTCCTGATAGAGTTGATCATCAGTCATTCGCCAACCGTATCAAAATTTTGTTGAGCTTCCGCGGTCCATTCAGTGGAAAACATTATTGGGGTGGGGTTACTCCCCGGAAATTTCCTTGAAAAATTAATAGTTAACTACATTTATTCTAATTACAGTTATATTCAGATGTTTGGGATACTTATTACTTTGTGAGTATTTTGATATTAAATGTTCTTCAAATATATTGAACTTTGATATCATGCCAAAATCTGTTAAAATAAATTTAGAGGCTATTATTTCAATGGAATTTGGAACTTATAAAATTGTCAAAACTATTCTCGAATTTAGCCCTTGACTATATCTCTTCAGATATTGAAATACGAAGATAAATTGAATTAAACGTTTCATAGAATAATTGGATGAATAATGCAACAATATTGAATAAATAGCCAACTTTTTATTGAGAATCGTATAATAAGAAGTGTTCATGTATTGTGGTTTTTTAAAAATTTAATTTCATTTTGACTTTAGAGGGTTTGTTATGGATTTTTTATTTCAAGATTTATTTCAAGTTTTTCTCGTTGAGATCGGTATGACATCGCGGTCCGCACAAAATTTGCTGGCGGTCCGGATCCGGACCGCGATCCGCCATTTGGTGACCACGGAGCTATAGTATAGGCTGTCCAAGCAAAGAAGACCCTCTGGCAAGATTGAAGAATGACTCAAGTTCGGTCAATATTGGTTCAAAAAATATTGATTTGGTCTCAATCGTAAGAAACATTCTGATATACAATTTGAGAGCAAATCAATATTTTTTAACCAATATTGACCGAGCTGGAGTCATTTTCTCATCTTGCCAGAGGAAGACCTTGCTTGAACAGACTATATCATACAGTAGAATACCATAGTTTCAATCAAGAATCAAAACGTTCATCATTACTTTTGAAGTAAAGAAAAGTTCCATTAATGCACACAAATTCCATGACAGATATTCGAAAAGCAATATGATTTGGAACTAAGTCAGCTTTCAAACAAATCCAACAACAAAGAAATACTGACAAAAACCTGAGTTCACAAAAAATTTGTAGATGAATAGGGTAGGATGCTACACTTAACATTCACATTTTGCTTCGCGACTTTCTTCTTCTTCTTCTTCTTCTTCTTTTCTATCTATTCGTGTTCGTTTTTTGATGATTCCGATCCTTTCTTTTTTCCAGGCCAACTCGTTCGAAAATAAAAATAATGAAGGAGAGGTGCAACGCGCACATCGTTATAGTCTGTCCAAGCAAAGAAGACCCTCTGGCAACATGGAAAAATGACTCTAGCTTGGTCAATATTTGTTCAGAAATGATAAATTTTGTATCAAATTGTGGAAAACGTTCCACACTACGATTTGAGACGAAAATTTATAATTTTTGAACAAATATTGACAAAGCTTCAGTCATTTATACATCTTACCAGAGGGTCTTCTTTGCTTGGACAGACTATACGAAAAATGGGGAAGCGTGCTTGTTGAGAGAAGATAAAGGGCGGAATGAAAAAGCAAGGAGAGATAGAATACACCAGTTTTTGAAAAAGAGACAGAAATTATATAAAATATGAAGGATGAAGAGAAATAGGATGGTATAGATGTCGCCAAAAAGTAAAGCGGTTTCGTCTGTCTTTTGTACGTGATATAATCTATTAACAGCTGATGTAAAACATCGATTGTATATCTAGCATCTAGGCATAGCTAAATGAGAATCTCCATCTGACAACATCAGCTGTTGGAGCGCACAAGGAACAGACGAATCCGCTTTACTTTTTGATGTCACCTATAATGAAGGCTGTTATCAGAGTGGTAAAAGTTCGTGGTAGTGGGAGAATCAAGGGGATGAGGGTTGCTAGATCAGTTTAATGAAGATATACATATTCTAAGACGATGAATTTCAGTTTTTATTCAGTTCAAGCTAATGTTAGTACATTTCGTAACTTCCCTTAATATTCCTATTTTTTATTATCCCTTATTAATTCCCTATATCAAATAGGAAATTGAATGAGATAGAGATTTATAATATTAATAAGCATTAATTTATAAAAAAGGACAAGAAATTCTATACTGTACTAACAATTGAACAAACCTTTACAATTGGAATTATATTATAAAAATCCAGTTTTCGTTTATTACTATCAAGAAATATTTCTATTAAATTCAACTTTTTCATAAAAATTGTCAAATAATGGGTCAACTTTAACTTCCTATCCAACTCATTCAAAAAACAATCGCATAGAATAATATAAGCGTTAGCTTGTGGAGCTTACTATCAAATGTTCAAATCCCATTTCACTTTTCTATCATACAGGATTCCTAGCAAATTAACTTCGCATCTACTTGATGAAGTACACTTGACTCTTATCAAAGAATATGTAGATACTTTATATTCACTGCTCTTATACACGAAGCACAAGTTTCACGCGAAGATTCACGCCAGATTCAGTACAGAGTGAGAAGATAGATAGAGTACAGACGATAGTGGATATACAGGGTGTTTCAGGAGGAATGTGCAATACTTCTCAGGCTGATTCCTTACACCAAGTAGACAAAAAAGTTCCATGGGACCAACCCCCCAAAACGCTTTGTTACCGAGATAACAATGGCGGAAAATTGAGATTTTTGAAAATATGTTAATTTTTCTAATTTTATAGAGGCTTTAGTGAAGTTTTAAAATGATTAAATCCTATGTAGAATTGGCTGAGGAATTCAATGAAACCATTTCCAAATTTGTAACTTCAACGGTTATTGAGATAATTGGAAAAATATGCTAGAAAACGCCATTTTTCAACAATAAGGGTTATAACTGGATAAGGAATCATAAAATTGAATTTTTTATTAATGGAAGTTGAAGAGAGTCGGTTTCTAAAGAAAAAGTTAAATGGCGGCGATTGTGTAAATCTTACCCAAATCTCAGAAATGGCAATCAAAAATCGCAAAATTGACAAAACATAGCACAAGTGATGAATTTGTGTTTAGTAGCGATTTTGCGATTTTTGATCGCCATTACTGAGATTTAAAATTTTCTTTAGAATCCGACTCTCTTCAACTTCCATTAATAAAAAATACAATTTTATTATTCCTTATCCAGTTATAACCCTTATTGTTAAAAAATGGCGTTTTCTAGCATATTTTTCCAATTATCTCAATAACCGTTAAAGTTACAAACTTGGAACTGGTTTCATTGAATTCCTCAGCTAATTTTACATAGGAATTGCTTATTTTGGAACGTCACTAAAGCCTCTAAAAAATTATAAAAATTAATATATTTTGAGAAATCTCAATTTTCCGCCATTGTTATCTCAGTAACAAAGCGTTTTTGGGTTGGTCCCATGGAACTTTTTTGTCTACTTGGTGTAACTAATCAGCCTGAGAAGTATTGCACATTCCTCCTGAAACATCCTGTAGATAGAGTATACAGAGCTTGTACAGAATGCAATGCAAACCTTGTAGGAAGCAAATTACAGTAACTGTAGCCTACATCGACCGCAAATGCTCTTCTACCTCATTCATCTTGCTTGGTGTGGAAATTAATTAGCCGGTCTATCTGCTCTGTGAAGAGATACCCTACCTTCTGTTAGAGGCGATCCCCCATTTGTACAGTCTGTCCGAGCACAGAAGACATTCTGGCAAGACAGGAAAATGACTCCTGTTCGGTCAATATTGGTTCAAAAATTATACATTTGGTCTCAAATTGTAGATCAGAAAGTTTCCTACAATTTGAGACCAGATTTTCAATGTTTGAAACAATATTGACCGAGTTGGAGATATTTCCCATCTTGCCAGAATGTCTTATTTGCTAGGACAGACTGTAACACAATCCCACCATGCACCACCACAAAATAAGGCCTCCTTCTTCATTTAATTTGGTGTTGTCAGCCCCACCGTTTCTTTAGTTGAAAGGAATTGTTGATAATTTTTTATTATTATTTGATGTTACAATTGCGACTTATATAAAGTATTTTAAGCAAAGGTGATAAGTGGATGATGATGTTTAGGCTACATAGTGAATGAATGATGATGGATGATGAATGTTTACATTACAATTTTAACTTTGAAAAACACTTTTCACTTTACAAAATCCTGAATTTTGATTGAGTTCACTGTTAACAATGAAGATCTGATCAGAAACACTAAATAAAAATGTTCAAAAACTTTGGGATTTTTTAATGAACTGGAAAAATTTTAGAGCAAAATAGAACCAAACTAACAAGAAGCCATTACAGCTGATGATACTGATATAGCTAACGCCAAAACGTTAGGCGGTTTCGTCTGTTCCTTGTGCGCTCAAACAGCTAATGTTATCAATTGGTGTAATCAATTAGCTATGCCTGAATGAAGTTTTTGAAATCAGAATATATAATAGATGCTTTATATCAGCTGTTAGTAGGTTAGACAGACGAAACAACCCAACTTCTTGGCATTATCTATGAAAGGATTGATGAATAAAATGAAGAATTCAAAGTATAGCTGACGTTATAATGTTGGGCGGTATCGTCTGTCTCTTGTACGTGATGTAACCTACTAACAGCTGATGTAAAGCATCTATTGTCTCTTCTTATTACAAAAATATCTTCTATCATTGATTAATGACAACTCTGACAACATCAGCATTTGGAGCGCACAAAAAGCAGACGAAATAGATGAAAAATTTTGGCATCAGGAATAAGATGGAGTAGAAAGGTGATGATCAAAAGGAAGAATTCAAATCAATATTGCAGAGGAATATCCATTATAATTATTCGAAAAATCGAGAATCGTGTATACAATTTCAGTAACCGAACAATCGAAGGTATAGTCTGTCCAAGCAAAGAATACCCTCTGGCAAGATGAGAAAATGACTCCAGCTCGGTCAATATTGGTTCAAAAAATTATCGATGTAGTCTCAATTGTAGAAAACATTCTGATCTAAAATTTGAGACCAAATCAATACTTTTTGAACCAATATTGACCATGCTGGAGTCATTTTCTCATCTTGCCAGAGGGTCTTCTTTGCTTGGACAGACCTTGGATATACCTTCCTACTCCTTTCTCACTCAGCTACACATAAATAAATGTTTATCATAGATTACAATCTCTGTTTAATTCAACAAACAACGAAAGTACATTGAGCGAACAGCTGCAGGTCTATATACCGTTCGTTAACTGTACGCTAATTATAACCTTTTAATTAATTGCCACTACTTCAACTTTAACCGTCTTTCAGGTGTCTAAATAACTGAACATTCAAGAGGACGTTTTTCTCACCTCTATAAAACTCACAAAACTGTCGCAAAAATTACCAAATAATAAACAGATTAGACAAATTATTATTCATGGATTTTTATTCTTACAATAAATTCATAAGTCATACCACACCTATTTCGTGTATCAACGAAGAACCTTCAAAATGAATCAGCCAACAATTAATTTAGATCAATGGTATAGTCCCTCTAGTAAGACGGAAAAATTACTCAAGCTGGTCAATATTGGTTCAAAAATTATAAATTTAATCTCAAGTTGTATGAAACAATTTGATCTACTATAAGGACCACATTTATAATTCTTGAACAAATATTAACCAAGCTGGAGTCATTTTCCCATCTTGCCAGAGGGTCTTCTTTGCTTGGACAGACTATACCTATTTTTGAATGTGACATAACGTTTGTACAACTGTACAATAGAATACTCTAGCATAATATTTTTTATAAATTCTATCCCATTAGAAGTCAAATGAACTCCAGCTTACGAAGTGTATTGTACAAGCTGTATGATGGTGTAATACGTATATTCAGTTTGCAATTAGCTATTATTGGTTCTTGAAAATGTTATTCGGCTCTTGAGTGTCACTCACTATTCATTACATAATAACCAATCAGAATTGAACGATCCACAAAGTGACTGTTTGAAATTTTTGCACCTTTCATGCAAACACTATTAGCAATGCAATTATAGACAGTATTGAACTCGAAATTGTTTTCTGCCGGATAAGGACTTCCTGATTCTCTGCTTGGATTAATTAGTTCTAAAAAGTTCTAAATTCGTGTTTCGGAGGACACGTTAGATGGTCGTTCTCCTGGGTGTTTAGGAACTGGAGTTGAATTCATCTCTCATCATGAGTTGAAAACCTCATTTGAGCATCGATCTCAGAGTAATTATTTCAGGAGGAAATAAAATTACTCTTGTTGGAGCCAACATAGAAAAATTCAACTATTCAATTCTATTCAACTAGACTAGGGAAGCGCATGCGGAGGCAGCCGCAAATTGAGCGGAGCGAGCTTTCTTTTTGTCCAAAAGTTTTTGAAGCGTGTGGACTCGAAAATTTGATCCCGGTATTTAAGCCTAGCTAAACCTAGCTGATGGTGAAAGTGGCTCATTCTATTACCATGCAATGTTATGAAATGAGAATATAAAATATGAGCAACGACCTTTAAGTGAATATTTTCTCAAGTGAGTGTTTATTTTGATAAAATAAGGCAAGATGAGAAAATGACTCCAGCTTGGTCAATATTGGTTAAAAAATATTGATTGGGCTCAAATTGAAGGTCAGAATTTTTCCTACGATTGTGACAAAATCAATATTTTTCAAAGAATATTGACCGAGCTGGAGTCATTTCCTCTATGAGTGGTTCGACTTTGTAAATACAGCATTTGACGTACCTTTTTTGGTCTCAAATGTGCTCTGATTGTTTAAAATAATTATTCAGTAGCAAATTATAAAGGAAAATCAATATAAACTTGAAAAATTGCGAAAAATAAGCCTAATGGATAAAATTTGGGCAAAATTTTGGTGTATTTCCACAACAAGCTTCCATTGATTGTTAGCATGTTGAGAAATATTGAATGAATGCGAATAAATAAATAATTTTATTAATAAGGACATCAGGTAAAAAACCCATTTTGCCTCCTTCACACAGTACAATATAGTTATTTGTGTATCAGTACGCAAAGAGTGATTTTGCTGCATCAAGAGAAACACTTACGTACGAGCCGCAGGCCGTATTACACATTAAGTTTTTCCAAACTACCATATTGAATGTGAAAGGTTGAAATTAAAATTAAAATAGTCATCTCAGTTATTTATCATTGAATCCTGACAAATCAGGCACCATTTTATTCAGAACTAGCCGGCAGGCTCGCTTCGCTCGCCTTCTCCGCCTACAGGGGGCTTCGCCCCCTGGACCCCCAACAGTATAGGTAGTGTAAGTGAGACAAACAGGCTTGCTTTGCTCGCCTGCAAAACCTCTGTCAGTGTCAGCTGAGACAAACAGGCTCGCTTCGCTCGCCTGCAAATTCCGTTCAGAAGGGATTAGAAATTTATTGAACACAGCATTTCTAGACCTAATTTGGACCTTTTTACTTAATTTCAACATTTCCTGATTTCCAATTTGTTCTCAAAAAATCTAAGAAAAACTCTAAATCTGA
This sequence comes from Sogatella furcifera, assembly GCA_017141385.1. NCBI lineage: Eukaryota > Metazoa > Arthropoda > Insecta > Hemiptera > Delphacidae > Sogatella > Sogatella furcifera. The sequence continues at coordinate 36,350,368 of CM029551.1, forward strand.
AAAATAGTAAAACGCTAATTTGAAGTGTAACCTTTGGAAAGTATATTGGACATAGATTAAAACGTAATTCAATATCTTCCAAATTAGTTCATCTATAATCTTGCTGAACCATTGAACTTACAATTTGGATTTGTCGTATCAAGGTGGAAGATATGCAACTCGCAATAAATCTACAATTTTTAAAAACTTATTACTAGCTTAATCTTGAACGGATTTCAAAAATAAACACAATATTTCTAGTCTCATCTGAACCTGCCCACCAAATATCAACATTTCTTACCGATTTTTTTAATTATTAATTTTTAATTTTCAATTTTCAATTTTCAATTTTCAATTTTCAATTTTCAATTTTCAATTTTCAATTTTCAATTTTCAATTTTCAATTTTCAATTTTCAATTTTCAATTTTCAATTTTCAATTTTCAATTTTCAATTTTCAATTTTCAATTTTCAATTTTCAATTTTCAATTTTCAATTTTCAATTTTCAATTTTCAATTTTCAATTTTCAATTTTCAATTTTCAATTTTCAATTTTCAATTTTCAATTTTCAATTTTCAATTTTCAATTTTCAATTTTCAATTTTCAATTTTCAATTTTCAATTTTCAATTTTCAATTTTCAATTTTCAATTTTCAATTTTCAATTTTCAATTTTCAATTTTCAATTTTCAATTTTCAATTTTCAATTTTCAATTTTCAATTTTCAATTTTCAATTTTGAATTTTGAATTTTGAATTTTGAATTTTGAATTTTGAATTTTGAATTTTGAATTTTGAATTTTGAATTTTGAATTTAAATTTTAAATTTTAAATTTTAAATTTTAAATTTTAAATTTTAAATTTTAAATTTTAAATTTTAAATTTTAAATTTTAAATTTTAAATTTTAAATTTTAAATTTTAAATTTAATTTTCTCTTAACCAAACAAATCTTAAAAGGTCGTTTATTTCTTTTATTTCCATATAAAATAATATTAAAAGTTGTTCTAAGTTGAAAATAATCGGCAAAAAAGAAATGTTCTACTCAGGTTTCGAACCCCCCTGATTGGTAAGCAGTGAAATAGTAGTCCACGTCGCTAACCACTGGGCTATGAGGCTTCGATGAGGAGATGATTCTGCCAGTGATACCAACATGATTTCAAGAGCATAATGGTCATTTCTGACCAGGAACGTTTCTCAAAACTGATGTTAGGTTGCAATCCTGCAGTGCAGAGAGCATGAATATAGCATGAATAATGTGTATAGTAATAGTGTGTAAGCAATCCTTTTTTTCCTTTTTTCGTCCTTAATATGCAAATTTTCAAAATGCTCTATAGCCTATAACCTGGTCGTCCATGTCTACTATCACCATGGCAAGTTTGAATCAAATCGGTCGAGCGGTTCCGGAGGAGTAGTTATACAAAGAGTGACTTTCCTAATCCATTAGAGCTTCGCTTCGCTCCGCTCAAAAAATTAGTTTATTTTCCTACCTGGTCTAGGTTTTTCTTGTAAAAAGTAATCGAATCATTGGTATCGTGTATCAGAGCTTCTCGTTCACTTACCTAAAACAAAAGATATCACAAGATTAGACATTGTGATTGACAAACAGAAAATTCAGAAAAAATGAAGATTTGCAAAAATAATGAAATTATTTACATTATAATACACAAGAATTATCATCAGAAAACACAAAAATAGAGCTAGGTGGAATCTATTCCTAAAGGGTCTCCCCACCAATAAAAATCTATTACGCATCATATTATACAAGTAAAGTATTATTTGAACAATAACTGGAAAAATAATTTGCAATATTATTTTATTGTCTTATATTATTTATTGTCTTATATTATTTATTGTCTTATAATGACTATAGTACTGCAGGTGAACAAATAAATACTGGAAAAGCTCGTATGCCTAATATTCAAAATTGTTCAAGTGTTTGTTTGGATTGAAAATTTTGACTGTGAAACTGAGCGACATAACCTAGATTAGAATTGTATTCTAAATTGGAAATGGGACAGTTATTGGGCTTGAGCCTGATTAACCTTACCATAAAGTATTATTTAAACAAATAATACTTGATCTATTATTTGACAAATAATATTATTTGAACTGGATAAATAAGTACATAAGTATGCCACACAACCGACATAAATCAAATTATACCTATCATAATGTACAACGGATACTCAAACTAGGTCCTTAACACTGGCGGCTCGTGCCCACGAAACAGGTGAAGTGCTGTACAGTAAAAGATACGGGCACTTCACCTGTTTCGTGGGTACGAGCCGCCAGTGGTCCTTAAGTACAGTTGACGCAAATGTTTTCTCAAATTTGATGGTTTGTTGACGGCTATGCCTTGAAACCTATAAAATATCAGAATATTTGAGAGTTATTTATAGACTGTAAAAATGCAGTTTGATTGAAAAAAAACAGGACCACAACGGTCAGCGAACTGGGAGACAATAAAGAAGAAGTAAGACAAAAGGAGAAAATAAAAAGAAGAAAACAAAATGAAGAAGAATGCGAGTGTTGTGACGTCATGTGGCTAAGAAAATTGAGATGCAATTTGCGGTTACGGTTTTCGGTGGAAAAGGTGTCAAAGAAGGAATAAGGCACGCTACACCAAACTAAAACGGGGCGAAAAGCACATTGAAAAAGGATGGAAATAGAAAATGAGAAGAAAGACTGAAAAGAAGGAGAAGAGGAAAGAAGAATAAGAAGAAAGAGAAAGTAAGAAGATGAGAAGAGAAAGGAAAAGATGAAGGAGAAAGGTTGAGATGAGTAGACAAGACATGTATGAGAAGAAAACAGGAGAAATATGTAAAGCTAAAATGTTGGATGATAAATCATAAGAGAATGAGTAAAGATGAGTAGAGAGCGGAAGATAGATGGAGAGAATAGAGAAGAAGGCAAAAGGAGCGAAAGAGTAAATTGAGTAGTGGTGAAAAAGAATCTGAAGAAGTGGAGTGGGAGAATATTGGAACAAGAAAAAATGAGTGAGAAAAAATAAGTAAATAAAGGGGAAGAAGGATGAAGGATGCAAAAGATGTGAAAAAAGGAAGAAGAAATGAGTATAGAAGAACAATAATTGTGACATAAACACAGAGAAAGAGTTACATAATTACAATAAAGGAAAAAAGGAAGAAAAAGGAAAGGACATAAGAGTCATTCAACATGAAAACGACCGAAGTGGGAAGACACGAATTGAAGATGAAAGAGAAGAACGAAGCACAAAATTGGAGAACAGAGAGAAGAATTCAAAAAATAAGAAAGTAAGACTGGAGAAGGACGCGGGAAGAGAAGGGTTGAGGTAGCAGAAAAGTAGAAACATAAGAAATACCTAAAAACCATGAAGAAAACGGGTAGGATGAAGAAGAATAGAATGAGAAGAGGAAATAAGAGGAAAAAGAAGAAGAACTAAAAAGAAAAAAGAAGGAGAAGAAGAAGAAGAAGAAGAAGAAGAAGAAGAAGAAGAAGAAGAAGAAGAAGAAGAAGAAGAAGAAGAAGAAGAAGAAGAAGAAGAAGAAGAAGAAGAAGAAGAAGAAGAAGAAGAAGAAGAAGAAGAAGAAGAAGAAGAAGAAGAAGAAGAAGAAGAAGAAGAAGAAGAAGAAGAAGAAGAAGAAGAAGAAGAAGAAGAAGAAGAAGAAGAAGAAGAAGAAGAAGAAGAAGAAGAAGAAGAAGAAGAAGAAGAAGAAAGAATAAGAAGAAGAAGAATAAGAAGAAGAAGAAGAAGAAGAAAGAAGAAGAAGAAGAAGAAGAAGAAGAAGAAGAAGAAGAAGAAGAAGAAGAAGAAGAAGGAGAAGTAAAGAAGGAGGAGGAAAAGAAGAAGAAGAAGGAGGAGGAAGAAGAAGAAGAAGAAGAAGGAGGAGGAGGAGGAGTAGAAGTAAAGAAGGAGGAGGAGGAGGATGAGCAGATGGAAGTGATGGAAAAAAGAAAAATGAGAAGAATAACAGAAATCACAAATAATACAATGTGCAAGCAGAAAGGATATTTAGAAGCAGGAGATCATAAAAAAGTAGAATCAGCGCTAGATAACAGCAACAGGTTGAACCTTAGTTCGGCCTGCGGTCATTTTTTGGTCAGTTGGGTTACGAACAAAAGACGGTGAAATACCACCGCCGAGTGAGCCAACTGAGCAGCACGCAGGTCCAGCAGACCGCTGGCTGACTGGACGTCATGCACCGTTGCACACCGCGCCAACTTCCTTCCTTCCTAGCACCGTTTCCTTGGTCATCCTGTGGTGTGCCCTATGCTGTCATGTTTGCTTCCTTCAGATTTGCTCCCTACTACTAACAGGCTAGTCGCAGTTAGCAAAAGAATCTTCCATCAAAATCCACATAAAAATGAACTAAATAAGGGAAGTACCCATCAAATATTTATTTTATGAAAAGACAAGATGTTATCAAATACACTGATTCAAGTGGTTTGACATCTTGTATTTTTCCTTTAATATGGATAGACAAAAACAATATCACCTTCACAACCACTGAGAAAGACTAAAATTTAGTCTTTATATAATATATTTAGTAAATATTTGAATATTTACTAAACTTCACATAATGATTAGGATAGTGAATATCACAAGTATGCCCTACAGTACTGTATTCTGCGATTTTATGGTGCAAAGATTTCCAATTCGATGGAATTTGTTTAAAGAATAGTTGTACGATACATACATACATAGAAACATGTATTTCTGTTGATCCGATAAAACCATTTTTAGCATAATTATTCAATAAGTAGCCATATCCTTCGAACTGATTTCATTGACAATTCCGATAATACATTTAACTAGAATCTAATCGGTATCAAATGGGACAGTGGCACTAAAGTCTAAATAGGCAATTAATTTTGATACCAGATTTTCGCCAAGTTATAGGAAATACGGTTGAAGTTGGTCCCATGGAACTTTTAGAGAGGTTATGAATATAAATACAATAATTTATATAAAAACAATATAAAGATAGTGAAGGGCCTGTGCCTGTTTCCTCATTTCCTATAATACAATTATTATGATTCGTGTATTTGGTATCTCCATCACCAAGAATAGGCAAAAATAATTAATTACAAACTTCTTTAATGTAGAGGAACTACTGATGTTCTTTTATAAATTCATAATAATACATTATATTTTATAATTGTCATTATCTATTATATTTGTCGTCCTTTCTAATGTAGGAAAACGTAGTTTGATAATCATTATCTTATTAATTATCTCATATCTATTGTTTTTATAATAATCATTCAATAATTATGAGGCTTTTGATAACGTGAAAACACATCACTGTACAAGTCTGAATTCAATCAAGAACATTCCATTCCTTGAAATGGTTCAAACCACGTTAAATGAGAATCATCCAACGATTTGACAAATTTGAGAGTGGGAATGACGTAAAGGCATCAGCCAATGAGAGCCCGTTGTGGGCGTGGACTTGCACTCGCATTTGATTGGTCGACATTGTTGGAGGGGAAGGAACTGTCAACTGAAAATGGCTTCCACGAATAGAATTGGAGAGGGGAGTTCTATTAGCAGACTGCTTTTTCCCAGCATTAATATCACTGTGATTTGTAAGGAATTACAATTCCTAGTTGCAATTGAGTTGTATTGGATTACAATAATTGTCATTATTACAAGTAGAATAGTTATAATCTGCTACGGCGGTTTGGTGATACACAATGTACAAAATTGATACGCAATCTTACAGAAAGGAAGCTCATTAACACAAAACATTGAAACGTTGAGTTGCTAAGTGATGTGAGGTAGCATTTGAAAATGAAAATCGGGGGGAATTACTATTTGCTCTCTGAAACTTAGTGTTATATTTTATTTCTCAATGGCTCAACGGCCCATGAAGAGCCTAGGCCCACCAGCTGGTTGCCAGTTTCATACTCACTCCACTATACAGTCCGTCAAAGCAAAGAAGAAACCCCGCCAAAACATTAAGTGTTATATTATTATTTTCTATGAAAAAATACCTCAACTAAGTTTGAATAATCTTGAAACGTTAAATTATTGATGAATGAAATCAACTTGTATCCAATATGGCGAGGATACATGAGGATTGCAAATCTATTGTCTGTCCAAGCAAAGAAGACATTCTGGCAAGATGGGAAAATGATTCCAGCTCGGTCAATATTAGTTCAAAAATTTCAAAAATGGGCTTAAAATGTAGCTCAAAATGTATAATTTTTGAATCAATACTGACCGAGCTGGAATCATTTTCCCATCTTGCTAGAATGTCTTCTTTGCTTGGACAGACTATATCAACGAGCTTCATTCCTGTATCAAGTTTGAACTCTATATCACTACTATAATAGAATAAGTGAATAATATATCTATAGTCTGTCCAAGCAAAGAAGACCCTCTGACAAGATGAGAAAATGACTCCAGCTCGGTCAGTATTGCTTCAAAAATGATTGATCTGGTCTCAATTTTAGAAAACGTTCTGATCTTCAATTTGAAACTAAATCAATATGTTTTGAACCAATTTTGACCGAGCTGGAGCCATTCTCTCATCTTGCCTGAGGGCCTTCCTTGCTTGGACAGACTATAATAGAACAAGTGAATCTACTAAGGTCTACTAAATGTACACTATTACGTAAACTATAATGCGTATCACAACACCGCTTTGTGCAAAGGCCTATCTATGTAGTTTATGGTAGAAGTGTAGTTGTATGGTTCGGAACCCACCCAAACTTGCATGATGAGCAACAAATCAGAACAGACCGACTGTGATCAGCTGATTATGTATAACACGGTGAACGTCTGTCAAGGAAGTAGGTTTCATTCAGTTCAGTCTCCGCTCTGACAACTAAACAGATAAGAAGATTCGTCGTTATTGCGTAATCGCCATCATCACGCTTCACGGTCGCTTCTCGCATATTCCGCTACTTTTTATTCCTCTTCTTCCTCTCCTTCTTTCTTTTTCTTCTTCCAATTTTCCCTTCCTTTTTCTTGTCCATTCTCGTTCAAGATTTTTCCTTCTCACCGCCACTCACGTCGATCACAATCAAATATTTATCGAAATTTTTTGATATTTTCTTCGGATTCAATTTGAATACTCTAAACTTCAATTCTATAGCAATATCTCCAATACAGTAGAACGCCGATAAGTTGAATTGCCAATTATCCGAATCGGTCTCAAGCATAGTAATAAATTAAAAACCAGCATTTACAATTAGATGATGTGATCGTAGCTTTTATTTTCGAATTGTACTTACTGCACTATAGTTTAGTACAGTATTTGTTTTGCTTTCCATATCAATTTGACATCACTACACTGTACTTTTCAAATGTAATAACGTTTATTCCAAGCTTAACACATTGTTTTTCTCCAATACAAATCCATGTCCAATTATCCGAATTGATCCCGGTCCCAATTAGTTCGAATAATCGGCGTTCTACTGTATATTATTCATTTTTTAATTTTCATTTTTATGTTCTCTTCAACAATAAATTTTCCCTAACGAATTTCTGCTCAATTTCTCGAGTATGTAAATGATATATTAGAGATATTACACTTTCTTTACTTCATAGTATCACGTTCAAAACCTTCAACTAATGTAAAACTAATTCAAACCTTTCAATCACCTATAGGTATATATATTAGGTATTTTATATTAGGTATAATTATATATAATATACCTAATTTATTATCTCGAATTCATCTGATAATATATTATTCTCCTTCTGTTTCACATTCTTCCAGGTTTTCTTCATGTTTTTATTTGATTCCAGTAGCAGTTTTCATTTTACTTCCTTTTTAAAATTCATCTCCTTCTCTTCCTTACAACTATTCTCCACCACTTTCCTTCTTTTCTTCACTTCTTTTTCTTTTCTCCTTCTTTTCTTTTTCTTCACTTTCACTTTCACTTCTTTTTCTTCACCTTCTTTTCTCCACTTTTCTTCTTTTTCCAACTCTTCTCTTCTTCTTCACCCTTCTCCTCCTCCTACTTCTTCACCACCTTCTCCTTCTCCATCTCCTTATCCTCCTCCTCCTTCTTCATCTTCATCACCTATTGCTTCCAAGTTTCTATTCTAAACCGATTCTGCAATAGGCGTCGTCTACCACCTGTCAATTCATACCAAGTGGTCGCTTTGAGCCACAACAGAAGGATGAGCACCTCGACACACTTATCACAAATCGCCATGTAATAATTGTACAACTTTTGAATGACATTGCCTCTCTCACTTCCTCACCCACAATCGCCCTAACTCCCTCTCTCTCACACATTCTCGCACTCACTCTCTCTCTTTCTCTCCCACACACTCTCACTCTCACTCTGTCTCTCTCACCCTCTCTCTCTCTCTCTCTCTCTCTCTCTTTCTCGGTTCTTATAGCAGATTATTGTATTATTTAATCTACATCAATAAAGTGATTGA